>VZTB01011674.1:121117-281030 GCA_013397245.1 Thryothorus ludovicianus | reverse complement strand
AGAGGGACAGGGGGGCAGCGCGGACACCGCGGACACAGCGGGCGGCTCCGGCCGAGCTGCAGGGCGCGGGGGCAGCCGGGGCGGCGGGGCCCGAGGGACCCTGGCGGCTCCGTTCGCTGTCGCTCGGGTGTGCCAGGACCACGAGGTGGCACTAGACACCGGCGCAGGCTGGCGGCTTCCCAGCACGGCACACAGACCCCATCCCGGCGCACGGCTCAGGCGCCCCGCAACCCCGCCGCTGGTAGCCGGGTAATTCTCCTCCCGCCCGGCCGGCTTTGGCCATATCCACTTCCATCGCCATCTCATTATGAGCCATTAAGTCGGCAGTTTTCATTTATGACAGGCAGATTGGATTAATGGCCTCAGCCTACCAAGCTATTTTTCCATTTTAGGCACCATATATTCAGGAGGAAAGCGATTAAAAAGGGCAACTGATTAAAACGTCAGCCATGCTTTAATACAGGAGGCTGAGCAGGGGCAGGATACACCTGCATAGCTCTGAAGCCCTCTAAGGCTCCCTTTCTGCAGCCAAATTGAAGCAACACTGTCCATCTGCAAATTGCTGAAAAAACATGGCGGTAGTTTGAATACTGTTCTTGAGCTCCAAGGCCAGCCCAGCACTGTCTGAGTTGTGTCCACATGCTTCAGAGATGCCCCACAGGTCACCAGACACCCCACACTGCAGCTGGCCTTGCTTCCCTGCTGGACTGCCACAGGATCCACACAGCTCTCGGACACAGGCAGCCCACAGTGCACGGGGACTGTCGTCTGAAGTGAAGTGAGGACTGCATTGCAGCCCAGCTGAGAGGTGTTTTTTACAGCAAGACCCTGAGAGGCTGAGTTTCATGCTGTGTGATGTCCAAGGGAACATGGGATGACAGGAAGATGCAAAAAGCCTGGCTGGGAGAGAGGCCAAAGTTTGATGTAGCCTCTTCTGTAATGGGAATAGCCTCGGGGTGAAAGGCACCACCAGGAAATGTCTTGGTGAAAGCTGCTTGAAGTGGTCCAAAACAGAAACAACAAGAAATCAAACAATCCAGAATCTGAACCTGCTCCCTGTCCCACTTACATTTACCACTGAAGACATATTCTGCCACAGCATCTATGCCTTGGAAGGCTGCAAGGCTTTCCAGAACAAGCAGTTGGATTCTTCCACAGCTATCTCACAACCTCTTGGTTCCTGAGCTCAGGGGGACACAATCCTTCCCGGCTACTGAGGCAACATGGCCCAAAAGCCTGCATTGACTTCTGGAACAGAAAGTGTTCAGTGAAACTGCCTGGGTGAAGGCTGCAAATGAGTGTGCCTCTCTTCTCATGCAGGGAATGAATTCAGTGCTGCTCATTGCCCTGAGCTGCTGCAGAAACTTGAGGAATTAAGAGAGATTCAAGAAGTCTGACAAACTGAGGGAGGATAAATCCATTGGTAGCACAATGTGGCAGTTGGTCACACAGTGATCTGAGCAGTTTTTGGCTCAGGAAGTCTGGATTCAGTGTAAATTTAGCAATTAGCACTATGCCAAATCCTGGAAGCTGGAAAAGAATGCCCCAGGGAGGATTGCTCTGTACACAAATGACACTTGAGTTCAGATGAGAGACAAGTCATTATCCAGGCAGAGATAAATTAGAGGATTTTTTTTGGGAAGAGTCAACATGGTTTTATAAAAGGAAATCTCATCTCAAATCTATTTGGGGCTTCAGAAGGCAAATCAACAAATAGGTGCAGAGATAAGAACAGTTTTCCAAAGCCCTTCATCAAAGCCTTTACAGGAAATCCTGCTATGATGGCTTAAGAGCTAAGGTTATGTGAATAAAGGTCTGATTAAAAGGCAGGAAACAGAAGGTAGAAATAAATAGCCAGCTCTGACAGTGGAAGGAGGTTGGCAGTGGAGTCATGCAGAGATTTGTACTCAAACTTACATTGCTCAGCATGACTTAAACCTGGAAAAGGGGGGCTTTGTGATATGGGAGTTGGTTGAGGTTATTAAGCATCCAAGACAGTAGAGATGATGAACAACTGGGGAAGCTGCAGAAAAATCTCACAATAGACAGCAATTGGGCAATAAAAAGGTGGATGAAATTCAACATAGCTAATTCGAAAATTAACTAAATTTTAAAAATATCTTATTTTACATACATGATAGTAGGGTCTCAATTGACTTATTCTGCTTGGGAATAGGACTTTAGGGCTATCTATGTAAATATCTATGAAAAGAGTAGCTCAGTGCTCAGCTGCAGCCAAAGCAGCAAGTTCCATTACTAGGAGAGAAACAGAGAATAAAATGGAAAACACCTTCAATCTGCCCTGTACAGTGCATCTAAATTTTGGAAAACCATATGCATTTATGGACCCTCTTGTTCAAAAAGCACACAGCAGACAAAGGTAAGAGAGGAGTAAAAAGAACAAACAAAAGCATGGAATGATTTTCCTATGGAGAATGATTTACTGGGTTAAGAATTCTCAGCTTTATAGGAAAAACAATAATCCGATTTCTGTGTGGTTAACACATGCACTGTTTGAAACTGCTTCCTAAGCCCTTTGTGAGGTGGGACTGTCTTCCCAACACCTGGGTAGCTCCATTCTGCTGGGCGGGGGGGATGGCCAGAGCCAAAGCTCAGGCTGCTGAACCTGAAAATCACTCCTGGAAGACCTTAGCACTCTCAGGATGTAAAACCAGATGGTTTAGAGATATGATGAGGCAGTTGGGTCCACAGCTCTCATGGCTGGATACAGTTCTTTATGGAAGGGTGGAAGAGAGTGATGAGGTTTGTGCTCTAAGCAACTGAGTGGCACGAATTTATGCATGTTTGTGAGGGTGAGCAGAGGGTGAGAAACTCAAGAGCTCATGGGCAAGGAGAAATTACAAAAGGGATATTGTTGTAGGCATCTCCCACAACTCAATCAATCAAGAAGGAAAGGCAGATAGAACCTTCTTTAAACAACTCAGGAATTATTCAGGACAGTCTAGAAAAATTCCTGTCTTCTGTAACTGGAAAAATCTGCTAATTAGAAAAACCTCAGCCTTCAATCACAAGGTCATCACTCATAAGACATTCTGTTATGGCTGCCATGTGTCTGTATCCAGCAAAGTTTTGAGGAGAAAATTACTAATCACAGTAGGAGACTGAGTCAGGGATGCAGAAAGCTGCACGTACACAAGTCCGTGGGGCTGGATGGGCTACCACTGACAGTGCAGCAGAAACTGGCCAGTGTGATGGCCATGACTGAAAGACTGAAGGGCAGGGCTACCACTCACAGAGACCTGCACTGGCTGGAGAAACTTGCCAGTGAGAACCTCAATGAGTTTAATAAAAGCAAATGCAAGCCCTGCGCTGGACATGGACTAACCTGGTATGACCAGCACAGGAGGAAGCATCTCCTGGCTAGGAAGCAGCTCTGAAGAAAGAGACCTTGGGGTGCCAGTAAACAGCAAGCTGAACATGAATAAGCAGGGCAGCCTTGCAGTGATAAGGCCAACAGGATATTGGGTGGTTTAAGCAAGGGAGCTGCAATCAGGTTGACAGAAATTCTTCTTCCTGCCAGCTGAGCACTCATCATCCACATCCATAAATCTGTGTGGAGTTTTGGGATTGTCAGTACAAGAATGATATTGACAAACCTGAGAGAGTTCAGAGGGTCAGAGACTGAGAAGACCATGGCTGCAGAAGCAACTGCAGTCTTCCAGCACCTAAAGTGGGATTATAGAGAAGACAGAACCCAGATTTCTCAAAAGTGCTCAGCGAAACAAGAGGGAAAGATCACAATTCTGGACATGGAAAATTCTCACTGCAGATTAGGAAGCAATTCTTCACTGTTACAGTGGCTAAGCACTGCCACATATTGCTCAGAGACATTGTGAAATTGCCACCTTTAGATACTTTCAAATTCAACAAGACAAGGTCCCGAACAACTTGATTTAACTCCAAAGCCCAAGGCTTGAGAAGCTTTGTGCCTGCTTTCGAAGCAGATGCTGAAATGGATGGACTAGAAGACCTCCAGAGACCTCTTCCAATTTCTGGTGTTTCTACAGCTCTGTAAGTGCCATAAAAATATATATATAAACCCCACAATGTTAAACCATAAAACCATAAAAACCAAACAAAGCCAAACCTACACAGCTTTGCATATACAATGTAATGCTGACATGCAGACGTGTCCCATGGGGGGAATAAAGAAATGCATAATAGGTAACACCACACTCTGATAAAAATAAGAGAAAAGGATGTTTATGAAGACTAATGTACATCAAAGAAACCCAGATGGGATTTAAGCATGCAAGATTACCAATAGGTGTCACAGCTCCTATTTTATAATTCAGCTTTAATAGAGAAAATGATTTACAACACCACAGTGAGTATCAAAAGACTAAGACTGCAGAGGTAAAACTGAGTTCAACAAAAAATATTTTTGCTGTGTTTATTTTGCAATTATCCCACCAACACACATGACCAAAAGCTGTAGAGCTTGTGGCACTGCAGTGATTTTGGAAACCTAGTTAAAGTACTCTGTAAGTCTGTAATACTTCATAAATGAACACACAATGTTACGTACAGCTGACTTTTCACCTCTATTTTATTTCACCGAAGCAGTCATTCTGGGATAAGAAGGAGAGAAAGTTCAGGAAAAATCTGCAGTTCTCAAAATACACTGTTTGATCGTTTAACTAAATCAAAAAGTAAATGTCATGAAATTTGTGCATATTCAAGTCTCTGAGAGAGATGAGCCCCTTCTTAAATAATGGGGAGACAATTAATGAAGTCTATCTTCAGTGAAACATGCTTCATAATCTGGCTTTCTTTTTATAGACAGAAAGTTTTCTGTACATTATCACCTTTGTTTTTCCTGACAGTAGGACACTCAGTATTTTAGATTTGGTTACAAGCACCATCAAAGTAAACAATTAAAACTTTAATCTCTATTAGGCATCAGTAAACAGAACAGAGACAGAACCAGTGGGGACAGTACAAATACAGTCTGTGGACACTCATTGGGCTCTCTTCCCATCAGGATAAATGTGGCAAAATCTGGAGCTGAGATGCTCGTGGAGCTGCTGCTTAATAACACACACAAACCTCGTGAGTGACACTTGAGCTGTCCTGTGCTTCCCTGTGGATCTCCACTACCAGTGCATCCTGCCTCATCAGGCCACAGTGCCCAGATGTGATGGGGCCCTTCTAGAGGCATGCCTCAGTGGAAAGATGGCTCAGAACTTCCTCTTCATTAAAAATCCCAATCAGCTTTTGTCAGGAGTTTCAGTGTTGGCATGATGCCAGGATCAGACATCTACATCAGCTCAAAAAAGTTTTTTATTTCATGTCCAGGTCAAATGTTATCTGTATTATTAAAATGCTGTGAATATAGCATGTTTATAGACATGAAAATAATGAAGAATAAATTTAAACCTATGGATGCTGTCTGTCCTAGGCACCACTGTTTGTATGGGGAAATGCAAGCTGATGGAAAAAGGGACTAGTCTGACTTCACAGGGTTTTATATATATATTTTGGCAGGGTACAAACAATAACATGGGAACACAACTTTAGATAAATCAGGTTCATGTGTTCCAGGGGAGGATTTGATCTAAAGGTCACAGCAGTCACAGGAAAGACTGTGTGGGGTCTGAAGGAGCATAGAGCAGGTGAACACATGTACCATGACAAATCCTTCATTTGTGCTATTTTTGGTCCCAGAAAGAGAACAGTTTACCCAAAACTGCAGTAAGCCTAAACTATTTTACAGGGCAGGAGAAGGCTGACAATCTTCTGTGCTCTTACCTTGAATAGACTTTCCTATTTATTCATTGTATTTACCACAAAAGACAAAGTCTACCCCTGGTAAATGCTATGACAGCATCTCACAGAGAGGAGACTTGGACTTCAGTTTGTTGCATTTTTTCCTGTGTGAAGAAAACAAAAGCAAAAGGAAAAAGTCTTGACTACCCTCTGGCCTCTTCTGGACTTGGGCTGCAGGTTCTTCCCCTAAAATCTTGTATTTATTTTCCTTTAGACTTTCTTCCAGAATAGTTTGTAAAAACCATGTACTTACCTAAATGGGCCAGGGGAGCTGTTCCACTTTTTGTAACTATTAGTTATAGTATGTGTGTGCTTTTTCTCCTTTTCTTTCCTCCATTGTGGAAATTCTTATGATTAAAATTACCTGGTAATACAGCAAATATCTTTCTCTGAAAATGAGTTTTTATTCCTTACACCACAATGCCATCATAGTAGGTCTTCAGCATTTACACCTGTATATAGGTTACACCCACATACACCTTTTAACATGGTCATTTCCCCAGTGGCTGGACCACAGTTGTGATCAGTGACACTTGTCTGTCAAAAATGGAACTTTTCAAAACATGCATTATAAAATCTATTTATATGACTTAAATCCTGGTGAAGGTACTTAGCTGTCATATTAGCAGCTTTTAACTTATGTTATTTTTTTTAAACATCAATTTAATTGGCGCAAAACAGGTTATCAAAAATGTGTGTTTTAAAAACATCTTCTGAAATCCAGAAAATTTGACTTGTTTTCCCTTTGAGGAGAGGTATTCAAGAAGAAACAAGTTTTATCCAGGAAGAAGTATGCTTGCACTGGAAATATATAGAATAAGCTTCTGCATTTATTATTTTTAACAGAAAAATAACAACCCCTTAAAAAGCAGGGAGCTGTCTTTTATTTGGGTCAAATGGTGTAGCCACATATAAAAATGCTGTGTTATCTTTCTTGGTTTGTATTCCAAAAAGATAAGCTGTACTGCCTGAGTTAGAAGTAGTAAACATGGTTTACTCAAGTTATCACTGTCTGTACAAGTGGCTCAGACAACAGTCCAGAGGACTCTCTTCTAGCTGGAAAGGATGGGCTGTCTGGGTGAGTGGGCTGAAAATGTTCTCTTAGGTTTCCCTTTTGGCACTTTCTGCATCCTAGTCAGTCAAAGTAAGAGATACAGTGGAATTTCCTCTTCCCTGGGGAAGGAGTGACACTTCTTCTGAAGAAGTTTCAATAAATACATTGGCAGCAAAAGGAGGGCTAAGGAGTCTCCATTCTTTGCTGGATGCACAGGGTAGCACAGTGTCAAGGAATTAGGAAAATGCTGAGGTACCTAATGTCTTTTTTGCCTCAGTATCTATCAACAAAGCCAGTTGCCCCCAGGATACCCAGCAATGACAGCTGAACGTTAGGGATGAGGAGATGAGTGAATCCCCATAATCTGTGAGGAAAGAATTAATGATCTTCGGTCCCAGTTAGAGACCCATCTATGTGCCCTGATGTGATGCAGCTGAGAGTATTGAGGGAGCTGGCAAAAGATCTTGCCAAACCCCTTTGAACCTTTTTCCAGCAGTTTTGGTTTACCAGAGAAGTCCAGGTTGACAGTAAATCAGCAAATGTTTTACCCATCATCAAGAAGGGCTGGAAGGACAATCTGGGGAACTACAGGCCTGCCAGCCTGACCTCAGTACTGGGGAAAGTCATAGAGCAGATCATCCTGAGTTTCATCACATGGCATGTGCAGGACAACCAAGGGCTCAGGCCCAGCCAGCATGGGTTTATGAAAAGCAGGTTCTGCTTGATCAACCTGATCTCCTTCTATGACAATGCAATCCACTTAGTAGGTGAGGGAAAGTCTGTGGATGTTGTTTATCCAGACTTTAGAAAAGCATTTGAAAGGGTCTCCCACAGCACTGTCCTGGAGAATCTGGTTGCTCATGCTTGGATGGATGGACTCTTATCTGCATAAAACTGTCTGGATGGCCAGGCCCAGAGAGTGGTGGTGAATGGAACTAAATCCAGTTGGTTGCTGTGACTGATGGTGTTCCACAGGGCTTAGCACTGGTGCCAGTTCTATTTCTCATCTTCATTGATGATTTGGATGAGTGGATTGAGTGCATCCTCAGTACGTTCACAGTTGATCCTAGGTGGGGTGTGAGTGTTGATCTGATGGAGGGCAGGAAGGCCCTGCAGAGGGATTGTGACAGGTTGGACTAATGGGCTGAGGACAGTCTTGTGGAGTTCAGTAATGTGAACTGAGTGCAGGGTCCTGCATTTGGGTCAAAACAATCCCATGCGTTGCTAAAGGCTGGGGGAAGAGTGACTGGAAAAGGACCTGGGGTTCCATAGCCAGCTGAACATGATCCAGCAGCATGCCCAGGTGGCCAAGAAGGCAAATGACATCCTGGCCTAGGAATAGTGTGGCCAGCAGGATCAGGGCAGAGATTGATCCTTGTACATGGCACTGAAGAAAGCTGCACCTTGAATCCTGTGTTCAGTTCTGGGCCCCTCAATTCAGGAAGGACATGGAGATGCTGGAGCATGTCCAGAGAATGGCAATGTAGCTGGTGAAGTGTTTGGAGCAACAGTCTGATAAGGATCAGCTGAGGGAACTGGGATTGTTTAGTTTGGAGGAAAGGAGGCTCAAGGGTTACCTCACTGATCTCTACAACTACCAGAGAAGAGGTTGCAGTGAAGTGGATCTGGTCTCTTCTGCCATATCTTGAGTGAAAGGATGAGAGGAAACATCCTTAACTTGTAGCAGGGAAGGGTCAGATAAGATATTTTAAAAAAATTATTCACTGAAAGAGTGATCAGACCTTAGAATAAATTGCCAGAGAGTTGGTGGGGTCAGTCTCTGGAAGTGTTTAGGAGGTGTCAGGATGTGGCACTTGGGGATATGTTTAAGGGGTGATTATGGTAGTGCTAGGTTGTCACTTGGACTTAGATGATCTTGAAGACCTCTTCCAACCTTGATGTTTGTGTGATTCCGCCCCATCTCACCACTGCCAGCTCTCAAAGGTTGGAAGAGAAATGTTTCCTCACAAGAAACTTCTTGCCTAACCCTAATGAGGCTGTGCTGCTGGGACCTGCTGTGCTTAGAGCTGCCTTTGGGACCTGTGAAAGAAAAATAAGACCCATTTCTTTTACCATCTTTCTTGAATTAAGGGGATTTCTCAGAAAACTTAGAGCAGTTTGGTTTCACAAATTAGTCTTCATTTCCTGCCAAAATAAAATGGAATACTATGTGCCTCTTCTGGCATTTCCTTCACCACCAGTCCAAGGGCTGATCAGAAAACATCCACCTTGAGCTGCTGTGCAAAAGCTTCTGTGCTGATCATATCCTCCAGTACAAAGATACAGGGTGCAATCTCAGACTGTTCTACTGTACCAAATTTGGGAATGCCAGTCTCAGAGGGTTTTGAGTATTTTCTTCAAATATTTAGTTCACTTCTGCATCACCTTCTCCTCAGCAAGGAACCTTCTTTTATCTCAGGGTGGACTCACTGCTGTCATACACAAGTAGAACATGTTTCCTCTGGAAGGTGTAAGAAACCTCAGATGTAAAATTCTTCTTCATTTGCTGGTGAAGCTGGGCAAACACGATCATCCAGAGAACAGGGAGCTGCTCTCAAGGGCTGTTTGTGTTGCTCAGAGAGAGATGCTGACATGAGAGAGCTGGAAGACCATTCTGAAAGAGAAGGCAGTGAACCATCAACTGACTCAGAAGTATTGCACATAGCTGATACAGGCCTTCCACTGGTGGCTGCCTGTTTAGCCCTACTGACAGTTTGTTTCTGTGATGGAAGAGAGTCTTCCAACTCACTGCAAAATCCATTAAGGGCAGAGTATGCAGAAACCACAGACAGGTCTGAGAAGGACAGCTTCATCCCTGTGTCCACATCAGTCTCTTGGGCACCCTCCAAGTCATCAACATTAAGCTTGGGGCTACATTTCCATGTTTTTAACTTGGTTGCAGGTGACCCACTGTTTAAAAACTGAAATGGTTCACTGAAATGAAATGTCTCTGATGCTGAAGAGGAGTTCACCGTGGGCAAGCAGAACAGAGACTTGCTTCGTTGAAATGACCAAGAAATCCTGGAGGCATTTCTGGATCTGTGTGTGAAGTCTCCTTGATCATCATGTCTCAAGTCCTGCTGGGAGAAACCAAGGTAATGGCCAAGGCCATTTGTGTGATGTGCCTTTTTTTGACCCATTTCTTGTGGCTGTTCAGAGACAGATCGGTGGCTCTGAGGAACAAAGGCTGGCAGAGTGGTGAAGTGGGAATCTGTTGACACAGATGGATATGGCTGCTTGCTCTGATTTGCAGACTTCCTACACCAACTGTGTGCTTGCTGCAGTGGGAAGAGGGAGAGAAGAAGATCACATTAATACAGAACTGGCAGTTTTACAACCCTAAGTCTCCATTGCTGAGTTGTTACTGCAAATAATTACGAAGCAGACTTCAGTCAGTATGCTTGCAGCAAATGTTTCACTGCAATAACAAAGACAAACCACCCTGCCAAAATCCCAAATATTTACATAAGGAGCCTCAAAGACAACAAGAATAAATGGTAGAGAAGCCTTGCCTTGTGGGGCAAACTATGCTAGCTTGAATTTCTCACTTCCTATTGGCTTATTCAGATTCATTCATATTCTGTCTTCCAACATTACTACCTTAGTTGACAGCTTCAGAAAAAAATAAATAAATGGAAGAAATGTATTATATTGTTATAATTTCTCATTTTATTTTCCTTTAAAACATCAGGAAGGCTTCAGCAAGCAAGCTCATTCTGTCTTCTCAGTGGGAATTTACTACTTCATTCAACCCTTTCACGTTTTCTTTCTTACCTAGTTCACTCTACTAACTAGCTCACAGTGACATTATAGACACACATCCAGTTTGCTTGTAGACACCTAGACTGAAGACCCAAGCTCATAGTTATGATCCAAATCTGGACCTGAATCTCTGTCCCAGGGCTGGATTCAGTTGCCTACCTATCAGATATTCAAGCACTTGAACAGGGAAAGCAGCTGTGACAAATGAAGAGCCAACATCCTTCTGAAGAAGGAGCTGGAGCCAGGTGGCTTTCCTATGGAAATGGACACTGATGTCTGGGTAACTGAACTGTGTTTGAGCAATCCTAAGATTTTTCATCTTCCCCCTTATTTCAGTGAAGCTTTTAGAAATCAGCCTTTCAAAAAGTCTAAATTAAAGTGTTCTTAATGGAATTTCTCACATAATACAAAATGTTTGATCTCTGCACCAAAAGAGACAGGAACTAATGGGACAAAGTGCAAGATCATGCCCTTGAGGAAAAACAATAATCTCAGCTATGGGACTTGTCAGTTGGAAACAGGAGAGGAGAAAGAACTGTGTATCCTGATCTCTCTCTGCTATCAAAGCAACAAGGCTGTGACAACACGGTATTAGGCAGTCTCAAGTGAGTTGAAAAAGCACTGTGGACAACACTGTTATGGCCTCATCTGGAATACTGCACATGATTCCAATCACAGCTATGTTAAAAAAAAAAAAAAAGAACTGAAAAAGATAGAGCCACAGTAAAAAAAAAACCCCAATGAACTATCCATTAAGAAAACAGAACCAGAATCACAAACTAATAAAAGGTTTCTACTAACAACAAAAGGAGAAGAATATTCTGGGGTGAGTAATGGACAAAGACAGAATTTGTTCATTTTACCAAACAGATTATATGCCATGACAGAAAGAGCTGAGACCAGGCAACCAAGGAGGTTCTTTGTATCCAGTCTCTAAAATATCTCCATACATTGCTGCTTCTAACATCTTGCTAGTGCACATCACATTGTCTTAGTGACCCAGATCTGTCATAGCCATCTTCTTCTGGTTTTTATTGAAGTGATTTTATAGGCAAAAAAAGGATTTTCACATCTGCAAAAAATGCTTAGTTCTTTCATGGTCTCTTACTAGAGATTATAGGACAGCCAAACCGTAGATTTTAATTTAGATGTTGTAGATGAGTACATATATACATGTATACTATATATATATATATATATATCTGTAATAAGGTGTGTTAACTCATAATGTATTTCTGTGTAATATAGTAAGCTGCTTCCCTTAATGTCATAAATAATTATATGAATGAAGAAATTGAGAAAAAAAGAGTCAAATGTAATGAGTCAGTTATCAACAAAACATTAGCTAGAAATCACTGGACCTCTACAAATAGCATTATTTTATTAGTGCAATATGGGAGCCAATTTGTTTAAAAATTACTCTGCAAGATAAAAAGCTTGTCCATGAAGAAAATATCAGCTGTTTCTTAGCATTTTTGGATAACTCAGAAATACGAATCTGCCATACTGAAAGTCCACAAACAGGTGACTTTGCTCTTTTAATGTGTTTGACCAATATTCCTCATTATATTTTGTTAGCGTTTTTTTCTCTGCAGTAGCTGTGTTATGAGATACACTGCATGAACTCAACCACATCATACTCAGTGAATCAACAGAAGCACCTTCAGAACACTTCTGCTTCTTAGAAAGGAAACAACAGATTGCCTCACCGTATCTTATTTTTATACGATACTTGTGGTTTTGGAGATTTTAGCTGACAATTTGGCAGATCAAGCATGCACAGAAACCAAGGATCCAAGCAAGTGGAGTCTTCCTGTTTGTGAAAAGGATGGGACCACTGGTAGCACCTTGGACAAAACTGGAGCTGAAAACACCAGGCTTTTGGGAACAGATCTATCCTTGCACTGCAAAGAATTCCAGGGCCAGTACAAAAGCCTTGCCTTTACCTGAGGCAGGCCACACCACCTGTCTACCACATATAAGTCAGGCAAAGCCCACAGACACCAGGAATAAGATTTAGCTGTCTAGTGAATACAGCCAGTGGGATCTGGAGAGCAATTCAGTTTTCCCTGAAAAAATTGTTGTGTCTGGTTTGTTAGCTGAATTTCTTTCATGTCCTTGGACTGTACTGAGCACACATCCATCGACTACAGTGAGAACACGGACTGTAGCTGACAACCTACTCTAGGTAAGATATTAGTTTTAGGGTTTTGCTATTTTAAACCTTCCTTTCCTAGTTCTTTTAACGTTCCTGCAGACAGACAGAGGCATTTCACTTTACACAAAGTATTTTCTGTTAATCTTGCTCCTGGGTCACAGCTCCTGGTCAAGCCCAGCTGGCCTGGCTGGAGGTAATGTTGGATGGTGAAGAGAAGGGAGCAAAAACAGCCTGCTCAGAATGGCTGCCTGCAGGGTAGGTCAAATGACACCACTAATACAGCTTGTTTCTGAACAGCTGTTTACAGGGAGAACTGCTCACCTCGATAATTATTTATATAAGATTTAGAAGGCCTATTTTCCAATGCTGCTCTTCATTATATGGGCAGAAATGGGAAATAATGGGGAGATGTTATTTTAATACTTTCATCTTAAAGACCTTCCTGGCTGTGGGAACACCAGATAGCACAATCAGCAGCAGTGTTCTACAGGTAGACCACCGTACTACAGGTAGTGTGTCAGAAGCTCCATCCCATGAAATACTAGTGAATAAAGATTACAGGCTAATCCTGTATTGTAGAGAACAGGATTATGTGGACTAATACGACTTTTCTATATCTACATTCTCTACCTTGTCAGAGATCACAGAGGGGATTCAATGATTTAGCCAGGATTAAAAGTCAGGCAAAACGAGCTCCTTGTCCTGTGCCAGGGCCATTGACTGTACTCCCCTGTGCCACCTTGGCACGGCACAGAGTGCTGCACGCAGCCTGTGGGCTCATGTGACTGCTCCTCTCCAGTTTTTGGAGGAGGCTTCTCTGCCTCCTTAATCCTGCCACTGCCTTTGAAAACAGTTGCATCTTTTCTGAGTCCTTTTCTTTTTGTCCTCGTTGTCAGCCTTCTCACAGCTTGCTAATGCTCTCAGCACTGCCTGCTGCCTCCCTGCTGCCTGGCAGAGCCCTGCCTGGCACAGCCAGGCTGCCTGCAACAGGCACAAGCACCAGAGAGAGGCCAGAGAGGGTGTCAGTCATCTCAGAGGATGACTGACAAAGTGAAGTGACACGCTGATTTTGACCAAAATTCTGAATGCAAGGAGGTAGATTTGTCAGACCTTGCCACAAAGACGTGCAGCAAACCCGGCCACTGACTGAACAGATTAGCTCTCTAGCAGAACAGATTTTTTCATCTGGCGCTAATCTGCTGCTCATTTATAATCTCTGCACAGATCTTTGTGAAGCCTGGAGGGATTTAGAGTCTTTGTGTTTTACAATGGGCTGCAGAAGAATTTCATGATGAATATCCGGGAATGCCATAAACAACTTGGGGTGAACTTTTCAAAAATACACTTTCAACTTGCGCTGCCAGGACCTAACAGAAAAGATCCATGAGTGTTGCTGCAGTCTATTTTAAGTTATCTGCTATTTAAGAAATCAGATATAGATCTCCTTAAACATTATCTGCATTAAGAACTGCCAGCAAGGCTTTGCTGAGGTCAGGACCCAGCCAGCACAGCAATGACATCACCATCTCGAGCCCAGATTTTGCCTGCCTTGCTCAACAGGAGTGTGATGGTGTTTATTTAATTGTATTAAAACCAGTGGAATTGATCCAAGGGAAAAAAAATCAACACAAGAAAAAGTGGCAGAGATTAGTCCTCAGTATCATCATAATAAGTCTTACTTGAAAGGCAAATTGTCAGAAGCACAGTAGTTCAAAAAGGCAAAATGCACAGATTTGATTTAAAATGGAACCTCTTTGAAAAGTGGCTTGTAATGTGTTTACAAAAACAGAAAAGTTGAGTGCTTTGTAACACAAAATATATTCACTGTTAAGAATTTTTGTTGGGTGTAAAAATTCATGAGGGATCCCAGTATGCCATGGAACTTTACTGGATAAAGTACCTTAGGCTGAAGAAAAACAAGTAAAAATCTCTTATATGAGTTAGTGACTGAGCCTCTGTGCTCCCCCAAAACCCAGACATTAGCATTAAGGATAAACAAACATGTCACAAAGAAAAAGGAAAATATAGATTCAAATATTTTGAAAAACAGGAGTCTAATATTAGATTTGCGGATTAATTAAATCAGTTCATGACACCTCCCATGCTGAGTCAATTTTTGCTCTGAAAGCATGTCCTTTTCAAAGTTTCAGAAAAACATAAATGTAATTTTTGTAAGAGTGACCTGTACACATCCTTGTCTGTCATAAGACAGAATGGTTTGGATTGGAAGGGACTTTAAAGATTGTATAGCTCTAACCCCCCTGCCATAGGCTGGGGTATTTTCCAAAAGACAAGGTTGCTCATAGCCCCAATCCAGTCTGGCCTTGAACACTTCCAGGGATGGGGCATCCACAACATCTCTGGACAACCTGTTCCAGTGGATGCTTTTCTTGCCTTTCTTCCTCTTTGTGCTCAATTCTGCTTTATCTGTACTATTAAGTATAATAATTCAGCAAATTTGAAGGTCTTTTCTCACCTCCATTTTCCTTCCTGAAGACTAAACTCTTCTCTGCTAAAGTGGCCTTTCTTTGCCTGTTTTTGTCTTTTTGCCTTCTCTGACTCGGGTTTAGCTGCCCTTCTTTCTCTTTTCCACTTGTACCTAACTGAATCCTCTTTTCCCAGCTCCTTGTGTCAGTTATGGCCACTTCCTCTGCCCCTAAAACATATGATACCACTTCTCAACTCAAGATTAAAGTTGCCCCGTACAGATAAGAACATTGGCCGATTAATTCAGCACATCAGCTAAAAAAAGAATCCCTCTACCTCCTCATAAGCTGTGATCTGTTAACATTTGCAGTGTTATTTCAAGGATGCCTTATAAAGTAACACCAGGCAGAAAATAGCCACCTCATAAACTGCACAGGGACTCTCTGGCATTCAAAACAGCAGCAGGTCCTAGGCTTAAGGGCTGAGTCTACCTAGGTGAGATATTCATTTTCCTGGTGTCCACCTTCCTCCTGGGTATGTCTGCCTGTTCCTTCTCATGCAGAGTGGCTAGGAAACTCTGCCAAAATATTATTTTACTTTTCCTACCCTATCCAGAGATGTTATCATAATTTAAAGAAGCCATCTGTGCACTTTCTCCTCTCTGCTCACTGTCCTTGCTTCCCAAACACGCTTGGCCAAGACAGTCCAATCAGTTATTAGCCTTTCCTGCTTCCCACATTGCACTGCCAGGAGCGCAGGTTGATTAGCACTTCATCTGTCTCTGTGTGGATTATGCCCAGAGGAAGCCAAGAATCTGGGCAAGACCTATAAATCCGGCAGTATACCCAGTATGCCAGTATATGGCATATTCTTAGCTACATTATTTACATATACTTCCCACTGCTCTGAGAAAAGCTCCCCAAGGCTCCTGCGCTTTGCTCTGGTGAAGCAGTGTGGGTGTCTTCCCAAAGGATGCAATCATGTTCCTAAGCCTTGCTCCTGCTCCAGCCAACTGAGCCCTTTGCCTCAGCTGTTACACAGCTGCACCCTCGGAGCAATTTGCCAATGTGTAAAAGCTACTGTGACAAAATAATTCTGAAGGGCTTCCTTGCAAATGAAGGAATAGTTTCTTGGCAATAAACAGATTTATCTTACCCATGAATAACTTTGTTGTCTCTTGAACTGACTTTATCTAAGCCCCTTGATAATTGCATTTGCAAAATGGATTAAGAACATGGAGCAATCTGGCTGGCAAGAATCCGAATCCCTGTCAGGACAAGCAAGAGGTCACATCTTGTTAGCTTAAACATGGAAGTATACTCAAACTTCAAACTTTAAATGCCGCCTACAGTTTAGCAGGAATGTTAATTTATTATTTTTTTGTACAGTTATAATTTTTAAAAGGTGCAGTAACTGCATAAAGTAAACAAAACCATTCTGACAATTACTATCAACTGATATGGAGGCAGAAGAATACTGAGTGGGTCTTTGTTTAAGTTTATATAACTGGGAAGAAGTCAAAGTTATCATCAAGGCTGTGGCATGGATAACATTGCTAATAGCAATTCTCTGTGAGAAGTCAAAATGTAGTCTTGTTACATTCACAGGTAGATGTTATAATTGCTTTGAACTTAGAATGAATTAAATTAATAGAAGGGGTCCATGGATCACCAAATCCAATGTTTCCTTTAACCCATGCTCCATCATTTCCTTCCATAACTGACCATTCTGCCTTAAATTAAGGTATTAACCTGCTTGCACCTGCTGGGTGGCTGTATTGTACTTAGCTATGAATATGTACTAAAATCTATTTATTGGCAGGCTCTTGTTCCTGTATCAAAACAATCATTGAGTGAATCAGCCTTTTCTTGTTCGTGCTGTTTATCTTGTGGTCCGTCTTCCAGTTAGAGCTCCCTTCAGGCTTTGGTTGGGCTCAAGTGACCCTACTCTTCCAGTTTTCCTTGGTAGGACTGTCTCTCCATTCCTCTGCATGGGGTAAGAGCCCTTTCCTGCCCCTGCACCTTTCTGAGGTCACTTTTCTGGAGTCCAGAGCTGAAGACAGGTGTGGCCCTTGGGATCCCGTGCACAACTTCCCATGCTTCCTATGGCATAGTAACTCTGGTACACACCAGAGACTGCAATTTTCTTTTCATGGTCATGTTGCACTTGTGGTTGTAAGCATCTGAGTAACAGGAAATTTTCCCTTTGATTTAGCTGTAGAGCTCCACATCTTATTGTACAGACTTGCTTAAACCCATACATCAGGATTTAATCTTCATGACTTTAAAATGGCATAAGTTAGATCCAAAGTCTCTGTTTTCCCTCTACTTTGCATACGCTAATTTTTTTTTGCTTCATGACACTTTCAGAGTGATAAATTTCTGTAACTTCATTCTCATTTGTCATTTTGTCCTCCTGTTCAGAATCACCATCCTTTCCGAAAACAGGGATGAAAATCAATTGTACTTGCAGGTCATTCTGAGGCAGGTTTCTGCTCTTGTCTTTTGGTTCATGTGGCTAAAATCTCATTCTGATTTTCTTTGCTCAGCAAGTCTTACTTTACCTCTGTACAGCCTCGCATTTGTTATTTCTGAAAATTTACTGAATTTAAACCAAAAGCCCTATTTAGAAGTCCTTTTTTTAAAAAATTTGTTTTGTTTTGTTGTTTTTACCCTTCCCTTCAATTTTCTTGAAACTAGTGTAAGGTTCCATAAATCAAAGTTACGTTACAGAGCAGAAACCTCCTGAGAAAGAACAGAGAAAAGAGGACATATGTGAGTGTGGTTGCTGGGTTTAAGTTTGGGGATAGTGACTTGTCAGCTTCAGTTTGCAACTTAACTCAGGCTAACACAGATATGCCTAAAGCGCAATCAGTAACCCTGACAAATTGGTGACTGTCTTGCCAGATGGGCAAGGACGCTGCCCTCCTCAGCTCTTTAGAGGTGTTATTCAGCTCTGGCATGGGATTTCTCTGAGGGTGGCATCTGCAAAGCAGCACTGAAAGGTTTCACTCCCACCTAGATGTGACTCACCAGAGCAGAGATGTCCTGTGTACCTGGAATTGCAGTCCCAGGAACTACAAACCCAGAGGCACTGTGCTACAGAGAGTTGTCAGTACCTCTCTGCATGCTGGGAGGTCTGCACCATGAAAGGACAACACTCACAACGCATTTTCCACAGAAACCAGGTCAGACAACTGGACAGGCCACATGAATGAAATTCAATCCAAAGAATACCCTATGAAATCTGAACAACAGCCTTATAAAGGTGAGGGATGGTGCTCCTTGATTTGCACGTAAGCAACAATAAATACCTCTGCCGTGCAAGAATGCACATTAACCTGGCTCTGGATTGCCACAGATACCCCTCTGCAGGACAGGCAGCTATTAAGAGGTTGCAGCTTATCCTTTTATCTCCCTTGAAAGTGGCATAGTGGAGCAGAGCATGCTGATAAATTGCCCAGATATGGTGCTTACAGATGTGCTAACAAACTCTCAGGATTCAGTTATGAGCACTTGAGATTAGTTCAAAAAGAGAGTCTGTGGGAATATCTCTCTTAGGCTGCTCTTCAGGGCACATTTCTTTTCCTTCATCACCTCTCTCTTCATCCTGATAATCACTGTGCAAAAGAGAGATGCAGTTTGTCACCCATTGATGCTAGAAAATAATGAGTACCATTAGGACTTCTGTTTGTCTTCCATAGAAGTCTCATAACTGAGGGCTATTTTAAAACTCCTTGTCAGTTCTGTGCCCATACTTCTTGTAAAACTACACTCACCAGCCATGATTTCTCCACTTGGGCTCATAATTTCTTCTCTCCTCATTTTTTTAAACAGCTATCTCATATCAGTCTTAGCATAAACTGAGGTTGACTGGTACCTGGATAACATCATTCACTGCTTTTGTGATCACAACACAGCAAGGGGTTTCAAATTCTTTCTTCAGCAGTAATGTCCTGGCTCTTGCTCCAAGGATAGAGCAAAAAAACAAACCAGCCAACCAACCAATGGGCAACTCTCAATGCAGGTCAAGCTTTCCTGCACTAAACCAAGAAATGTGCTTCCATTTCCCTGTGTACTGAGCTTACCTGCAAAAGAATCCTATTTCCATCGTGGTCTTCTGTCTGCCACCTGCCTTCGCTGATGGGGCTGCAAGGATTGGGCAAGAGAGGCACAAGCTGCCCCACATCTTTTACTCTGAACTCCAGCACGGCTGACTCTGTCCTCACTGGAACTTGTCCCTTAGGGAGTTTCTTTAAAGAAAACTGAATGTCTATTTCCATGTTAGAATAGACAGGAAAAACACAAAAGTCCGCTTTTTTCTGGCACATTGGTCTTTTCAGTATTAACTCATACAATTTCAAAATGTCCACAAAATTCTCATTCCTGCAGTATATGGTGAAGCGGATCATCTCTTTCCCGTAGTGCACTGGGCGAATGGCCCACAGAGGAGTCTCTGGAGCCAAAGTGTAAAAGTCTTGGCTGCATGGCATGTAAGGGAGGAACTTCCCATGCATTAGCTCTGTGTGGTGGTAATGCCAAGGTGGCCGCTGGAAAGTTTCATGGAGCTGCAAGATGGGTTCCTCTCCATACTCCTCCTGTAGGAACAGAATGACAGCAAGGGCTGGCTGAGAAACACCAGCCTTGAGCGGCTTCCTGCGCTTCCTGGGCACTCGCCTTTCCGAAACCCGAAACAGCTGCAGGTCTGGATGGATCCAGGCTAGAAGCTTATCAATGGCCTGCTGAAGAGTCTTGGATTCACCTGGGTCCGTGATGATATGTACACTAACAAGGAATGGATCTTGTATGCCTTCCACAGAAAGTTCACCTGAAATATTAAAAAAAAAGTAATTTAAGATTTGCGACCAAGTTGACAACACTTAGGCTACCCTTGAAGATGAAACAGTCTACTCAATCACAGTGGGCTTTTTCTTCTCTCTGAATCTCACTTGTAGAGAACAACAACAAAAACAACAAAGTACAGCGATATAGCACCAAGAAAATGATCAGAAGGCAGAGAAAAGTTTCATCAAACATACCATAAGAGTTGCTGTTTCTCTGAGACAACATCCAGAAGATGCTACTCAATGTGCATTTCTGTGTTAGAAAAGACGTGTTCCATACAGTTTAGGGGTAGGAAAGACAAAAATACTGATGTAGAGGGGGAGTGTAAGGGATGTTAATGATGTGCAGAATGGTAAGGGTGGAGAGCGTTCATCCCACCTTGTTTTCATTTTTGCCAATTGGCTCAGGGCATGGAAATCACACTATTGAACTCTATCACCCTGACGCTGGAGTTTTACACACAGTTAAGTGTTTTATGTCCTGGAGGCAACTGTTTTAATAAGTAAGGCAACATTTGTGGGGAAAGGTAATATCTTTTATTAGACCAACTGATACAGCTGGTAAAAAAAACCAAAACAGACAAGGCTTCAGGCACACAGGTAGGAAAATATATTACTTATCCCTACAAATCCTGCACTGTTTGTATCTTCAGACTATCAAGAATGTAATACCACTGCTTCAAGGTTTTCTTAAAATTAGGGAAGACTTGTAAAGGGAGGAGGCACAAAAAAAAATTACACTTACTCAGGGGAAAAAAGAAATATCTAGTTAACCTTGGCAATGTTCACTCTATCTCTTGTTTGTCCCTGAAACTTTGATAGCCCAGCAGAGCATTGGCTGGTTAGAGGTCTAAGGAGAAATTGTTACTTTGTTCTGCTGGAGTTGAATGCCAATAAAGAGGCACAGTGATCCAAGACAGCTAAATAAATTAATCAAGTTACCTTGATATTTTTGCTGAAATGGTTCCCCTTGTGTGGTATTCTGAAACTACCTCCATGTCTGAGACCCTGAGCTTGGGCACAAAGCCTAAATGTGAGAAGCCTTAGAATGGTTTCTCAAGCTTTTCATTGTGCACACCACATTTAATAAGGGGATTGTCTCAAAGGCCATTCCCCCTTCTATTAGCAATCAGTACAAACCTCTCCCTCCTCACTCCTGGCATCAGAACAACATTCTTCTGATACTTCACCAATTGCTTTAATGGAAAAGCAGCTTTGTGCGAGTAGTGTATTTTAGTAGTCTTTCAATATAGAATAGCTGCAAGACTCAGAGAAAATTTAGATGCAACTGCATAGCTTTGCAGACAGAGATGACTGGTAAACAATGTCAGCCTCAATTTAGAAACTGCAGAAAGATACGGTAAGCAGAGCAAATAGCAAGCATGCATCTTGCCTAAGGGAGATAAAGAAAAACCAAGTAAGTAATCACAAATACAATTACAGCAGAGTTCTGGTATCTCTGCATGAAATGGGTGATGTGTAGTGACTTTGTCAGATGGCTAATGGAAGAAAAAAAAATGGAAGCAAAATGAAAAACGGTGTCAGTATGTGGCAATCATTACTGGTAGGTAATTCTTTGAGATACCCCCTGTGGGGAGTCACAGTGTGAGAGAAAGACAAAAGGGGTGTGGGGGGAGGTCCTCTCATGGTCCTCTACATCAGA
The DNA here is from genome assembly GCA_013397245.1 of Thryothorus ludovicianus. Classification (NCBI taxonomy): domain Eukaryota; kingdom Metazoa; phylum Chordata; class Aves; order Passeriformes; family Certhiidae; genus Thryothorus; species Thryothorus ludovicianus. The sequence continues at coordinate 259,333 of VZTB01011674.1, read as the reverse complement.
CAGCAAAACAGGAAGGAAAAAAAATTGCAGAGGACAGTGATCTAATAAAACCTGAAGCCTGATAGCCACACAGTCATTCATTTTCTAAGACTGGAATAGATGTTCAGCTTTTTTCTCTCTCTGATTCCTTTGTTACACAAATACTATCAAAGCCTGCAACAAGTGACAGGCTTGATATTTATGCATATAAATGACTGCAGCTCTGAAAGAAGCCTGGGCACAACAATGTGAAGCAAAGAGGCATCGTTGCTGTCAGCTTCTTGCTCTGCATTAAAAAAAATCCAAACCCTGAGCATGGCTTTTCTACCCTCCTGTTGCTCAGCATGGTGCATGGACACTGAATGGCTAAAGCATTTTTCAGAAGTGGAGCCTCGTGGGAGCATTAGTATTCTGCAGCCATCGCCGGCTGTGCCCATCAGCACCAGATGCTCGCAGAATCAGCCTCAGAGGCACAGCTCAAAGCCATCCTTAGGAGCCAGAGTTATGCAGAGCAGAGCAAACCATCTCTGCTTTTTGAGCTAGCAGCAACTCTGTGAGTGCAACAGACCAGTACAGAAAGAGCTTCAGTTCTATTTTATGTTTCATTATGTGGCTTCTGTGCTTCTAAAATGGCAGCACTTTCTGTTTGGGTAAGAAAAAGAGAAACTTAATCAGAAATATGAGGCAAGGAGAAACCTTCCCTGAAGTGACAATAAGTTGCAAATTGTTTCTATGTTGCTAACAAGTCTTTTTCCTTCATCTGACAAAGGAGGAGGGGAAACAACACCATTTCTCATGACACAGTTCAATTTGCCCCGGGACAAATGAAAGCTCTGCATATGTATTAGCCTTCCTGTGTTACTAGTTAATCCCACAGAAAATATCAAAATGCTGAGGCATCTATTTGAAAATAAGCTTCACAGTTCTCATAGCTATTACATTTTTTCTCTTCATATGACAGAAGGGGATTAGGTCTCTGAGTTGGCAAAGCACTAACTTTGCTAAGAGGGAATTACTACCAGGATTGAAAGAGTATTTTACAAGTCTAAACTTTACTCCTCTGCTAGGTAGTATTAACCACCCATGAGAGGTTAAAGCAGTCAGCCCAAATGCTGTGGAGCTGTTACACTTGACCTCTTAAAGCTGGCAGTGGAAAGTGGCCCTGATATTTAATGACTGTATGGGTCCTTCTCTATATGTTATTTTTATTTTGTTTCTGATGCAATGTAGCTGAGATAAATGAAAGTCCTGCAAAGCAGAATGGCAGTCCAGCCTGGTAGTCCTTCCTGCCCTCTTTTTCTTGCCCAGAAACCAGGACATTTTCATCAGTGAGATATTCTGAAAGAAAACCGTGGGTCCTGTGAAGTCTGCCTGTGCCAACTACCTCATTTTGGTGACTTCTCTGAAACTAAAGCTACCTAGGCTTGGGGACAAACAGGACAGGTACCCAGGTAACCTGTCTATCCCAGGTGTCTACATCCTCTACTGTGTGCATGGAGAGATGCAGCCTCTGAAAAACTTGTGGAGGATGATCTTGCCTTCCTTATTCTTTTCCTCCACTCTCACTCTGTAGGGAAGAGCAGCACCTGCAGAGGACAGCCCTCTTGACATCCAGAGCTGCCTGGCTGGGTGGCTATGAGAACAGAGGCTGGTGAAATGTGCAGAGAAGAGATTGGATGAGGAGTGGCTGAGGGAGCTGGAGGTGTTTAGCCCAGAGAAAAGGAGGCTCAGAGGGGACCTTATCACTCTCTACAGCTGTCTGAAAGGTGGGAGTTGTTCTCACAAATAAAAAGTGATCAGACAAGAGGAAATGGCCTCAAGTTGCACCAGTGGAAGCTTAGACTGGATATTAGGAACAATCTCTTCACCAAAAGAGTTGTCAAGCTTTGGAACAGGCTGCCCATGGAAGTGGTGGAATTCCCAGCCCTGGAGGTGTTTAAAGGACAGGTAGATGTGGCGTGTGGTGACATGGATTAGTGGTGGATTTGACAGTGCTGGGTTAATGGCTGGACTCGATGATCTTAGAGGTCTTTTCCAACTTAAATAAATTTATGGTTCTATGATCTAGTGACACAAATACCCAAGGATTAAGTGGCTGGGGGGCAACCACCACCCCTGAGAGGTGCCATAAGGACTCAGGTATCACTCTTTCTGTCTGGGAAGGCAGGGCTCCTGACCCAAGGCAGGCCCAAGTTGGTGTAAGGTCAGGACAGCAACCCCAGCAGCTGGGAAGCAGCCAGACTCATCTGCAGACATGGAGCATTGGATCTCCTTCTCCCTACAGTATGGATGCATTTAACTTTAACCCACACAAGAGGCAAAATGTCCCTAGAGCTTTCTTCCACACCGCTTGCATAATCCTAAGTTAGAGAAGTCTCCTTCTTTCATTTATTTTTTGGCCTCTAGGTCTCTTGCACACCTTGCTTGAGCAAAACTCTGATGGTGACCTGGCAGTCTCTTTTACACCATGACATACCCAGGGGTGCATTCCCTCTGGAGGTGCCCTGAGCACAGACCCATTCCTTCTCATGGCAGTGTTCCAACTACTTTTTTGTTTCAGGAGAAGTCACCACTTTCAGTAGTCTTGATGAGAGCTGATTTTCCAAGCTTCTCCAGTGGCCCAAACACATCCCATAGCAGAGCTGAGGAAGGATATAAACACCTGTCTGTCTGAAATGTCTGTCCTCAGCCTGTGCTGGTGAAACAAAGGGTGGACCTAAAGACCTCTTAGACTTACCAGGAGTTATTTAATGAAGAGTTACCTACAGGGCCAAGGAAACCTGGTAAGTATTGCAAGATAGGATTGAATTTATAATGAAGTGAGATTTTAGGCAGATCAGTTTCTGGTCCTAGTTTGTGCATGTGAAAAGAGCAATTCCAAACTGTGGCAGATATTTTCAATTTTCTATCCACATACATTTTCAATCTTCTATCCAGGAAACACAGAGGAAAACTATCCAGCCTAAAAATACTTGATATTTTTTTTTCTGACCAGCAATATTGCATTGAGAATCAGAACACTGGAATACAAACTTCCATTTTTTCCACTGCAGCATGCTGCTTCATAAGAATCAACACCTGAACCTGTCTTATGCCATACAGACCAGATTCCTCCATTGCCACATAAGGCAGTAAGACTTCAAGTTTCATTTGACTAAATTGCATGATGCAGTATCAGAAATGTAAATTGGGCAACTGGAGAGATTCAGAGTTAATTTGCCAAGTTTCTGAACTGCAACTCCTATCAAGCAGTACTTTATTATCAAGAAATTACTGCTATTAGGAAGTAATGAAATAATTCAAAACCAAACATTATAAAACAGCATATTTTTTCACTGTTAATCAATCAAAATATTTCAACTGAGGGAATGTAAAATGATCCCAAACACTGTATAAATAATGTCAGAAAAAGAAAAGGACTATAATATTTCCAATTAAAATTTCCCAGGATTGGTGTTGCACAGAAAGTGTTAGTACTATCAGTACTTCCCTACCTCAATCATATTGCAAAACACAAGGAAATGTTAAAATTTCATTTCTCAGTGAACAGGACCTTCATATTTTGTCTGAGTCCAAGGCAAGAGTGATCCTTTTATGCGTGCTAATTGAAAGGCTCAAGGGCAGACACAAAGTCAGAGGCCATTTTCATAAACAAGGATCACTGCTTTGTGGGCAGCTGCAACAGCAGTAACTGGACACCTCTGGCAGCAGACCCCACTGCTAGGTCGATCATGCTTTGATGAATTATGCAGCATCAATAATCTTTTGAACAGGCAGGATGTGACAGATTCACCAGCTCCTCCATTCTCTTTCCCTGCTGTTTAATAGCATCTGACAAATGCAGGGCTGCTGGATAATGTTCTTCTCAGCATGCCCTGCTTTGCACACCACCTCAAACTCAGGAAGGATATTCAGAAGCAAGAAGAAAGGGGATATTCTGCACAGCACAGTGCCAAGATGAGGAACCTCTTTCATGCCCCCCTCAGAGCATCATTTTCCAGAGGAACTGCAGTTGGATGCTCTACAATGCCCACTCCTCCATCTGTGCTAAGAAAGCACAGACAATGCACAGAAGACCAGCACACAGACAAGCACAGCAAAATGGTCAATCTGCTCCTCCAGTTGTGGTAGAACAATAAAAAAAAAACCCTAAGCAAAAAAAAAAAAAAAAAGCTCAAAATTAGTCCCATTACCTCAGTGATGGAGATAAAAAGCCTTCTCTGGTACATTAATATGAACAGTCCTATGAGGAGTCATTATTACCCTTAGTGTACAGCACCACAGCCAGCCCTGAGGGAATGAATCTTGTCAACAGCTGGCACTTAATGCCCATGGAGGCCCTGCATGACCAAGCAAAGGCAATGGCAGATCTAAACATGGGGTACCTTTGCTGTTAGATGGTAAAACTCTTGCTGAAACTGCCCACGGTGCTCCAGCTCCAGTGTATTTTCAACCCTTCCTCACCAGTTATCTTCTCCTGACCTGCCTAAGGGTAACTTTTCCTGAACAGTTTAGGCTGCTGATGAAAGGAGCCATCTCACATCCTTCCCCTCTCCGTGTACTCCTGCTGCCTTCCCTTCTGTTGGCCTGGGTGCTTGCCTTGCTACATTTCTTAAACTGATAATGCAACAATATCCAGCACTGCCTCTTCCATTTGCAGTCAGATGGTCTGTGGTGCCACCTCAGCCCTCTTCAGAGCCATGTGACCCTCATCTCCTTCACGGGAATCATGACTTTTGTGGCACAGAGTCCTCCCATGGAAGGTTATAGACCTGATGGATGTCCCTCCAGCACATGGCTGGCTGTCCTGGGCTCCTTTTGTAGCCCAGGGTAAGAATTAGAGTCAAACCTCAGGTAAGGCCCATCTGCACACACTTCCATCTCTTGGGTGCCTCATCTGGGTGGGCCTACACACATTATCTTGCTGTACTCCTTGTCCACAAATTAGAAGTGGTTTTGTGGTAAGTGTTATGAAAGAAAAGCTCTTCTACATGATTATCCTTATATCCTCTAAAACCAACTTCTTTGACTCCTTTAGTCAGGCTGCTGGCTGTTCATGCCAAGGCAAAGAGTCAGAGTCACTCCTTAGGTCCCAGAGATGTTCTCAGCTCCCATTTCCCTCATCTCTTCATTCACAGTACTGCAGATTTCTCACCTAACCCCTCACCACCCAGCAGCTGAGGAACAGCTCACACTTGGTATAAAGGATGTGTGTGTTGCCTGGGGGCTGACTGTCCAGCTGTAGGTTAGGAAAAGAGGTAACTTGAACTCACAGTAGTATTTTTTCTCCCTCTTGTCCCAGTGTATTTCATTCAGTTCCAATGAAAGCTGTGGGAAGTTAGTGTCTCTGTGAAGAAAGATGGCACAGGTTCACATTACGTTTCCCTTCAGAAACAGGCTGAAAATGAAGGGTGAGAATGCCATATTGTGTTTCTGGCTGTGTAATCCCATGTCCCTGACACTTTTTGCTGGGTGTGTGTATTCCACCCAGGTTTTATGGAGCCTGGAGGCATGTCAAAGTAGAGGCTGTGTGCATTGTATATTAAGCATCCAACCAAAAAAGGACTTCCACCTCTGAGAAGACAGAGTATGGGATCTCCATGCAAATAAACGACAGTGGGTGCTTTCACACCATGGTTACAAGCACGTAAGCTGCTTGGCAATTCCCTACAGACACCTTGTAAGATAATGATTTTTCTGCCAACGCTCTGGGCCTCTCCACGTACTCTTTATTTTGGCTGCCTGGTGTTCTCCCTCAAAATATGATGCTTGAACGTTATGTTATGTTGTTAGAAATAATCCAAATTTCAATTAAAAAACCCAACAGCCTTATCATCTACTTATCCTCTGAAGAGCACTGAAGTCTTCAATATTCTCCTCAACCACAGTTAAGGATCTTAGTTCTTGGCAAGAACCCAAACAGTGATATTTGGTATAAATACCAGATTCTGTAGAGAGCTGCAATATGTAATTCAATTACAAGTTGTGTGTGTAATTCAATTACTACATAAATAGATTACTATATAATAAAACTCCCATCAGCAACCACTAGTAAATCAAAAGCTGTAAAAAACTGCATCCAACACCATAATTTCCAAAGTCCTCTGATTACAAGCATTGTGTTTTCTTAAAATTCCACTCCTGTGAAAAGCTGAGATTTTCAAAAATATGTTTTTTATAAAAGGCAGAAAAAACACTGCCTTAAAAAAGAACCTCAAGAAACATGACACACTTGAGTAGCTAACAAATTCAATCCAACAATGAGCTCCGTACCACACACAATGTACTTTAGTTAACTGAAAGTGTGATTTTATGATGGGCTTAAGACAATTTAAGACTTTACTGCTGGCACTCTTCCCCCTACTCTTCTCAGCTAAGTGTTTCCAGGGCTTCCCATGTGTCAGGTCTAGACGCAAGTTGAAAGAGCTTGCTGAATATACTGAAAGAAACTCTCAGACTTCAGAAATAATAAGGATTGTGTCTTCTAGTGACAATCAGAAAACTGGTTTGGGTAAAAATGTTAATTTTCAGACAGACCTCTTCTAATCAATCAATTTAATCAATCTGTGTTTTTGCACAAATCTTCCTGGTATCACAAAGATGTGGCAGGGAAAGCCAGCCAGAGAGGAGGCAGAAGTCACAATTAAACATCTACACTGAAGACACAATCAAAGACAATATGGGATCAAAACCTGAGGCATGGCCAAGCATTGCCATGTTTGTGTTTCTGCAGACAATGAACAACATCAGCATTACAGCAAAGGACCATTTGGACTTGGCAGTAGTGGAAAATTGGTTCGAATCTCATAATCCTTCCAGCTGACAGCAGTGTGTGGCACAAAAAAATCTACCCCTTACCAGCTGATGGAAAAGGGAAGCAGGAATAGAAAATCATGATTTGTTGTCAGTGCTCCATCCTGGTCTCTTATGATGGCAGCCAGGAGTCACCTGGTAAACATTTCATGAACATTTTATAAACTGTAGATACATTTTTTTTTTGCTAAACTATGAATCAACAGATGTTGTACCAACAAAAACAAGGCAGGCAGAGGACATCTGCTGCTCTAGAATGTGGCATGCACTATCACCAAGTGCCTCAGTTTCCACTGAGCGTGCATAAACAAATGGCATTTATTTATTTTTAAAAGCTCAGATGGAAGAAAGTACCCCACGATAATGTACTATGGCCATGAGGAAACTAACTGTTGGCATTGGCAACATTTAGTAGAAACTGCCTTAATAGCTTCAGCCTCCGCAAGTGTTTTGTTATTTGACTCGGTGACTCAGATGGCTTTTCCTGTTCTACCCCAACTAGTGCCTCTGAGTCAGGAGTTGCCATGGGACAGATTTATTTTTTTAGCTTCCCTCTTTGGGCTTTAACAATTCAGACAGACATAGCAACAATTTCCAGATCATTCTCATCACTGTACCAGCTGAACTCAGAGTGCCAAGATCTTTCTTGCAACTTATTTCTTAGGGCTAAAACACCCACTAAATGGCTGCCTAACTCCTTGTGGTTTTCTGGGACAGCAGCAGTAACACTTCCACAGGGGGAAATTTAACCCACATCACCAAATAATCCAATTTAACTTTCTATGACATATTTCCTGTAAGATTTTACTATGACTGTATTGCACTCGATAGCTCAGTGTCTACCAAAGGCTTCCTATGCTTCTGAAATATGTTTGGATTATTAAAAAATGAGGATGTATTTGGTTACATGGTTTTGATTATTACTATGTGGGCTTAAAAAAAATCGATGTTGTCGTCCATACACATTATTCTTTTTTAATAACTAGTCCAGCTTTCATCTGCTGTACGACAAGAAAAAAACCAGACTGGATGTGGTCAGAAAAGAGTATACAAAATAACTGCAAACAATGTTTTGTTAACACTGGTCCAGTAACTGTTCAGGGTACATTTGCACATCCTTGACACAGAAATCCCAAGCCAGCACCAAGTCAGCAGAAAGTAATTAAGCCATGGGACACACAGCTTGGTTCATGATAAATGGTCCTGAAGAGTGAAACTTGGAGTTTTACAAAAAGCAGATACACACAGGTTACTCCAAAGCCAGATAAATTTGAGCAGGAACTTCAGTCTTAACAAGGGCAGTGCTGTGTTTGTGGTCAATGCCACTTGGAATGAAAAAATCAAACCTAGGTTTGATTTCAAGTTAAGCATTCTTTCACGCACGTCCTTTACGCATGGAGTGCCTCATCTCTAGAAATGCCTTCCAAGCTCAACTCTCAGTGGATCAGGACTGTACTTTTCTATCCTCTGTGCAAGAATTTGATCCTTCATCACAGTGGAATCTGATGACAAGCAGCCACATAAATGTTTTGCACAGCCAAAGGCTGCTAGGTTGCATGTACCAGTGGCATTTTCCTTTTTCACCCTGCCACTCTGGGAAGCAGCATTGCACTTTACCCCTGGCATCAAAACACGAGCCAGGCAAGATATGCAGAAGCTGTATTATATTTTCCACAGCTTTATTTTCCACAGGAGCTGACACTTCAGATTTCATTACTATATAAAACACCTGAATTTGTAAAACTGACAGATGCTGCAGGCTAAGACTCTACATGATTCGTGTCCAACTTCCTCTTGCATTTTTCCTCATACTTTAATTAGTCTTCCTTTTATAATAACACCTTCTGGTGTCAGCTGGCAAGCCTGCTGTAAATTGTTTTTATAATTGTATTTAATATAGCTTATTGCCAGCCATTGTAAAAGCATCTCTATTCTCTATGGAAATAAGAAACAATATACTACAGTGTATCTTTGAATAGCAATAAAATAATATAATTATATCCTTACACTCATTAAATTATGTTGTTTGGAGAAATAGACTCAGAAGATAGCCAATCCAGCACTGCCTGGGTCAGAATTAGTCTGAGCTAACTTGACTTAAAGCAGACAACTATATTATGAAATTCAAGCGTTGTGACAGATTTTTCAAAGCCAAAATCAGACTCACTCACCTTCCTGCTGCTGGTTAGTTTCATCACCTTTAACAGTTCATCGAAGACAGATTTTGAGATGATACACAAATAACAGGAAGCCATTTCTCCCTGTGCTTTTGTTACAAGGCATCTTGTGGTGGGTTGACTGTGGCTGGACACCAGGCGCCCACCAAAACTATGCTATCACTCCCCTCCTCAGCTGGGCAGGGGAGAGAAAATTTAATCAAAGGTTCATGAGTTAAGGACAGGGAGAAGTTAGTCACCAGTTACTGTCATGAGCAAAACAGACTTGATTTTGGGAAATTAGTTGAATCTATTACCAATCAGAATTAAAGTGGGATAATGAGAAGTAAAATAAATCTTAAAATCATCTTCACCCACCCTGGGATTAAGTTTACTCCTAATTCTCCACCTTCTTCCCTGCAGTATCATAGGGATGGGAAATGGGGGTTACAGTCAGTTCATCACGTCATTTCTGCTGCTGCTTCCTTCTCAGGGAGAGCAGTCCTTCCCCAGCTTCAGGGTGGGGTCCTTCCCATGGGAGAGCATCCTCCATGTATTTCTCCAAGATGAGTCTTTCCCATGGGCTGCAGTTCTTCACAAGCTGCTCCAGCGTGGGCTCCTCTCTTCAAGGCTCTGCAGGTTCTGCCAGGAGCCTGCTCTAGTGTGGGCTTCCCACAGGGTCACAGGCCCAGGGAGCTGACGCAGATGACACGAACAAAATGTTGACCAAACCTTGACCAAATCCCCAAAGATCTGAATTTATACCAGTGTAGGGACAGAATATTAAACAGAGCATTTATTAAAAAGAAACATGTGCAGTAACCCACATATTTTATATCTGCCAAAACAAACCTTTTTGTGTTCAATTTCTAGAACCAGAAAGCCGGTGAAATTCCATGGGCTAGGAACATGGGTATGTGCAATATAGAAATAAAAATTTTAATACTCCAGCTCTCAGGTTTACCACAAAAGAATATGAACACCCTACAAGGATTCAATTGTTTCCAAGCTGTTAAAGGAAAGGCAGGGGACCAGAGGAAGGTGAACTACCAGCTTTCCAACTACAAAGGTAAAGTGACAAGCCCTTTACCTCACTGAGAAGCACAAGCTGAACTACTGCATGCTACAAGGTGCTACAAAGTCAAACACTCTAAACCCTTCCATAAACTTGCATCTTATCCCATAGGGCCATTTTTATATATCATTTACCAACTTGACTGGACCAGTATAAATGAATATCCAGGCAGTTACCTGACTGCCAGGCTAAAAATGGTTAAGAGGAAAAAAAATTCATTCACTTCCACAATTATTTCTAAGACAACCTAGTTATATTGGCTCCAGGGCTGACTAGGTGTGGAATACTTCAAATCATAGAATCATTAAGTTTGGAAAATACCTCTAAGATCACTGAATCCCATTATGAACCCAACACTGCCCTGTTCACCACTAAACCACATCCTTAAATGCCACATCCACACAGTTCCATGGATGGTGATGCCACCACTTCCCTGGGCAGCCTGTTCCAATGCCTGACTACATTTTCAGTGAAGAAATTTTCCCTAATATCTAATGTAAATTTCCCCTGGTACAATTTGAGGCTGTTGCCTTTCATCCTTTGTGAATGTTACAAATTACAAAAGTCATGTTTCAAAATGTCCATTTCTGGTTTGGATCTTTCTGAAGAGCCATTATCATCATTATGCAAAGATTAAGCAGAAGAGGAAATAAGGAGCCCCCATCAAAACTCCTCCTCCCTAGCTGAAAATCATCCCTGAAACACATAGCTCAAAGCAATCTGAAAATAATTAAAATTATGATGTACAGAGACTGTTGTTTATTGTGTCGACACACACTAATTAATTATTTCTTCATGATTCTGACTGTCTGTATCCATACACCACCTATGGTCTTTAGATTTTGGCATTATGTACTTCACATAAAGGCCCCTCTGTGGGAGTAAAGTGCCTAGCACAATTCTCTCTCATATAGAATTAGGGATCCCTAATGGTAACTGAAAACCATAATTGACAAGGTAATTGAAAATATGAGGAAAAAGAAGGTTAATACATTTCCTAGATTAATGAAGAGCACACCAATAGGCAAAACATCCCAAGGCAAAGCACTCTTTCTCCTAAAGAACAAAGGAAAAAGTAATTATACACACCAGCATTCAGGAAAAATAAAAAAAGGCATTCCTCTTCACTGAAATCACACTGCTGAACCTTTGAAAGCTGTAATACATCCAGATGCATTATCCTGTGCACAGGTTTGTGTGGTCTTTTTACTCAACTCAATAAGACAAGGTGAAGTGGCACAGTCACCCTGACAGCAGCCAGTGCCCACACTGCAGGCACCTGCTGCCTTTCCGTGTTGAAATACACACACTCTGCAAACTTTGGTACTCTTCCCCAAATGACCTGCTGTACAAAACCACAAATGTTACATGAATGCTGCCAGTAAAAAGCATTTTTGGTTGTGTGAAGCTGAGACAGGAGGGCAATGAAGCAAAGTGAGAGGCGAAAACCCATGGTCCAACCAATCCACCAGGCAGGGCTTTGAGCTGCTGAAGCAGTACACTGACCACATCAGGGAAAAAAAAGTACTAGAAATAAACACAGAATGATCCTGCCACTGCCATTTAGCAGCCAATGAGGTTTTGCTTCCGACTTGGGGGGTCTGGAATTCCTGTACAACTCTGCATTGGTGCAAAGACATGCAGTTTGCTCAGCTGCTCTGATAGAAGCTGTAGTTGATTCATTTGCTTTTCTTGGCACGGCTGAGTAAAACTGTTGTCCAGTGAAGTTAATCCAGAAAGTGAAAAGATTATTCATTTGTTAAACACTGAAATTGGAACCTTACTGGTACCACCAAATACGAGCCCTGTAAAACCAAAGTAGCTTGTAATCCTTTTGGTTTGGATAAACTCCATTAGAACAGGAGCTTCAGGTGAAGCAGCTGTAGGTAATGGAGATTCTTTCCTTCTTAATTTACGACAGATACTTTGTGCTACACTGGGACCTAACGGCATTGACTAGATTGCTTTCTTTGCTGTGAATGGTATCACTGAGTCTTTTCCCCAAAGAAATTAAAAGATCCAAATCACCTTTTTTTTCAATCTCTCTTCTCCAACAATCTTTAAAATGCATTACACACCCATTACCAGAATCCGAAAAGTGTTTCTATTTTACCAAAATGATTTTATGTAACTGCTTCTGTTGCTTTTACAGCATCTGACCAAACCAACCACACAAACCCCTCAAAAGGCAAAGTTAGATACTACTACTTGTGAAGCTGTATTACCATAATTTTCCTTGGCAGCAGAAAAGAGAAAAGGAGACTTTTCTGTCTTCTGAACTTGTGTGTCTTTGCTGGGATGATAATACCTCCTTGTACTGCAAATTACTGGTGTTGAAACACAGCTGCAATCGCCACATACGCCCGACAGCAGTGGCCAGCAAGACACTGAGGAGACCAGAGTTAACATGACACACTGTAGCTGCCACGTAACAAAACACTCATTCCCCTTAGATGCACCTCATTTGAAACAAGGCTTACAAATATAATTTGTTACCTTTAGTGGTAAAATGTGCTGCATTCAGGCAAAGATTTTAAGTGATTCAAACCAAATTTTTAAATGAGGAATATTCTACTTGCACCTTGATCTTTTGAACTAATCTGCCTCCATTAAGCAAGTATGAGTCCAAAGTGGAAGAAGTTGGCAGCATATTCTCCAAGCCATCATCTGAAATTGTGAGCTGAGAGGGTGGTGTGCCACACATCTGGTGTTACCGGGCAAACCCAATATGCTTTCACTATCACAGAGAAGCTGATTGCCTGGATTTTGCTTCCCAATCATTTAAAAAATTATGCCTGATGGTGAGAATCCAGAAATCTGTTTAAGTAACAGAATTCAGGAAAAAGTTGCACTAAATTCTCTTTCTCAGACATATACACACACATGCACAGAGAGCAGATGGAGGAAAGACAGCGAGTTCCTTGCTAGTCACATCAGCTCAGGAGTCAGACATTATGAATGCTGTCTCAACCAGCTCTTGTTGAAATCAATTAAAGCCCTTCAGTGAAGACCACAGGAGATGGAAAATAACCCTCTCCACACTTCAGCCAGAATGTGTGAATGAGAAAAAAACTGACAGCTTTCTTTCCCTCTGATTTTCATGGTGCTTAAAAATCCAGATTATAAAACACAACTTGTCATCTAGGAATTTTTGATGTGCTTGCCTGGCACAAATAAAGTTCACATCTTATGTGTGAATCAGGAAGACAGACATCACTTTGCACTTGGACAAGGACAGATACCAGCAGTCATGCATGAATAAGCATTATTGAATTTCAAAGTGCTGTGGATGCAGTGTTTTCTACAGCTAAGAAAGTAGATGGTGTGAAAAAGTGTTCCTGTTGTTTAAAAAAATCATCATTTTGCATTGGTGAAAAATAAAGAAAAATTTATCCAGACACAGGAATTTGTCTTTTCTCAGTTGCATAACCTGAAAATCAACTGTCATTGTAAATATCTAGAAAGACTGTGGCTCTTACTAGAGCATCTACCATCTCTGAAATAAAAACTGACTTCAGTTGCTCTGAAGTGCTTTGTTGGCATCAGCTTACAATAAACATTCAATTATTCCTCCATTCCCAGCTCTAATGACATTTACCACTGAAAACTCTTTTGGCCTGAGGGCTTATTCACACTGGCCCACACAGTTTGTCTATAGATTTTCTTCTCATTTTGCCTTGCATCCTTGTAAGAGCCAATATTTAGGACTTTACACATGGCTTGTATTTTGGTCATAAATATTCACACAGTTTAATTTTCTATAGTGTTTCCAAACATAGATCAAAGAAGAGAAGGAATAGGGGTTTTACTGTGTCAAAGTGAACTCTGTCAAGAACACCAGGCTTATGTTAATAAATATTAGCAAGCAAAATGAAAGGAAATATAATAATCCATTTTGAAAAAGAATCTCAAAGTTATACTCACTGCTGGTAGAGGACATACGGCTGTACTCAGACCTGCAAGACAAAGATTTTAATTAGAATGTATTAAATCTAAAAGAGATAATGAAAAAATTACCAAAACTAACACACAGTGTTTATTGAAAAGGTTTAATGCCCATTTAGCACAATTTTTGTGCTAAGGGAATAACTAGCATTGAATGCTGCTTCTGAAAAATTAGCATCTCATGTGAATTTTGAAAATATGTAAGTCGAATGAGTAAAGTAACTATGGTTTTATCTAGGGGTTATTGATGCTACCTAATTCTAGGTGTGAAAATAAAAGCTCAGAAGGCTCTCCATAAGGAAGAAATAGTTTGCTTCACACACAGGTTAGGAGTAGAAATCTACTAGACTTTGATTCAGCTCTTCTCTTTCCTCACTTTATGTCCTCTAAATGCTGCTTTGCAGATTATACTTTTGGAGTTATTTTTAAGAGAACTCTATTTGATGAGGAGAACTTTTATAGTTCTACAGTCACAACAGTCAGAGAGAAAAAAAAAAAAGAATGCCAAAATATAAACATTTAGATAGCAAAGCTTTTTGCTTTAATAGACTGTTTTCTTCTTGTAGATATCTCAATAAAACTATATAGCCATTGGTTCTAGTTGAGTGCATCCTGGATTATCTGTGAGAAAGTCAGAGCAGTTAAGTATTTTGAGTGACTGTGCAGTTAATTTTTTGGCTGCATACAACCCCAAACTCCTGAAAACCCCATTCCAAGCTGATTAAAACATAGCCCATTAATGTCCTGAAGATTCAGAAATAATAAGGTAAAACAAACATACCATCACTTAATATGGAAGAAAAACAAAATAATTTCCACTGCTAAGGCCCTACCTGTGACCTTTGAGTGTTTGGAGTTCACAGTTACATAGCCTCCACCCTCACACTCGCTGGGTCCACGCACCAGAGCACTCTGCCACCATAAACAGATGGCACGTGTGCCCTGCAGTGCCCTGAACAGGCAAAGTGCCCTGACACAGTTCTAGGATTCAAACCTAAATGCTTGTTTTATATAGTAGCTGCAGCAAGTTTGCACCATTACTTTAAATTTAGGAAACCACATGAGCCTTGACTCCCAAGAGATATGTGTGGAAGTAGATACCATCTAAGCATATTCTCAGGATACCCTCATACTCTAGGCTCTCAGGCAACCAAGGGAATAAAGGATATCAGTCCCACATTATCTATAGTATCTGCTTTTGATTCTAATATGGACATATCTCTGTAGAAGGAAAAAGCAATTATAGTCATCCCCATATTTCACAGCTCTGCACTAAGTACTCTGCAGACCAGATGCCAAAACTACTGCTTAGGTGAGAGGATGATGAGGAACTACCCCCAACTTTTGCCAATCCCACTGGACTAGTGAAAGATGACACAACCTGAATTTTTCACAAAACTCATGAAAAAAGATTCATCAATATCATCAAGTGCCATGAAGCTTTCATAGCTCTTGATAAAGATCTGGGCAATACTGAGGAAAGAGTTGCTAGTGGGGGCTTGCAGCTCTCCCTCACTCTTCTTTGTTAACCCTGTACCCCCAGCCACTTTGATAAGGCCAAGGAGCAAGGAAACATCTTTGTCCCACTGGCAGAGACCACAGGTTTAGGCAATTAGCAGCCACTCTCAGGCTCCAGAAATCCAGTGCTAGCCCTCAATCAATCACCCCTAGGACCCCCGTGTAGCTGGGAAGGGCAGAGGCAGTATTGACATTGTTGTCCCAAATGTGGGCTCACTGCCCCGTGTGCAGCATCAATTTGCACACCAAGATGAGGTGTTCCCATTTCTTTTGTCTGGTTGGTGCAAAGCAGGGAGCTGATGTGCCCACAAAAGGCTGGCTCCTCAATCATCAATGCTCCAGACCACTCATATATTTTAGCAAGTAAAGAAATCAGGGTTCATTGCCTGCCAGTCACACAGTGCTGTTAATGATAGTGCTCTACCTTTGATTGGCTACATGATTCTCTCACTTCCCATGCCAAAGATCAGCCTGTCTCTTGAGTCAGTGGGTTTCCTGAGTCAGTGGGCTGGGAGTCAATGGTCACCATCTCCCCTGAAGAAATTGCTTTCTACACAGTTAGAGCTGACTTCAGCACAGTTGCTGAAATTAGTTTTCTTTGTTAGTTTCTTCCTCATCTTGTGAGTTCTGCCAAATGTCCTTGTGGCCCCATGAATTCTGCATTCTTTGTGCCCACTATCAGCAGCACATCCTTCTCCCCAAGCTTTGTTAGCCTTCCCCTGGGTCTGAGATCACTGAAGCATATCAAGCCCTAAAATTTAAAAGGCAATTCTACTGACTGATAAATTCTAATTTATCTTTGTAACATCTGGACATCAATATAAGCAGAGAAGGAGGCCTTGTTGTTCCTACTGCTGGGCAATGTACACACCACTGGTCTGACTCTGGGCAGGGACCAAGGCGAAGCGATGCCAGGAGCTGGATAAGGTGCTATGCAGGCCATAAAACCACACAGTATTTTGAGCAGCAAGTCACATCACTGTCACTTGGCACCATGTATATTTGAAAGGGTGTTAAAACTGTGTAACATGTCACTCTTCATAAGCCTAGATGCAAGCAATATATATCCAGCTGCCTCCAAGCATCCCAAGCAAGGATTCATTTAGTCTGCACTTCTGTTTGAAAACAGCCTGAGGCTGTCCTTCAATTTATCAGTGTTCAGCAATTGGCAGCTAATTCAAAATGAATCTGCACTGCTTGTATTTCGGATGGAAGCGAGACAACATTTTGCCTTTTGCTTACTGCAAGTTGGAACAGCATTCTATTACTTCACACTGTTATTTTATTATCCCAAAGTGCTGCAGGCACATTATAGGACATGGAGAATTAATGAGTCCTGGACTGAGGGAGTAGCAGTCAATGTACATGCAGGACTTGAAAAAATGAAACAAGAGGAAAAATAAAAAGATAGGGGGTGAGAAAGGAGGAGACAACAATGTGCTTGGAGACTAATTGCACAGATACATTTTAATAGGCTTTAGAATTGTATTGCAGGAGCTTTTTTGTATTTCTAGTATGTTTCAAACTAATATTTAATTAATGTTTGTTGCATAACTGACACTTCAAATTAAAAAAGGGCAATTAGGCTCAAAGGCTTATGTCAAACTCAAATATCGAAATGAGGGCTGTAACATCCCTAAGCTCCCTCTATTGTCAATGAAAAGAGAGGCCTGAAGTTTCTCCCCCTTGCTGTTGTCTAGAGGAGAACCTTACAGAAACCACATGTCTAAAATCAAATGGGATGAATATGAGTCTCTCTGTGTGCTCTCAGGGATAATCTGAATCACCTTTTGTTCTCCCTCCAGGTCCTTTCTTTGTCTTGCATCTAGTCCTTGAGAACAAGAAAAACAGTGCTAGCAAAATCATTATTGTTCTCAAAATATTAGAAGAAACCATTCAGATTCGTGGCATGCATTGGTAAGTGGCTTATAAATTAACTTTTTTTCCTTTCCAGTCAACTATTTAGAACACTAAATTCTGAAGTTAGTGTAAGTCTTTCAAGCTTTTTAGACTGGCACACAGAACATTCTCTTTGACAAAATCACGCATTAGAAAAATCAAGTACTGAAATAAACATCTCCTGGGGCATACAGGCTCTGTGGACATCAAGTAATTGTGTTCCTTTCTCTTCTTTTCATTCCTGTTTTAAACACGCTGAGTATTGGCTTCTATAATTTCCCTCAGAAGAGGATTTTCCCAATAGGATAACTCAAGAGTAAAGCACTCTGGTGCTGTAATGGTGACACCCAGGATCACACTGGGGCTCAGAGGTTCCAGGCCTATTATGAGGTCTTGCAGCAAGTTATTCCCTCTGACAGATGTTAGATTACAGATAAAAGGAAAAAAAATCCACAACAGAAAGTGAACAAATAAAGGACTGTTCCTTTTATAGGCACATAATGAGAAGAAAAATTATCAAACAGGGTATTTAAACAGTGTGAGGTACTGAAAAGGAAGGTTTATAGCTCGGTCAAAAGACACATCATTCTGCAAAGATTGTGTGCCCAATGGTCAGCCCACCAGCAAAGAGGAGCTGTGAAGATGTCAAGAGACATTAAAATAGGAATGTAGAAGCCTGTGATAAAGGTGGGACCTCAGTTCCCATTACCACCACTGAAGGATCAGACTTGGGCATTCTCAGACATGGTAAGAGCACCAGAATCACAAAAGGTATTGAACAATCCTCTGAGATCTGCGTGCACCTCTCACTGCTGGTTATTGATACAGAGCCTCAAAATATCCAAGAGAGGGAAGCATTCCACTGAATGCCAGCAAGAAGCTGCTAGTGTCACTTGCAGTTGCTGAATGTGGTACATAAAAACACTGTGAGCCTGTTTCTTTGGGAAAGAACACGGCTTATTTACAGCTCTGGCTCACACAAGCCATGCAGCTACTCCAGCATCACATGGTGCTTGGGTTCCTTGGGCAGGCTGATCAGCTGTGGCACAGCACCACGTTAACACAGCTACAGACAGCCCTGGCAGCTGCAGCCATAAACAAACACTCCCAGGGGAACTGCCTGGGACTGAGGCCAGAGCCCTGAAACACTCGGCACCTGTACCAGTAAAACCTCTCGCCTTCCAAAGCATCCTGGCAAGTGGTCTGCTGGGAATGATCCCTGAACCATAGCAACATGGCAAAAAAAGTTCCTGGCCCATGATAAAAGACTCAGGAAAAACAAGGGGGAGAGCTAGATGGCCCCATTCAAACTGATGCCATCAAACCATTTCAAGGATTCAGCAACATGGACAACTTTGTCCTGTGCTCAGGGACATCCCTAAGTGCTGTTTAATGCACTGGTGTGTCTGGAACCAAGGTCTCTGAGCTGTGCAACATCTCCAAAGGCAGCTTGCTGTATAAAACAAACACATCTCAAGTAATTCTAACATAATACTATACCCCAGTATGCCCCTGGTCCCTATTGCAAGGGCTTCTTAATCCCACTCTCCAAAATGAAATAGTGGAAAGTTTACAACCTCTTCTGCTATCTGCATCCTTTGCTTGCCTAGGACTGATGGAAAGGAACCTGTTGGATTCACATTTCCCATGCCTTCTCTATCTAGAGTTGTGGCACATTTCACTGTTGCTTATTAAATATTGTATTTAACACCTTCTTTTCCTTCCCTCCCTCGGAAAATGGTCCACAGGGCACATGGAGGTATTTTATAGCAGTTAAAGCCCCAGGCACAAATGAGAAGATTTGGCTTTATAGCTGTGTCTTGGGTTTCTTATCATCAAAATCCTGCAGGTCAGATTGCAATCTGCTTCACAAATACCAGTCCAGCACAAATGTCTTACCTTCATGGTACTTCTACTTGGGCAGTCACGATGACTGAAATGGAATTACTCACAGCAACTTGTCTCTAAACTCCTTGCTGAGGATTTCTAGGAAAGTGACAAAGACAGATGATAGATTCCCATCAGGCAGCTCTAACCACTGCACTCTGGAGCTTATTACCAGCAGCAATATTGGAGACCCCATGTGAGAGGCATCATTGTTGTATAAGGTTTGAAAATCTGTCATCTTGCAGAAAGTACCTGATGAGGCAGGACCACCCTGTGCTTTAGTGAGCACACCTGGCTGCACACCCTGCTCACCACTCCCTTCACAGAGCACTCCCAGAGGGACACATCAGGTGGCATGTATCCACCCATCCCAAGCCAGCAGCTGACTTATCCTCCTGAGGTTCCAGTTCTCTTAATTAACAGAAGCCTGATTTATATCAAGCAGCAAACATTCCCACAGCTACATTTAACTGAGGTGAACCTCACTGCTTGCTGGGACATAAAAATTATGAATATCAGCACAGAGCTCTTGGCCTCCAGAATGTGATTTAAAGTCTGTTTAACCTTGTTTTCCATGCCTTGCTCCAGTGCCTGGCACTCGCATGTCTGCCTGCCCAGATGTTCAACCAAACAGCTCTGCTTCACTGAGTAAATCTGGTTGGAAATGGTGCCTCAACCTCAGTTTGTGACAAACAGCTCAACTTCACATTATTTGAATGTCAAATCAGAGACGACTTCAGTATCATGACATATCTGGACTGATGGGTCTGTATATGAAGTGAAAGTGTCACCAAAAAAACCCACAGCAAAATAAACCTCAAACCCCCAAATCAAAACAAAAGAAGCCCCAAGGTAAAAACAGGTCTTAAAACAGCTTTCAACATCAGTGGTTTGTGTTCCTGAGAGTTTGTCATAGAGGGATGAAACATGTGACAAGAGACTGATATGTCAGTTTGAAGGACTGCATTACAAAGTAGTGAGTGATGAATCCCTTAAAGCCAGAAACATGAGACATGAAAGCAACCTCTCAACCCAATAAACCATTCAACTATTCATTTGATAATTTAAGTCACCCATTCTGACTGAGGACACACAGTGTGCTTGATGTTTTACCTCTAAGTGGAGTACAACTTTATACATATATACACATATATATAGGCTGTCTTATCTTCTGTTAACAAGTACATTTTCTGCTTCAGAATCTCACGCCTTTTACTGAACAGCAACAATTAAAGAAAACCTTCTTTGATCTGCTTAAGAGGTAAGCTAACAGAAGCTCAAGTAATTTGTGATTTGGTCAGGATCACACATGCAGCTAGGGAGAGCCATAAGGAAAACCAACAATCAAGTATAGCACACTCCAAAAATGCACATAATTTCTGCAAAATTAATTTGAGGAATTAGAGACAGGAGAAAATGTAAAGGAGGCAACAAATGCCATGAAAACTAACTGTTACCAAACAGCATTAGATTTTGCTAAATGTATGTTACAAATAGCTGCTGAATGGCACAGTGTCATCAACTTCAAACATCTCTTGTTTCTCTGTTTTGCAATGGATTTCTCTACATCTTGTTGAACTGTTTTGTTGCAGTTGCCTACTACCAAAAAATACTATAACCTTCCTTTCTAAAATTAATTAAATACCCAACAATTAACTACTGTTTAATTCAGTTTGTATCATCAATATTTACATTTTAAACTTATTATACAAAAAATCTTCCCTACCTGGTACTTCAGCAATGTTTCCTTACTTTCTCTAAAAAGATTAATAATTTATTTGAAATACAAGTGGATAAGTTACAAATTCAAATAAATTAAAAGTGATAACTTCTCAAAACTTTAAATGACTTTAAAGTGAGGGAACACCCTACATGTTTAGGCAAACTTTGAGCCAACCAGTGAGCTAATTATTAAAGTGTGAACCTTTTAAGACATGGGCTCTTACAGCCCATGAACAAGTGAACTTCTGCTGGGAACTGTCATGGATTGTGAAATGTTTTGAACATTGATGTTTAGAACTGAGAAGCTACCTGTTCTTCCACGTTCACTTGGAATATCAGTCCTGAATGCAGTGAATTAAGCTGATGCTTTGTCCTTGATACCATCAGGAGCCAATCTGTCTCATTACCTCGAAATCAGGCATGCCTAACAACTTCCAAAATTGTCTTAGTTTGTCATTTTTGCTCTACAGTTCAAAGACAATGAAATAACAGCATTTGCATGGCTTGTAAAATGAAGAAAACATTAAAATTAATATTTTTATAATTCATTTTAAGTAATTGTTATTTTTCTCACTTTTTTGTTTTTCTTTGCAATTTAACTACAGTTCTGTAAATGGACACATTTCTCCTCCCTCCAATCTTTCTTCCACTTGTTTTTCCTCTTTTTCTTTCTAATAGAAGGCCAAAGAAAGACTATTTTACTCTTCCTAAAATGTCAGGTTTTATAGTATAAATCCACTACTAAAACTACGACTAGAGAAATCTCTGTGTCCCATACTTCTGGACTAAATGTTTTCAGTAGCAGATGAAATAAAGTTTTTATACTAAAAACTCCCAAAAGGTTTCCTGAGAAGATACAACCTGTATAGGCAAAGTGTCTCAGATCAAGGATGGTCAAACTATTTCAAATCTCATTAATAAACAGCCAATATAAGCTAATTGGCTTATACCTTCTACACCCTTTATTTAGGTACTTGACAACACCAGTTCAATCCATTCTTATTGGATTCAGGAACTCCAAATATGCTATTTTTGTTCAGCAGACTTTTTGCCAACCCTATTTACCAAGGCAAATGCAGTAAGAAGAACATATTTTCCAAAGGATTAGGAAAATGAAGGGTTTGAATTGTAATTGATCTTGCTTTTAGCAGAGACTTTTGCCTGCTTTTGTAGCTGGCAGCCACAACAAAACCTTAAGCAACATATGCCCTGTGGAGTACTTGATGTGTTCAATTTGTTAGCTGCTCTAAGCAGCTTCAGCAGCCCAGGCTCCGTGAAAGAGCTCACACATCATTACGTACAATCATTGAGATGACAAGGGCGTGCAGTGTCTGGGTTTACCACAGTCACTATCCACTATTGTTCCCTGAGTGACAGAAAGGGACCACTCCATGCAAAACTGTTACTGAATCACCCTGACAGTTCCTCCTTATTCTTTCCAAGGATGATTGCTGAAGCTCAGAATAGTTAATTAATTATTTTTATTTTATTTTTTTTCACCATTGAGTAATTGGAGAAAAAGGAA
The DNA here is from genome assembly GCA_013397245.1 of Thryothorus ludovicianus. Taxonomy (NCBI): domain Eukaryota; kingdom Metazoa; phylum Chordata; class Aves; order Passeriformes; family Certhiidae; genus Thryothorus; species Thryothorus ludovicianus. The sequence continues at coordinate 236,814 of VZTB01011674.1, read as the reverse complement.
TACAGCTCAATTTAGCATTATCTGTGATGGGACTGAGACAAAGCAAATAGCAGTTCTTATGGTAACATGGAAAAAAAAGTGCTGTGAACAGTTGGTTTGGTGAGAAAGCTGAAATATAAACATTGTGAAAGAGACATACGCAACGTGTTTATCAGAATTAAATAGCTGCTAAACAAAACTAAAAATAATAATTGAAACACAGAGACCCATTGCTTTTCAAAATAAACGTCAGTGCAAAGCACTGCAGTTATTAATTGCCATATGTCATTTTTCAAATTCCTCAGACAGACTCTTCCACCAACCTATACTTCCAGTGTCACGCATGGGACAGAGATGCTTCATTAAATCATCATCTTTAGCACCTCATCAACACCAGACTCAAGCAGCTCTCATGCTGGTCCCTAAGGTCTAAAGGCTAATGTCACCAGCTGGGTCAAATCCTTCCAAGTGCCTGTCCCAAGGAAACCCAGGTTTTTCCATTCCAGATAAACACAGCAAATTAAGAGTGACTTGACCAATCAAGGGGTGTTTGAGCTTTGAACCAGGCATGAGTTCGCTGGTTACTTTGTCTTCCTTTTACCCAAGTCCCTAATGGGGACTAATCTGTATCTGGAAAAGAGGCCTGGATTTTTTCCTTTGAACTTATGTCACATAAAACATTCTAAAGCTTTTACTGTTAGGTGTGCCCACAATACAAGGTGATGGGAAAAGTCCTTAAATTCTCAGACTATAGAAGAGATTGAAAAATTATTTGAATTACCAGTTGGATGTAAGTAAAAGATTACCAGATGCCATTTTCACCTCTTCGATTTTCATTTGTAATACTGCTACTTCAGTTTTGGTATTGTGCACCTGACACAACTGTGCAAAGAATTAGCCTTACAGTTTTGCAAGAGTCAGACTAGAGGCCAAAGGAGATGCACCAAGCAAGAAGCATGGAGAGAAACAGCTGGAGGAGCAAGGAGTGAGGAGAAGACTCAGGAAAGAACAGCCTTAGCAAGAGTAGGCAACGTCCTTTTGCCCTTCTGGAGCCAGAGGAGGAGCAAAGGCTCCCTGCATTTCTGACAAGATATCATGGCAGCAGCATGTAGGACAGGCTTGAAAGTATTGCCCTTTCTCTCCCACAGAGATGGGCTGAAGGTATGAGCTGAATGGGAGATCCCATCCTTGCAGCTCCATTAACTTAGAAGTCATCCAGCTAAAGAGCACAGCACACCTCTGGGGAAAATAAAAATCTCCTTGACTGAGATGACACTACCAGCAAAGTTTACAGCAGTTCAGAGGCTAGCATGGTGAGTATCACAACGAGAATCACAACAGCGACCCACTTTCAGGGTATCTACAAATCTAACTTGCTGTTGTAAATAGCTTTCAATGGTCCTTCTAAGGAGTCAGCTCTCTGTCTTATGCTGTCTGGGTGTCATTGCCAGAAGGAGAAGATAGGTCCAGGACATGCTTCCAGACTAGGCTCACCCGCACTTCCCCTAGGATACAGGGTTGGTGCGGCACCGAGCTCTGGCCAGCGCACCCACAGCCCTCGGAGCCGAGCGCGGCCCCACGGCCGAGCCACCGCAGCGTGCCCCAGAGCTCCAACTCAAAGCCCACAGCCACGGCCTCTCTGCCTCTTCCTCCCCGCGTGTAGCAGGAGGATGGTGGGGATTGCTTCACCCAAGGGCAACACGAACGCCCCGGGGTAGTCGCACCAGGATGATGCCTCCCGCCTCCCTGGGGATCACACCGGACCGTGTCCCTGACGGCAGGAGGACGGGACAGGGAAGGCAAGGCGAGGAGACCCGGCGCTGAGCGGGGTGCTGCCGGGGCGCCGGCCCCCGCTGCCGGAGGGAAGCTCTGCCCGGGACACGAAGACGCCGCCCCAGCNCGGGCTGCTTCTCCATGGCGGGGCAGGGGGCTCCGCGCCCGCCCTGCCGCCCGCTGCGAGCGCCGCCGCCTCTGCCGCCCGCCGGCTGCGACAGCGGGAGCAGCGACAGCGACGGAGAGGACAGCGACAGAGGGAACAGCGACAGAGAGCAGCGGGAGCAGCGCCCGCTCCACCGGCCCGGCCCCCGCCCCGCGCCGGGGGAGGCACCGCCCGCCGCGCCGGGACAGCGCCGCCGGCCCAGAAACTGCTTCAGCACCTCCACCGCGGCACTTCAGCCTCGCCAGGGCTAAAGGAGCAGCGCCCCATGCCCGGTGGAAGTTAAGAGAGACTGCTGGATGTATGGACAGCCTCACTATCCATCCGGTGTTGGAACATCCGCTGTTACAGCCTTTTATTTGAAGTCTTTCACGGTGCTGAGCTTTTTCCAGCCTCGCTCAGTGCTGCCTGGAACTTGTTCATTACATCGAATACAATAACTTTGACATTATATACAGAAACGGGCAAGAGGTGGTTTCCAACCTGATTAGAATTTCTATAATGATGCAATAGGAGCGTTAGAAGCATTTTGAATGCTGCCTGTGAGGAAATGCTGATGCAGGAAAGCTGAGTAGTAGTGTCTGTAAGGTGAGAGTGAAGGGAAAAGTTGTGGGTGAGCTCCTGTATCATGTCATGTGTGCCTACTTATTTTCTAAGTGTACATTTCTTTCTCCAATACTTACAGAAATACAAATATCCAATCATGCAGGTGTGAACCGAGATATTGCTCAGCCAAAAAAAACAAACAACTATGTCTTCCCTCAATCCACTGAGTCCATTCAGTCTATGGCAGATTTTACAAGAGGAGGGGGCAGAACTGATTTGTTAGCACTCTAACCTGGGAGATCAGCTCTTTGTCTCCTCAGAATCAGGTTCAACCACAAAACTGGGATGGGGTGCTTTGTGTTCCCCACAATGTAGATATTGTGGGACAATTAAATCTACCTCTTAACTGGAGGCCTCTTCCTTTAATATTTTGTGGAAGATGCTTTGATGAGTTGGAATTTTCTCTTGGAAAATCTCTAACTATCATCAGATTTTTATCAGCTGCACGGTCGTGGGGAAAGTGGTTGGAAGTAAAAAAAAAATAAAATTTGTTTAATAAAAAATTCTTTTCTTATACCCTTTCTTATTTAGATCTCACAAGAAGGAAGCAAAAATAATGAAAATCTTGGCATTAAAGATATAAAACTGACCAGAATATAAAAATATACCACACAAAACAGCCTTCTGCTGCCCTAAGAAATGCTTAACTGGTTTAGTTTGCCACCAGTGCTTTTATATGCACCTCTACATTGCATGGCACTGTTGTCTTTTATTTCAAGCCTTCCAGTGGCCTCTCAATTTGTATATGGCAGCACAAATTAATAGTGACACCTAGTATTGTTTAACAGGTGGAGTGTAGCTCATGCTGCCATTGTCTCCAATGGTCCCAGGTCTCTAAAATAATCTGGGTGTGGGTAGGACTCTTGTGAAATAAAAACAAAGGAAAACACCTTGGGAAGAGCTGTCAAGGTGGTGTTGCCATGTTGTAGGAACAAGAAGTCGGTACCATAATCCCAAAGTTCTTACTGTGAAACTGGTGAATTCCCATTGCTCCGCCTTGGAGAGACACTGAACTCATGTGCTGTCCTGTGGGCTCTCAGCATCACAGAAGGCCAACCCACTGAGTGTCTTCAGAGGTTCTTAGAGGAAACTTTTAGCTTCTACTATTTATCAAGAATAAATAGTAGGAAAAAGGAATATAGTATAGGAAAGTTGATCTTTGATCTGTTTGACATGGTAAAGTTTGCATGCATGTAATTTTGAAAGCAGATAGATTATTTCTCATTTTATGGGGAGGATTTCACATTAACATTCCTATAAATATAAGAATTTAGATATGGAATAAGCCCCCTTAATAATTCCTCTTTCATACTCCCCCCAGCAAGATTTTAAAAGCTAATTTGGACAAAATGTTATAAGTAGGGCTCATACAGAGCAGTCCTGTGCAGGCACCTACACAGTAATTCAGAACACATGGAAACAACCTATTCTAAGCTTTGTGACTGGTAAACTGCCATCCAAAACAATTTACTCACAAAATGAAATTCATATAATTTCTTTTAGGACCAAAATGCTGTGCTTGTCTGGCTCCCAGCTTGCTAAAATTTGAATCACCACCTTCCAGTAGGAGGCATTAATATTTTCAGATATACCGTGTCATTAGGAGATTCTCCCAAGGCTAGATAGAGGCAAAACTGACACAACAACTCTTGCTTCCCAACTCAGGGCTCTGTTTTGGGTAAATATTTTATTCTCCATCCCTGCAATGGCCATGGATGACTGTGAGCCCCACAAAAGTGGTATTGCTAGTCTCTGTTACAAGGATTGGACACACATGCATTTGTTTGGCTAGTGTAACTGTGCTTAAAAGCAGGTCACTTTTATTTGCTTTTAAGAGTGGTTTCAAAGTGAAATAAACTGACTCTAGCCACTGTTGAACTGATTTAATATGTAACCAAACCTCCTTAAATATTTAGGAATAGGTTTAGTTAAATTGATACATTTCTGTGCATAAAATTTTAGGTGGTCAGCTAATAGATCTTTTCCATTTCTGACTTTTATTATTCTAGTTAGTTTTGTTTAAACACTGGCATATGAAAGGATCTGGAATAGATTTTATGCTGCATTTAAGATTAATTTATTCCATCTGTCCCAGGGAGGGAAAAAAGAAACATTCAAAGGAAATATATAATTAAGATAGTAAGTAAAGCTACCACAAACCGTAGGTTCTCTTATTTATATATTTGCCCCATTTAACTCTGTTTTATTCTGGTCTTTCACATAATTATGGTGAAAAGGAGACTTCTCTGCATTAAATTCCAGGCATTTAGAAGATTTTAATGAATGAAGTGTTAACTCTTGCCCCTTATTAAGGTTTTCTCTGTTACCTGTACTTCACACTAGGTCCTCTCTACTATTTCTTCAAAAAAGAGGAGTTAAGTTTTAATTACTTTATTATACTTATGATGCTGTGATATCAGTTTAAAGATAAATAATGAAAGTATTTCTAAGTTAAATTTCCTTAAATTCCAAGTCTTTCTTTTAATAGCAGTGGTGGCAAAAACCCAGACACAAAAGTATCAGAAGACTTTGGATCTTCAAAGATGCCAAAAAGTTCTGTGTTGTCAAAAGCAAATACTGAGGATGCAAAATGAACATTAGTTCTGCAGGAAGCCCTTTTGCCCCTACTTGCCTAGATCCAGATCTAAAATAGGACCTAAGGTACTTAAAAGAGGATGTAAAACCAATTTTTATGACTATGTTCAATCTATTATCATGGTAAGTCCTACGCAGTGAGTAATTAGGAGGTGTCTACCTTCCAAGGGAGGAAACTTCCAATACATCTGGGGCTGTATGTGCAAATTGCCCAAGGTTAACCATTTTAGCTTGTATCAGCAAAGTTCAGCACCACCTTAGTGCAACCTCCATCTGCCATAATCTCTGTCCTCACAGAAGCAAATGCAGGCAGCAGACCCTCCTTCAGCACACAATGGTCTCAGCAACTGAGAGCATGGTGCAGGAGAGCAATACAAATATTTTTGTATTTTCCACTTGAGGAAAGACAAATTGGAAAGCTGAAAGATGAACCACATCGGATCATCCGGACACTAAAAGAAGGAGAAGCAAAAGCATCAATTTCCCTGATGAATCCACACTTGGATTCAAATTTCAATATCTTTTCTGCCCCCTGAGTTCTGTTTGCTGGGATATCATCTTTCCTGCACCAGCTGGGAGGATGTGAGCAAAAGAGTGTAGCAGGATAGGGAGAGAGGAGGAAAATGTGTCCCTTTACATGTGACTGAAATTCTGGTCTTCTGCTGCGGGAAAAAGTACTCAATTATCTTCTTTTCATGCAGCATTTGGGATCTCTCCTTTTTTCTGTGCAATTCCAAAAAAAGGGGGACAGATGCCACTGCAGTACCTTCTGGCATTATGCTATAACTTAGAGAGTCCTCTTAGCTTTTGAGAGACAGACCAAGAACCTGGCTTAGCAGAGGATTCAGTGCCACAGACAAAGAAATAGCAAAGATGCTAAAGGATGGGATTTCTCATTTCCAACTAAAACCTTCCAAATTGCACTGTCCCCACCCTCGGCTACCTGACTCGAGAGGCAGGATCTCACCCTCTAAAAAGGGGTTCTGGATTCCATTCCTGGCACTTTCCACACTACTCTAGGTATTGCAGTGATGAACTTCTCAGTTTACAGAATCTGGCATTTATGGAAAAGTTTTTCTCCTTTAACTGTCCCTGTGGAAATTAGCCCTCTGCAGGTCAAGGCTTTGTTAACATCCACTGTTGGACTTAAGACACTGGGTTGTGGTTTAAAAAAAATGAGACAATTGCAGTTTTGGAAGGAGGAGGAAAATTATGGCTTGGCATGTGGTTCACTCTTCATGCTAGGTCAGCCCTAAAAGGCTGACTTTTAGACTGGTAAATGTTGCCAAAATACTTGTGGCAGTTTCTCACATAGACTGTTGGGTTGTTTGGATTTTTAAAGGTTATGATAAGGTCAGTTTCATTTGTGGTAGGTCTCAAGCCAGACACCCAACCTCCTAAAATTCTATAATTTTGAGGTAAAGTACAACCGTGCAATAAAAAGCTATTTCTTCAAAGCACCAAGGTGAAGGTTTTCAGTGAAGTTTAAGGGCGCTTGGTTCCCAGGTCCCACTCTTTTAAGTTTCATTTGAAAACTGTAGCACACACCCTCCTACCCAAGTTCATGGTATAGTACAACAAATACTCATTTTATAAGCAAATTGCTCTTTTTTTACTTGAATTCTAGTATATTAATGTTTTTATGGAAAACTTTGAGCACTCAGTAACAACTGCTATAAAAACTTGACTATTTGGAGTCATTTTCAGTGTCATCCTGAAGCCCAGAACTTTAGGGGAAGTGAAGCTACACTCCATCACTGTTCAGGCTTCTGGTTGGAGGCTTGACCAATGTGAATGATGAAAAACCCTTTCCAGGGGAAGTAAAGTCAAGGTGACTGTATTAGGGACATTAGGAATTAATCTTGCCCTCACATATCAATGATCCCACACAGACAGATCTTTCCAGTGTATGTAATCAGTGGTTTGTGGTGTGTAGGTACCAGGATCAACACCCAGGATTGGACTTCAGGGCAGTGACTCTGTGTCAGGCAATGCTCCATGCTCTGTGAGTGCACTGACCAGTCCTGATATCCTAGATAAAGCATGAGAGATGAGCCTTTGTTGCAAACTTTGACCCAGCCCTTATCGGTGTGAGGGAACATAGAAGGGCTTAGCACCAGTTTGGGCAGCCCTGAAGGTGGAAAGCTTGGTGCACAAGGGCTACGTGCCACAGTTGTGTGAAGGCAGGTGGAGGTCATGCACTTGAATTCCCCTTTTTCTGGTCACCAGCTGGTAGTGTTTCACTGCACCATTTCTCTGGTGCTCTGCAGGAAGAGAGAGCACCAGCATAATCCAGACAAAGCTGTCTCCACCTTCTCTAGGACTAGAGAGGTGCTTTCAAGATATCAGTGGATGGGTAGAGATCTAAAAATTTGCACATTTCCAGGTACTCTTAGCCTCCTTGGCCAGAGACTACTCTGACCTGTGCTGGCTGACAGAGTATGGAGTTGTCTTCTGTGGACTTGCTGGGGTAGGGAGGCATTGCTTGAGCTAGAGTATGAGTCTGGTGATGCATGAGTGTTTGCCTTGTTTCTCTGTTGGTGGAAGTGTTAGGAGTGTGCTGGCACACATCCACTAAAGCGCAGTAGAAACGTTTCAGCTAACACATTTAAAGAAGCGCTAGCCAGTGACATGGGATGCCACATGTGTGAAAAGTATACCAGGTAAGCAGACAGTGGACTTGCTGTCACTTTTATGGCAGTGACACAGTTCTGGCTTCTGGTGAGTGTCCTGAACCCTTCACATATACTCAGTGAATTAATATTATATTCAGAAAAGCACTCCTATATTGATAACCATGACAATTCTTATTAAATGAATTTTTTTCATGAAATAGTGTTCTTTGCAAGGAAGAGAAAACATTTCAAGGACAATCCTGTACCCACTGGTGTTTAAAGAGGAGAGATTAAACATCTATGGTAGCAGCAGTAAATATTACAGCAGCTTTTGCATGTAGACTCTACTGAATTCAAAAAAGATCTTCAGGTTTTTTTCTCTTTGCATCTGGTCATGATAGTAAAAAGTTTTACTCTGTAAAGCAGCTACATTTAAAACGCTATTGGATCTCCAAGGGAGATTTTATTTCCTAATTTTTCTACCACATTTAAAAGCGTAAGTTTTAAATTACCTGTGATACAATTTTTAAATCATAAGATTGGCAATCAGATGGTTCTACAAGGTTTAAATGATTTTACTAAAACTTTTCATCCAGTAGCTGTGAATTTTAGCCATTGATGTATCAAACCAAGATCTAGAACATCTGTTTTAAGCATAATCTAAACAATGGTAAACACAGTGAAGTAGATCACTGAAATAAAACATAAGCATTTTTTACTAGAAGATATTTGATTCTGTTTCCACTTCTGAGATCTGTAAGCAGGGGGAGATATAGTGGTGTAGAGGGAGATGTTAAAGTCCCACTTGCTCTGGCTGGTGTAGGAGCCTGTGTGTCCAATGGCTTTGTGCAGCCTTCCTCTCCCCTCCTTCGCTGGACTGAGGCTGTGACTGTTACATCTCTTCTCTCATGTCACAGCAGCCTTGAATATGTGATCTCTCGGCCTGTGCTGAGAATATTAGAAGACAATGATGAAATGTTAAGGGCAGGGTTGGATGGGGCTTTGAGAAGCTTGGTGCAGTGGAAGTTGACCCTGCCTATGGCAGAGGGGTTGGAACTCAGTGATCTTTAAGGTCCTTTCCAACCCAAAGTTTCTACCAAAACCTGAGCAGAGTCTTCTACAAGAATCATAGGAAGAAAATCATTGGGACTTAAATAGAAACACTCTGCCCCAAAATATGGGCCAGGCAGTTTTTAAATGTCTTATCAGAGCTGGAAAATCATTGAAAGAATACAAAATTTCCCAGTTTTCTGGTTCATCCATTTGTACCAGAGTGGTATTTTCTGAGAGTTTATGGATCATATTAAAGGTCTCAACTGAACCTGCAAGCTGCATCATCCCAACAGTGACCCACAGAGCCAGGAGGTCTCATCCTTGTGCAGCAGAGCCACCCAGCAGCTCACACACAGCTAAAGGGAGGATGCACATCTGTCCTTCTCTCCTGTTCCTGATAGTGCACAAACACCTCCTCATCTCCACACTACTTTGAGAATTTGAAAGAGCTGATCTGACTGAAAACCAGCCTACCAAAAGAGAGGAATCATTCATCCTCAGACACACTACTTTTCCTGGACAGACTCAACTTCTCCTTGCACCAAGTCCAGCAGCAAGACAAAAGAGGACAGAACAGCATGGCTGGCAGTGGATCGCTCCTCCAAGCCAGAGGACAGGACCCTAGCACCCCAATTTCAATTTTACTTCAACTATTATTCTCAAACTGCACTGAAAGATTTGCAGAATTGTAACTGGGCCAAATAAAAGCATAAAGGGCAGAAACTTGGCCCAAAAATCCATTAGCCAGAAAGGATTATTAAGAAAGAAATTTGGATGCTATTTCTGTGGTCTGCAAGTTTTAACTGAAAATTACATAAGTTTTTTTGGCTTGTGTAAATCAACTTTAAAAAGTATCTTTGATGTTTAAGAAGCTCAGACATATAATAGCTGGCTCTGGCATATTGCAAGAAGTTCATAAAAAAGCTTAAGACCATTAGTATTGGTTGTAAACTCATTCTGTAGCCTGAGAGCCATCTGCTTATCTCCAGAGTTTATTGCCTTCCATCTACCTTAGTGCTTTGGATGGCTGCCCATCACTGAAGCACATGAATGCCTTTCCTTCAAACTGCAGTGCCTCCTGGATTCCCTGGCTGCTCTGAAATCTTCTTTTATTAGAGACCATTGGAATAGTTGTACTAGGTCACATCCAAGATCCATCTAGCCCAGCATCTATCTCATCCAGTAGCCAGAAGCAGACATTTAAGAAAAGCATAAGGACAGGACAAACTTCTAATGATACTTCTGTGATTTATCTCCAGATGCAACTTTGATATGTTACAAAAACAGGGATTGTATGAGTCTGCAAAGTGGATCAGAATTTATCCCACTTCTTATTGTCCAGCAGTTTGGCTATGAGAAAGTGTGGCTGATTTTATGGTTACACATTCTAGCAGCATTCTAGGGGCATCACATATCTAGCAGTGAGGAAAAAAAAAATATTGACGAAACAAGAAAGCTGTCTTGGTATCAGACACACTGTGATGTCATTCCTCATGGAATTCTGCACTGTGTAGGTGATGGAGCATCTAATGGCTGCTGTCCTCAGCTCTGATGTGCCTCAGTCAGGGGTTTTGATGTAGAAAAACTTGTTGGTGAGTCTGCCAAAACCTTCACACTAGTGACTGGCAGTGCCGCTGCCTGGAGCTGTGCTCCAGTGATTTATAGGCATCATCCTGTGCACAGATCACCATAGAAAACACATCAGAGGCAACATCCAGCTATCAAAGCTGCCGAATGCACCTCTCAGCTCCAAGCTGTTTGATGCCCAAATCAAAGTGGAAGGAAACCCATCTGTATTTAAATGTTCTGTCTTTCAGGAAGAAGAAGGTCCTGTTCATGACTGGAAGACTGAAATGTGTCCTCTCTCCATCATGCTACAGGATTTGGCCTGGCTCTGCATAGCCCTGCTAGTCCCACTGGCCCTCTGCCTGCCTTCACTTGGGCCACAGCTGCAATAACAATATCAGTCTGGCTTCTCTGTTGAGACAGAGGGGAGGGCTAAACACTCATTTCCCTGCTCACCAGTTATTTTACTGGTTCCTGTAAAGTCTCATGTGGCTGGTCTGCCAGGTGTGCAGGGGCTGTGCGACCCAGGCTGGGGGGGATGTGCTCACACAGAAAGCCCCATAACCCACAGAAAGCCCCATAACCCATAGGAAGCCTCCATGACCCATAAGAAGCCCTCATAGCCCAGGAGAATACAAACTGCATTCAAGCTTTTAAAACACACCAACTCTCAGAGATGAAAGGGAAAGGTCTGACTGTAACTGTGCCCGCTGCTGTACCTACTGTAACAGATCTCCTGTGAAAACAGACACTGCCAGAGCTGAGCAGGTAAAATCTTTACAAGTGAACTTAGAAATAATGACACAAATAAAAGCATTTACTTTACTAGTCAGGATCAGGTTTTGCAGTGCAGATGGACATATGGACATGAAATAGGAAAATTTCTATCTTAACTTATTCCTTTTCTCTGCTGATTTCTGGATTTCCCCCCAGACTTGGGCCCATGAAGCTCAGTGGCAAATAGATCCTTTCAGAGAGCACAGAGTGGCAGTAAAAGGATGACTTGGGAAAAGGCTTCCAAAAGCTATTCTCAAGGCACTTAACATGTAGAAGCTAAAAGAAGGACAATAACATGTGCAAGACACTCTTAATCCAAATCCCAGTAATGGAGTTACACGATAGGCTGCTGCCTCTTGCCTCCTAATTTATGAAGGATCAAGTGGTATTAGAGCCAGTCTGCTATGAATCATAAAGTACTCATCACAGCATGTCAGCATGTAAAAAAATGCCACTCCATGGGGAATAGAGAATAAATTCACCATCTCTCTTTAACTTGATATTCAAGGAAGCTGATCAGCATGTGCCTGTCTGAGGAATGTTGTTTATACTCAAAGAAATGGGGTGTGACTTACATGAAATGGTTTAGATATGGATTCTGGACAAAACAATGTTTCATGAAGCCAATGGAACAGTTATGTTCATTGTCTAAAAATGCAATGTTGATCTTAATTCTAAGGCAACACTATTCATTACTTTTATCTGTTCAGAAAATGGTAGTGCTATGTACTATGAACAGCATTCTGTGTTTGCAGGACTGACCTCATAAATAGTCCTTTTCCAGATATTTTCCATGATAATGCTATAGATATGAAGACCACAAAAAGTCTGAAGTTTTTCTTAGGACTAAAAAGGTCTAAGAACTTATAAATATTTTATTCCAAGTCTGCCAAAGGAGAAAGTCAAATAGATAATTTTAAGCACTTGTCTTTGCTTAAAGGATGTGAAAATAAGTTTTACAAATTATTTTAGCTTATCCAGAAGTTGCTCCCACAAATACTCTTCAGTAATTCTGTTCATGGAGTAATGATAAAGATGCCAAGTTTAATCATCTGGAATTTATCAAATAAAATCTCATCCTACATTTAGACAATCACTTTCAGTCTCATCCATTTAAAGTTAGGTGTCTACATCTGTGTTTATGTTCCCATATAAAACTGATTGTAAGTTCAGTGCTTACTGTCCACAGACAATGCAGATGCTCAGTAGTCTTTAAAATCTGCAACTCTTTTATTACTCTATATATGAGTCATTAGTTCAAATGTCGATTGCAGAGGATAAGGAAGCTTTTGAGGATGTGAGAAAGGGATGGAGTGGTTGATAGAAAAGCAGAGAATGCACTTATATCATCCAAGATTACACCATTCCTCTATCTTCCTCCAGTTTTCATATAGATTTCCGTTTTCTGTCCTTTATTTTGACTTGTGGCCCTAAAGAGATTGTTTTTTTATGAAGATCATTTTTTTAAAACTTCCACACCTTGACCTCGATTATCTCATCTTCAGTGTTTCTATCCTATTTGTTCATATTCCTTAAAACACCACTGTTTTTCTTGTTGCTCTCAGGAAGGCACAGCATAAATACTTCTTACTATGAGTTCCAGCATCTGCATATTGTCCTTGTAAAGTCAGTTGAAATTTGGAGAATATGTAGTATAAGGCAGTGCTGGAGCAGAGGATAATCTGTACCTCTCTAAGCAAAGGCTGTGTCACCCTTTTCTTCCACTGTGCATCTACACAAGTCTGTGCTGAACACATGAGAGAGAAAAGTGGGTTTTGTCCAAAAAACCAAATAGTTTTATCTTCTAGGTAAAAATGAGAAGCATGAATCAGTAGCCCAGAGGACAAGCACAAGAAGAATAGTCTACATTTGGAGAATATTTAAAGGAAATGGCTTGTCTGAAAAAGGATTTGAAAGAGAAGAAAGAAGGGAGCCGTTCTCTGAGTGAAGATGGGTGTGCAACTCCATTCTGTGTTCAAGGAAAGCAATGACCTTACTGAACAGGTATTGGACAGAATGAATTTTGCTTAATAACAGACATCTGGGCACTCTTATGTGAAGGAGCTAAGCAGACCTGGACATCTGCCTGCCTTAGTTGATGAAGAAGAACAGGCATCTACACTGTGATTCACACTGCATGGTGTCACTCGTAATAATTAAAAACTAGGCCTACACATGGGTGGTAGGGAAACTGTGTTCAGGCTTATGATTGTATTCTCTACAGATACTTTAACATACTCTTGAAGGACCCTTATAATACTACCTATAAACTGCAGTGAGCGTAACTGCCTCAGCACACTGCCTACTTCTGCTAGATAAACATTTCTTGTGGGATAAGATCATTTATCTGAGGAAGAAAAGTTTCATTTAGTAGCTACTATAGTTACTGTGGTTGCAGTATCATGAGATCACCCACATGAAGAAAATGTTTATTGGATTGTTTGAGTGATTGCTTCCTTTCCTGTGTTTTTGGCAAAGATTTTGGGCAGTGGAAGAAGTAAATGGACCAAAAAAATCTTATTCACCTCCCCACCCACATTGTCAGCCATGATTATATCAGCCAAGATACAATAATATGTATTTAAACATTTTGTGAGTAAGGAAGAATTTTAATGGGTGATAATGGTGGAAGCTTATAGTGTAACTTGCAACTAATTTTACAATGGTTGTGGAAAGTGTAGTAGGTGGCTTAGGGAACAAAGTGTGGGCTCTGGAATATTTCACCAGACAATAAAAAATAGCAGTGGTTTACTGTCCAGTAACTGTATAGTGATTTATCTGCTGTAGTTTCTCTTCTACTGTGAGTGACCAAAGAGCACTGGTATATCTATCCACCTTGTAGGGGAGGCAAAAGCCTGGACACAGGGAAGCCAACCTTCCCACAGAGCAGGTGCTTAGTTAAAGTTTGATGTTGCTGGGGCACTGAGAGTGTTGATGGCTTTGTTGCCATCAACACTCTCAATGGGGTATGTAAAATTTACACAGTACTAAGAAGATTTGAAGAGCTGTAAGAATGTTGTCTTTGTTGTTTTGCATATGTTATTTAAATCTAAAAGACTATGAATTCTGCTGCTAATTTGATATCTTTATTTGAAAAAAACCCCTCAGCTTTCCACAGCATCTTCAGTAGCAGAATATTTACTTAGTCTATAACAAGAAACATTGTTATTTTCTTTTCTCACTATTTATATAGATCTGATTATAAGAGGAAACCTTTCCATGATATTCATCATACTGTTATTTGAACCAATTTTAGAACTGCTCTTCTGTTACAACTTGGCTTTCTTTTCTTTTTCCATTCAATTAAGAAATGACTGAAGTCCAGCCCTCGCTCCCCTGCATCACAGCTTGGCAAAAATCCCTTGCCTAGAAAGGATCTCCCCTGATCCTGAGTGCCCTGCCCAGGGAACAAGGGATGGGGTATCGCTGCAGCTGGACCCTTGGCAGTGGGCTACCTCTCTGCTGCCCTGAACAGCACTGGAGTGTCTGTGTGTCGAGGGATCTCCCTCTTTCCCATGTAGGTTCTTGGAGAAAATTCATGGGCAGGCAGTCCATGTGAAGAAGTTTAGACACCCAGTATGTGGCACGTATCCCTTTGACTTCCTTCAAAGTCAGGGAAGAGTAATAGGCCTTCTGAGTATCTCCAGAGGAATTTGGTCTCTTCCAAGTAGTAGGCAGCATGCTTTTGGCAAGTAGGTGGTGTTTTAAACAATTGATATCACCACTTAGAGTTAGTCAAACCAATATCCCATGTGTGTACCTGCAAGGTGGATTTTGTGCCCTGAACCAGAAAATTTACACAATTCAAGTCTAGATGACAACAACCAAACAAGCAGTTTGTTTGAATGCTTCATTGTATGTATACATATATGTAGTGTTATTTCATGAGCTTTTTTCGATATTCAGGGGTCAGCTCACCAGTTCCAGCAGGATGGCAGGGGGCATGGAAAGCAGCTGCAAAGAAGGCAGATGTTGTGTGATGAAGCGCTACTGTTGTTTATCTGAATTTCATTTTACAACAAAATCTGTAGAAGTCACATGCCTCAGATATTCTGGAGGCATTTGAGTTCCAGCAGCTAAAGTGATATTTTGTAAGAATATATTATTTTGAGTGATGGGCTTCTTTTTCTACTGCTTAGAACTTATGTGTGGGCACGAAAAGAAAGAGGCTACTTGTAGAGGATTAGAAATCCACTCTAGCTTTTGTCAGTGGGATTCTAAGCCTGTCTACTAAAAAGCTACCTGGCGCTTCCTTTCCCATTTCACTTAATTGTGTGCTGGATGTGACCTTCAATCCTGTGGTGATGACAGAAGTCCTTGTCTAACTGTGTCTGTGGAAGGAAGATGCTGGGAGCTATGTCTATATGAGGAAATGGAGCACAGTTCTGAGATTCCACTGCGGATGGGGACACTCCCAAACCATGTGGACTTAGCAGCTCAGGACACTCAGGCTGACTGAAGCCATGGAACAGCGCATCTGAAACAAGGTTTGTGAAACTGGGTGCAGAACCTTGTGAACACAGACTGCTTTGGGACCCGAGCCATGTAATATCCACTTACCTTCCTTCCACCTTCATAGCGTTTCTGTGAACACAATTTATCCTTTTCCAGCTGAAACCAGGACAGGTTTACATTAAGGGGTTTTCTCTAGTTATCTCTAGCTCCTTTAAGTCTGCTTGAAATATCTTCATGCTTATGCATCAGGGAACATCCCTAACAGACTGGATGATCTGGCCTTCAGTGCCAGTGAAAAAGCAGAGTCTGACCCTTGCATGAGTGGTCAAATGGTGATCATTCATCTCACTAATGAGAAGGAGAACATTCCCCCTAATCTACTGTGTGCGTTCCAGTCCCTCCTGGTCACCTCCTTTTCTGCATGGCATAAGAACAGGATTATGACTTACAGCCATTTTTTTTTCCCTTGTGGAAAAGACAAAAATCTAGAAGCAGTCTATAAATAGATGAAATCTGACTGTACTCAGGATAATGGGCTTCATGGACATGTATATAAATATATGTATACATACATACCTCAGGCTCTTTCTCAGGAACACGTCATAATAATTTCCATTTAATCCACAGTCAGGTCCACATGACAGAGGGTATAGTTCAAGGCTGAAACTCCCTGTATCTACACCTCCATCAAAGAGAAACCTCTATGGTATTACGAGTGCACAGATATCTGTGACATTGAACTTGATGTCTTTGATCTTGGTCTCAAATGTGCATGAGATAAGCCATTATATAGCCAGAACAGTGGTTGAGGACAATTAGCCAGTCATTCCAATACTGATTTTGTTACGGCTGAATGAGAACTCAGATTGGAAGCAGATGAATAGAAACTAAGAAAAAACTTCACAAAAATGGAGGTGATGAGCTGGAAGAAAATGAGGGAGAAAACTCCTGTACTTAGGAAGCTGCTGCAAGAAGTTTAACAAGTTAGGGACTTATCCAAGGTTGTGAAAATCATTTGAGATGAGTTCTCACTCACAGAGAGGCCTCGTTGTGATCTCTCCTAATGTTCTTGTGCTATTGCCTACATAAGGAAAGACTCAGACATGAGGAGCACAGCATTACACATTTTTCATTAGACAAAATTGTTTCTTTGTAATATTTTTTTTTCTGAAAAGTTCTCTGCTTGTGCCCAGAAAAACCTGCTGAAATTTCTAGGAAGCATGAGCACTTTGTAGGACAGCTGCCTGCAGGCATGAGAATACAAGGAGATCCTGCCAGTTTTTATTTCTAGGAAGATCCTTCTAGCAACTGTTGTCATTGCTGTGCTCTTCTCTTTGACAGCAAGGGCAAATATGACCATGGCTCTGACTCCTGGGCACAGAGCAGTCTGCCTGCATCCCCACACTCCAGTGGCTTCATGCCATTAACCTAATTGTATCAGACATTGGAACCAGTGAAGCCTTTAACTTCTATCTCTGGCTGGCAAAACAACATTAAACTTTGTAGAACTCAGCAATCCAAAAAAGTTTTCTGCAGACACCCTTATTAGCAATTAGATTAAGGAACAGATTGTGAATCTAGTGAATCTGGTGCATGTCTGTGCAGCAGTTAGTTTATAAAAAGATGAAAAAATTCAGCAATTCAGCCCATTAAATGAATGCTCACAAACTGTGTTACAACTATAGATTAAAATAAAACACAATCAATTATGGATTAAAGTTATAGTTATCAGAATGGCATTCTCCCCTCTTCACATATTGCAGCTTCCACTCTGTCCATGTGGATTTTCCACTTGTAAAATCTCAGGTGTCTACAAATCACAGATAACTGAAAATGATTCATATGATAGAAAAGTGCTGTTTATAGGAGCTCACTACATATTTATTATTTACAGTTTTCCATTCTATAAATGCAATTCCTGACACAATACGCATTGATCAAATAGTGACAGAATCTGTCACAGTACTGCTACTGCTGAGAATGAGCCTTTTGCTTTTTTCCTCCAAATGGCTCTCAAGGTAAATGGCACTCCTTATAGAGACACTGGCAATCTGATGTGCATTTAGTTTCAGATATTAATTCAGAGTGTTTTCTAATAGCACACCCACTCATGATTCCTATCTGTTGGTGTTTCATATTTTCTTTCTTTTTCTTCCATTCAGCTATAGCTTTTCCCTTTCCTTGTTACCATATAAAATATGTATATGAGCTGGATATTCTTAGTTCAGATTATTGTCCTCTAGTGCTCAAGTTGAGGCCAGCTTAGCCATAAGCTCCAGCTGGTGCAGGACCAGTAACTCAGGACCAGTAACTCAGGGAATGAATGGGAATGTGTAGGCAAAGAAACCATGTCCAAGATTTTTCATCCTTTTCAGTTACAATTACAATTATCTCCAATGTTATCTGTGGTTACACAAAACAAGCAATTTTTCCAGGAAAAGTAAAGCTTTTGAAGCATCTTAGATACACTACCTGTAAACTTTAAGCAGTTTATCCCATTGAGAGAACAACTATATGGTGTGGTCTAGCTCATAAACATAAGCATTCTTCTTCCTGTAATAAGCAACAGTACTGCCTGTTAAAATGCAATTGCTTCACAGAGATGGTTCTTCTCCCTCCTGCCCAATACCCAAAAAAGACAACCAATAAAACCAAGCAGCACTATAAAAAAGATTGACTTAAATGACATCTAGAATAATGACAACACAATTCTAATCCCAAGCAGAGCTCTAGAGGGAAGAGCTGCTACCCAAGAGAAAAGAGCTGCTTGTGAGGCCCATGAGAGTGATGATTCTGCTTTCTGTGTTACACTCAATCTGTTTGTAAATGACAATAAGAAATTCCTAAGTATTTTATAATAAAAACAAATTCATAGGGTTTTCTTTCTCTAAACTGTACTGATCTGTGCCATGGTATATGAAATCCTTGACTCCAGTGTATGTGAGTAAAAACCTTGAATTAACTTGTCTATACCACCTCAGGGTCCAGCCTCTAAGAGCTGTGCCTGGGCTGTTGGATGGAACAGGCTCGTGCCCCTGTGCAATCATGGCCAGATTGTGATAGCCCATGCTGGTTATGGGCTTTTTGGCAATTTTGGCTTGTACCATCTAGAGCTCGTCTAGAGCGCACAACACAATTTGAGCAAGAGCACAGTCTTTCCAGCTTGCATAAAAGGCAAATCCAGGTATTCTGGGGGAAAAAAAGATGGTAGATGTAATCCATGCTGTGTCTGTTGCACTCAGAGCCAGGGTCTGACCTTTAACTACCTGGTGCTCCTGCACAGATGTAGATGCATATAATCTAACCTAAACTGTGCTGAATTCAGCACCACTACAGAAATTACAGCTGCGGCACTGTGTATGGGAACAGTCATAGATATACAGCAAGATTACATCAGATAGCTGCACTTTTATTTAAAAAATAATTGAAGAGTAAGAAACAGGGAGGTTTCCATAGGATTATAAAAGTAAGGACTAACAATGCACAAGCGTCAGAAATTCTTTTCACAGTCTTCTGACTTTTAGCAAATTTCTATAAACTGTGTTTTCTGTTTGCTCTGTCTAAGTATTGAAAAGAATTTGCAGTCTCCTAAAGCAGTGGAGTTCCCAGCATCTGGCTTGAAATAAGGGAGCAGGAATATCTCCCATTGATCTCATTGATATTGGCTAAGAGCCAACATGAGTTTTCTGCAGAAGCGAATTCTGAGTTCATAATTGTAAGTATTCATCAATTCATTTCCCTTTACTGAGAGCTACTTCCTCAGTCAGAGAATATTCCCATGAGACCCATGCATCCTAAGCACCTTGAAAATAAAAATTCACATTGAGCTTCTTGGAAATAAGACACAAAACATTCATAAGAAACATTTGGTGAGTAATTTCTTACAGCAACAATTCTTATAGCAACTTTTCATTTATGTGGTGCTTGCAGCTAGAAACGTCGTGGGAAAATTGGAGTATATAGCTCCTGTTTATGATATGTCCTGGGAGCTCAGGGCTGCCCTGGGGACCTCAGTGCAAGCCCAGCTCTGAACCACCAGGGATTACCTCCTGTTCTGAGACTGGAGGGAAGCAGTGATTTCGTTGTCTTCCCTTTGTTTATCCATGGCAAATCCCACCTGGCTTCATATCATCTGTACAGACACAACTGCAGTAATCTCTGCAGTTTTGTCTAAGAACACCACCACACCCGGGAGGTTTATGCGGTTCTATACCTACCGTGTGCGAGCTACAGAAATGTCTTAGCCCAGAGAATATTTCATTTCAATATGTGCCTTAGTGCAGGTGAAAAACCATGTCACGGAGAAGCTCGGGTGTGCAGCTGCATGGCCGGGAGCCCAGCGCGGAAACTCCGGAGGTGGAGGCTCCCATCTAGCGGTGAAACTAAAAGGTACAAAAGGAGCAGATCATGGGAACGAGCATCGCTGAGGTCCTCGTGAGCCTCCTTCTTCTTGTTCCAAACCATAGCTGGCTGAGGAGAAGAGAAATACAATGAAGAAAGCCAAGCAACCCCCAGCATCTCTGAAGTTTGGGACAAGCAGTTCGATTCATGTGAGAAAGGAACCCAGCTCTCTGGGGTGGGTGTTGTCTTTTACTGAAGGCCAGGCAGGACATTCTGCAGATGTTCTGGCAGTAGCTGAGGTACTGCATGAACTGTGTGCTGGCTCACAGGCTCTGGCATAGAAGAAAGCAAAGCTTGGTCTCTGTATATTAACCTAGATTTTCAGATTTCCTTTTTCAGAAAAAAAAAAGTCTGTCATGTAGAGTGAGGAGAACAACAAAATCACTTCTGCCAGAATGTGCCAATGAAATGGAATTAATAGGGCACTTCTTGGAAAACATAATGACATTATAGGTTCCACAACAGCAGTGAGCTTTGCAAAGGAAATGTCTGTGACCTTGTGAAGGTTGGTTTTGTGAGGATGTCCTACCTATTTCCCTCTGAAAACACCTCAATTTTACCCCAAACCCCCACAGAGCCTCCAAAGAAAAATTTTTGGTATCCACGGGCACACTTCCAGGTAAACTGTGAAGAAATCTAAGCTCATATTTCATAAGCACATCAATAATCATAACCATATTCACTATGCAAAAAATGAAGAATAGTGACACTTGAGTGATAAAAGACAGTGTTCTGCATACTGCTGAAGTCAATAAGGTGGACTCAAGTGAATTAAATTGAAATATCAACTCAGTTTCTGCTGCCTCATGTTTTCAGACAATTGGATTTCTTTTTATCCAGGGAGAATTATAGATGATAGATTGCAGTTCATTTCCACTGCAGCAAATTTTTCTGGATGTTCTTGTTGTATCTGCTTAGCCCCAGTGGTTGTCTTGAAGATCGTCCATGAAGTCCTTGCTGAGTGTATTTTGACTTAGAAGTGCACTGACCTTTGCTTGCTGCCAGCTCTGGCCGCTGTTTGATCTGTAACTTTGGCCTGTGCATTTCTGTAACTACCACAATGTCCTTGAGATGCTTTTTCTGAATAATGGTTTTAAGAAAAGAAACACGAGAGGAATGCTGGCGGCCTCAGTCCTCCCCACTCTGACTGTCCCTTTCATTTTGTGCTGATGCTCAGATTACAGGCCTGTAAGACTCAGCTGTTCAAGTTCACCAGAGTTCACATAAATATTTCGTTCTGTTTCAGTTAACCTAGTTCCAGTCCCTCTTGCTTGACCAGGAGGTCTCAGAGAGAAACACAGTTAGCATCTTGGATGCTAAAGCACAGTTTTGCCCATCTTGGATGAAAGGCACATATTCTGCCACATTTCAGGACACAGGCATTAAAAATCTCCATAGTCTTTCAGAATAGATTAAGCTGACTTGCAAGCTTTGTAAATTTAACAGATATCTTACTCTGAAAAGTGTCATTTGGCTTTGCAGATTACTGCAAACACCTTGCCAAGCTGCAAACCCATTTCACCATCCATAGCCACCTGTGCCTATATCTGAATTTTTTCTGACACGGCTGAAATCTCACCTTTGCTAAGACTTTCCAGGTTGTTTGAAGAATATGAGTACATAATAGTTTAATTATTTTTGTCCTACTTTCCTCAGTGTTATTGGTGAGCCATCTCAAAGGTGGACCCACTACAAACAATATCTACACCAAGGACACCTCAAGAGTCCATGTCTGCAAGTTGCCAAAGGGCTTCATGTGGGCTTTTTGAATCTAGATACCCAAAAAACAGCTACCCTGTGCCCAACAGGCTGGCAGTGGGCCTCTTTGCAGCTTCTCTACAGCCACTGCTTTTCCCCTCATATTTACATTCCACATCATAGGTCAGCTACTCTGGAAGATGGTGTTAATTGATTGAAAATTCCTCAGAAGATCTAAATGAACACTCTTTGCCCCTGAAAACACACCTGTGTATATGATTTGACTGTTCACAGCAAGTACAGGGGAATTGCTCTTTGAAGTTTAGCTTGACAGGGGTAGGCAAGACTGTGTAGCCACCTCTTCTTCTCTTTTCCCAATCCTTTAAACATATCTTAATACTGACTGGCAGGGCTGTGTTACAAGAACAGTGGAAGGCTGGGTAGGTGAGAAGTGAGTGGAGGCAGTAGATCAAATTATCTAAGGAGTAAGAATTCATGTTTACAAGCAACCACATTTTATGTTAAAACTGGCAAATGTGAAAGAAAAACATGGAATCTGATTTCTCCTGCTTCTTTACTGACCACTCAGAGAGAGGCAACAAAAACTGCTCCTACCAAACCTAGTTAGTAATTATCCTGCTTATTTTGGGTTGCTTTTCTTCAGGGAGCCACCAGTTATCAGTAAAAACTTTTCCATTCTCACAGTGGTTGGAGCAGACAGCTGAGGAGGCACACTCATGGGAGTTGTGGTGCTGTAGGACTCGGGAAAAAGTTAACATGCAAAATCCCCACTATTGGTAAATGATGGACATATTTCTTCTGTCTTTTTATCTTCTCTAGAGCTCAAATGATACTTCACTTGCACTGAGCCCCTCTTTCTCAAATATCCCAGCCAAACTGCTCCTTTTTTGCTTCTCCACTTAAATTAGCTTTGCCCTGTTTCACCAGGTTAGCAGAGCAAGGAGATAAGCATGGAAAGCAGAGATCCAAGAGTGCCTACAAAAAAGTCTGGAGGTATCCTGAGTAGGCCTTGCCTGGGAATGACGGATGGAGTCTGGCAGCCCTGTGACTTACCAAAGATACACTGTCCCCCTTCATAAGTCCTCCTAAGGACATCCTTCTTAGGCAAGATAATTCTGTATTAGAATTTAACTGGAATGAGTAACAGATGATCCAGTTAAAGACCAAGACTGACAGGTCATTTAAACATTTGCATTCTATAAAACAATTTGAAGAACTGCTGCTTACTATCTCCATTCCTCATTGAGCTATCATGAAGTAATTTTGGCCATTTATCACATTCACCTGCCAAAGACTCCATCAATGGGTGATGAATGTGACAGGCAACAAGCCGGACATCGCAATAATTCTTCAGCCATCTTGGGAACAAAGGACTCAAGAGGCGAGACAATATCTAATTCAACAAAGACTAACAAAGCTCTGAAAGGACCTAACAGAGTTTCCACTAAAAGGACATGAATTCTTCCAACAAAACAAGCAAGGCCAACTGGTTGTTCCCTTGACCCCGTGTGACAGAAGACAAGACAAAGTTCCCTTGTCAAGCCTGTCACAGAGATGGAGTTTTTTCATGATGGCAGGGTTGTTTGAGGAAACAAAAGCAGGGAGGAGGTTAGATCCAGCAGGGGATAAGTGTGGTAACCTCTCACCCTCTGAAAAGGCTGCCAAACAACAGCTGTGGACATGGCTCTAAAGCAGGATGTGTTTCACTTGCATTCATCTTATTGCTTTGTCGCAGAACATACAAAAGCATTTTACCAACAATCAATAATAATAATAATAATAATAAATTTTTTTAAAGGCTTGATATCTCATTTGTGTAATATTTTTCCATGCATGTCACTGCACATGAACTGGCATTTCTTTATTTTCTCATGCCTGGCAGGAGTGCAGTCTGTGCTTTTGCTGGTCCCAGGCTGTGCTTGTGCTGCAACAAAACCTGTTCAATGAATGAAATTTTTCATGTGGTGAAAATTTATGAAGAGTGTTTGCATTGAGTCAAATGGTAATACTTAGATTAAAATTTGGGTTAGATGGAAAGATGTTCCAGATTTACAAATGAACCTACTCATCTTCTGATAGGAGAGTCAGTGTTCTGACTCAGCTGGTTTGACAGGCTAGTGTTGTCTGACATAGTTCAGGGATCTACCATTAAAAATCAAGATTGACAAGTGGTGAACACAGAGAGATTTCACTACATTTTCCTCTGAATAAGCTCAAATGAAAATCTTTATCTCCATTCTCAAGAAACTGATTCCTCCAGTTTAGTGCCCCAAAGAAGCACTCCTTGACGTTTGAAATTCATGATATCAGAATTGATCTCCTTTCCCATACTTTGAAAACTTCCCAAAAGAGGGAGAATATCAAGCAGTTCCCAACTGTAGTTTTGGGAAGGCAGAACAGACTGTTGCCTCTGTGGGCTGAAAGAGAAGATATAACCATTCTTGGGGATACTTCTTTGCTTTATAACAAGGTCAGTTCTTCTTCTATCTTCCCTTTTAGGCAGTGAAAGGTGGGAACCTGTGGTATTGCACCTCTAATAGTGGATGTTTCTTGCCACTTTCCAAAAGCACTGATGATCAGCACCTGATTTAGGATTTGCAAACGCACCACCAGCTCATATTTTCAAATATGTGTGATCTTCAAAACACTAAGTGTCATAACTACTACCATATGCAGCCAGGGATGCTAAATTTTTTTAGTACTGAGCTGTAGTCTCAGTATTCTTGCATTTGTTGTCTTTCTCTTAAATATTTAACAGATTTTGTGTGTGTGTGTGTGTGTGTGTCTTTGCAGAACTTCAAGGGAATACACAAAATAGTCACGGACTAGGGAGCAAAGTGTTGATACTTGCTGCAATGAACTGTTTACTCTGTTTTCCTCTGATTTGGACTTTCTCAATTAGCTCTGTCCAAACAATCTACTTTTTATGCAGCTATATAGACAAGGAAGAGTTCAGCAGAGACTGACAACTGTGCTCTAATTTCCGAACAAGCTAAAATATCACAAGCCTCAGTAACTTCACTGTCCACTCACATATTTTATGTGTGGATTTTTGTTTTCTTTAAAAGCAAATAAAGGGGTTTGATTTTAGTTTTTAAAAGACAATAAAATGAATTCTCCTAACTGATATGGTACAACAGATTGATAAAACTTTATGATAGATAAAGAACACATTGACATCTACAGCATGTCAAAGTTTTTCTCCTTTGAAATCAGAACTTTGTTTCAAGGATGATTTGATATTCCTTTGCATCAGTCATGATGAAATTTTACTATCAAGTAGATAGATCTGTATGCATGTTGTCATGTTATTTGTGAGATCAAAATGTATTTTGACAAATAACTTATTGATAAAAATGCCTAATACATTTGATTTTATGGGGATTTTTTAACTGTGTGCTAATTTAGTTAAGCAAAGCACATATACTGGATTTTCTAACTTGATTTTCTTATCCAGTCATGATGGATCAGGGTCTGACAATATCAGAGCTAGATTAAAAAAAAAACCAAACAGTTTTGAGAGTGATTGGGTGTTGTTAAATGGAACTTAGATCACTCTGATAGCTGCAAAGAAAGCAGACTTGTTGGGAGCAGTCATAGGGGAAAAAAAAGTGACTTTAAACAAAAAACATTGAGTAAATGAAGTCAGATTCAAGTAGCCAAATGAACAAGCAAGGTGTGAGCATTGCCTTGTCAAAGCCAGTAATCTTAGATGTCATTAAATATTTAGTGTGGTCTATTTGATGAGTCTGGTCTATTTGATCTTCTTCTCAAAAGCTCTTTCTTTGGGAGGTCTTTATTTATGATTTAATAGCTATCCATGAGTTTGGAACTTTCAATCAAGAGAATTAAATTTTCTTCTTCAGCTATATTTGGCATTTGATGAGTGTCTGTGAAGAAGGAAATTGTTCTTGAATAAGACTCTCACTCTTAATTAGCAGCTGTCTTAGATAACAGTAGCATATTCAGCCCACAGCAGTAACTCTGGGGAAGAGACCTGTGATCTATGGTGGTGCCTGAATTAAAATTGCTCTGTTATTTACTTTAAAAGGGACATGGGAAGCTGAGTTTGAGTATAAATAAATGAAACACTACTCTGGAAATGTTTCAAAGCAAATGCCTTATAGGAAAATATCTCAAAAAGACATTTCTAAGGGCATTTATCTTCTTAGAAAACAAAGTAGATTATATCCATTATTTCATCCTTTAAATTTTTAAATCCATGGAGCAATTTAAATTACAGTAGATTCTCTGAAGAAAACAAATTAATATTAATTTTCACAGAAGGAGAGAAAGATTGTCTCTCTGCCCATTACCAAAGCATAGAATAAAACATTCATATCTGAAATAATTGTAAATGACCCTTTATGACTGCAAATTAAATTCTATTATATAATGCAGTTACTGTATTGCTTCATGCATTTATTAATACTTCCTTATTTTAACAACTCCATGAACAATGGGAATGACATATATGTTGGCACAGAATGAATGCGACCCAGCATGCCTTAAAAAAAATGGCAATGAAAATGTTTGAAATTGGGAACTATTTTTAGAGACTGAAAGTGGTTGGTTTTTTTTGTTTTTGTTTTTGATTTTTTTAATTAGCGAGACATCAGCATATGTTTTCAGTATTCAGTTGAAGCAGGGTAGGAAAAGCTACGGCCCACATGAAATGTTTTTCAAAATCCAGTGCATATCTTCATATTTACCTTCACAGATGTACCTTTTCTTGTGTTTTCATCAACAGAACCTTGGGGGGGGGGGGTTTGGTTGATTGGTCAGTTCTGTTTTTTTCTTTACCCTGTGGTTCTTTATAAGCCCCTTATAAATCAATCTGCACTTGGAAGGCAATGTCTGATACTATAAGCAGTTTCTCAGTGGAATTCCCAAGGAACTTATTGATTCAAGCCTTTATCAATATTTTCTTGATTTCCCACTGATTTTCTTGATTTATGGGTTTTCTGACTAAGAGAATTAAGAGGCCTTAGAGTGCTCTGAGGCTCACTGGTATTGTATCATGCCTATTAACAAAGACCAGTATCCCATGTAAGAAATCTAAGTAAATTTTTATTTGGGTTATAATGGAAACAATCTTATTTTCCTAAATTGGTAAACAAGTTCCCTGGAATGGCTATGACAGATATTTACCTCATGCACTCAGGATAGTGCATTAAAACCCCCTTACAGCCTTTTGCTCTGATAATGAAATCAATATGTAGATGAAATTACTATTATTATGTGTTTGTAGTGATGACCCGAGACTTTATCTGTCTCAGACAAGTAATTCTGGGTAGAAAGCTCATATTTTTTTCACAGTTCTAATGATCTATGCTATTATAAAGTCAACTTAATCTCTTACCTAGCTGGGAGATTGAGAATTGATAATGGAATACCACCATACAAGTACTAGATACCAAACAGTTGAACATATTTCAGAACAATCTCTGGGCTGCTTTCAACTGCAATGGGAATTACTACTATTAGAAGGCAGAAAAAGTGGCAAAACCTAGTTTGCTTCCATTCTTAGTTGTTATAAGTACATGTTAACTTTAGCTATAAATAAAAGAAACATTTTAAGATGGTTGCGGTGTATGTTTAGTATCCAGTTTTCAGAGTTCCCAAAGCAATAGGCACAAATTTATGTGCCAACCTATCTTTCCTGTTGAGATCCTACAGATCTTAGGATGCTTAAACCTTCAATTAGCACTTCCAAAGGCATTAGAAGAAATTTGCTCAGTGGTGTTTGCAGGGTGATATCTACTTGATTTAAAAATAATTATTTTTCCTCTAGCAATCAATGCTTAGGCAGGATCACTTATGAAAACTCTTTTGAACAAATTCTTTTGAAAACTCTTTTGGACATCTCTGCTTTCTTTTAAATAGCTGTTGATTGCCTCAGTTCACTATCTGTTATCTCCAAACTAAATGTCATGTGGACACACAGTCACAAATATTAGCCATGCCTCGAGTATGCCAATGATAGTCAAAGATTCTCAGCATTTTCAGCCAAAAATCAATCATCAAACCCACCGTATTAAATGTTCTTGCACCAACCTAGGAGGACAACTAATGTGGAAAGATACAAATTCTTAGGTTTCTGTCTGCAATATTTTGCCAGAGGAGTACTTTGGAAGAGTGTTTTATTTTACAGCATCTCTTACACAGGGCATCTTTGTATTGAGTGTAACGGAGCCTGACATCTGAATCCGCTTGGTTCCTGGCAGCTCTGTGGTGTCAGGTAGCTGAAGCCATCTCCCGGTTACTGCCGGGTGAAACCCAGAGCGACTTCTTTCAGCAGCTGAACTCCACTCGACAGAAACTATTCCTCTCCACCCAGGCTTTCTCCCCTGTGGAGGCTGATCCCGGCCCGCTCATCCCGATCCTCGCCCCGCGAGCGGATCAGCACCACGGCCAGCGCCCCGCGCCCCGGGGAGCCCGGGAGTGCGCGCATCCTGGGACAGCGAATTCCTGCCTCCGCGCTGATGCTTTTTATGGGGACCAGGCGCCAAACAAAAGGTGAAAGCATGATATTTGACCTCCTCGACCATATTTTAAACCGAGGAATGGACAAAACTCTGGCACAAATGGAATAGAAAAAACATTTCTGCGTTACCATCATGCTTCTCACAATGTTAGACTGAAAACAACTGGTGCAGCCATAGGTTTCTTTTTTCACCTCATTACAGTAAGTGGCAATATTTTTTGTCTGCTGAGGGCAAAGGTAACTGCTGCTGATTACCAGATCTAGTGTTAAATTAAGGAGCTGAAAGAGAAGAAGTATAAAAAGGAGGAAGTGACACATTATGTTCAAAAAGATCCATTCCATATTTCACCCCAATTCCCAGCGAAGAAACGTGACAGATGACATCCCCTACTGTGATGGTGCAGGTTCTGCAGTGAGACTGATCCGCAGCACCTCTATGTACGTCCTTGGAGGTGAGCAGGAAAAAGTTAGTGAGCCACTAAAAAAATGCAGAAGTACAACCAGCATCGACTCTTGCTTTCAGCCAAAAGAAGAAGACAGAGACTGGATGTACTCTAAGACTCAGGACTGCTTGAAATACCTACAAGATCTGCTAGCCTTGAGGAAAAAGTATCTTGAAAACATCAATAACTTGAAATCCATGCATATGGCTGCAGATTCTCCAGCATCCACAAGATCAACCAAAACAGGAAAAAAGTCGTTTCTTCCATTTCCTTCCAAGGAGTCTCCTAAGGTAATTTCCAAGAACTTCTGCCATGTGCTTAGTCTTAATCAACAAAATCATTGGAGCTATATCACCTATATTGATTTCTGCTTGATTGCTTTCAACCAGGTTTCATTTTACTGTTGCACCATTTGAAATGTTCTAAATATCTTAAGATTCTTTCTAAGTAGTGTAAAATTAGGAATGAATGACTGGTCATGGAAAGAAACATATGTGTCCATGTTCGAGGAGGGGAAGTGTTGGGACTGAGAATGTAGGGGAAAAAAGTTATGAGTATGGAAAACATGTTATCAAAGAGAAAGCTGTGATAGACTACTTAAGTACCTTGGAGCCCTTCTCTATGATTATTTATAGCTGTTAATGACTGACAAGTGCAATAATCCCTGGACTTCCTGGCAGTCTTCTTATTGACAAAATTACTTACACAAAATTATTATAAATTCACTGGAAAAAAGTGGGATTTTTTCTGAGTTGTCAGTTAACATTTCAGTGCTACATTTGGCATCAGTATAAACTCTACTGGTGGGATGTGGTACATGAGGAATTCTTAAGGGTTCCTTTCTCTGTCCATGAATAAGTTGGTGGGTTGTTTCTATAGACAGTGTAATTCTTCACCATTTACTGTAATGGTACTACAAAAATAAAACTGGAATATCATCTTTGGTGCAGATTATTTTCATGTATCCTAGAAATAAAAGTTTTATAGGTTTGAACATCACTAGGCAGTTCAGTGGTTACTTTGACTCTAGACTTGATTCAGTGAGAAGAAAACAAAGGACTGCAGCAAGGGGAGTGTTTAGTTTAGGTAATAATACTGCAAACAAGTCTTCAACAGGAGACTCACAGGTTATCCAGTGCAGTCTTTAAGCTGCATTTTTAAGGATAATTATGGGAATGGTGGGAAAAAGGGATGTATGACTGAATTTACTGATTAGGCCAGGTTGACATTAAATAATATTACTGCTATATTTAGATGCTCTGTCACAGAAGAGTGTCAGAATGGTTTGAACTTCTGAGATTTGCTGCTGAAAATACTGCTTAAGAAAAACACCAAAAGCTTAACATTTTTTTTGTCAAACAATTGGATCTCTCACAATCTGAAGCTAAGTGTGCTGTCGTCTGACTTTGGCCAGCTAGCTCCTGTGTATGAACTGGTACTGACTGGCATGCTTTGGAAATAGACAGGAACATCAGCAGGATATGTCAACCATATGAATCATTCTTGCCAACACAAATGGCAAGGTCACAGCTGCACACCTCTGGTTTTGTAAAGTCAAGAAGACTTTTACAAGATTCAGACTATTCTTCTTCCTAACTGCACATTTTATGTTTGCAGATTGCAAGGTTTGTGTTATCACCAGGCTTGAATGGTTTAGTCCCAAGCTACCGGTTCTTGTTAAATTACCTGTCAGTGGAAATTCACTTCTTTCTGTAACCTGCTGCATGATATATGGGAAGGTAATTTGTCCAGACAAACCTGTCCTGATGGGAGTTTTGATCCAAAGATCTCTGAGTCCTGGACTACAGACTGACCATGGATTCAAAATGTGCCACTTGTATCTAGTGGAAGAAAAGAATAGAGAGGTGGGTCAGATGCTGGGAGCACGTAAGCTTTTCTTTAAAATGCCTTTTAACCAATAAGAGCTTAGTCATAATAGCAAGTCACTATTTCCAGTAGATGTGTGGTAGCAGCTATCTTTTATCACTTCTGAGGATGTCAATCAACCCATAATGTCAGGAGGGGAACCAGCTTGTTCATCTCTCTGCCTCCACAGAACAGGGAACAGACTGATTCTTCAGAGATGTGACATGGCACATATCCTTTTCTCTCGTTGAAACCCAGGGTAGCAATTCTCTGAGCTGATATTGCAGCCTGACAATATACATGACTTGGACTAGCAAGGAAAATAGATGTCCCTTCAATAGGTAGAGCCTGGCAGGAATTATTCATCCCATACGTACCTTCTGAATCACTAACCAAGGTTTTATGACTGCTTCAGCACTTATAGATAGGCATTTGCTTTTTCATCAAGACAGGCTCCTAATTTTAAACTGTGTGGCTTTCCTGTGGGAATTATCACAGTGTTGAATGACTCATATTTTTGCGCACACACCATCCTTTTTCATTTCAAAAAGACTTCAGCAATTTAGATCTGGATTAATTTCATCTAACCTAGGCATTTTAACAAGATGCTTAAATTAGTAACAAAGTTAACCCTCAATTCCTTTTCAGCTGAGAGAAAGAGCTGCCTGCAGAGGAGGGTTCAGCCTACTTAAGGCCTGATTCATCTTCTGAGACTACTGGAGCATTAATTACAGAAGGAACCCTGCATGACTACATTTCTAATGTGTGTCTCCTTAGGAGCCTAGTGCTAGGCAGAATAAATTTGTCAACAAAGCCCAGCTGTCATTTAGCCACCCAATTAAATGGCCTGGTGCATGGATTCTGAGAGATTTCCTAACATCTGGCCAGTAGTGCACAAGTGGAAGATACTTGTTGTTGAACACGCAACAGAATGGATATTTGTTAGACTACTGTTCTTCTTTCTTTGATTTTTACGCTGTGGAGCAGTCTGGACCTGTGTTTCTTTTCTGACAACCTGAAGTGTGGCGTCAAATACATCTTCCGTACAGAATTTGCTCATTAAGAAATCATTGTGCCCAACCCTTGGCTAACTTTTTTCTCCTTTGTCTGTTCAACAGGCATCCATGGGAAGAAAAGGCCCACAGTCCAGTTCAGATGTAAGAGAAGCAATAGCTTTCTTTGACTCAGTCATTGCAGACCTGGATTCAGAGAGATGTCGGAGAGTTCCTGATGTGGATCTGCCAAATGTGGATGTTGATTTTGATGGTGCAGTATAAACCAGCCAAATATGATGTTTTCTGTTGGGCAGAGGGTAGAGAGAGGAACAGCATTGTATGATCATGTTTGTTTAATTGGTTTATTTAATTAATTAGTTGTCATTTAGTTTTGCTTCCCAAATCTAGGGCTATTACATGCAACATGTGAAATTACAGTAATACATCACTTGTTCCCTGTTGAATGGGTGCAACTATTTTATGCGGGGTCATTACATGGCAAAATGGCAAAAGTAGCATGTGCAGAGTTGGAATAGTGTTTGCCTTCTACGTAGGGCTGGAGTCCACCCCTGCATTTCTACCTCAAACTGTCTTTGGAGAAGACAAGTTATATATATAAAGCTATATAAAGTATATANTTTTTTTGATAAATGGCTGGGTAACTCCTTTCCAACTATCAAAAAAGAAGTCACTTAGTGATTAGGTTAAATAACTGTAGATTTCCATCAGAAAGGATGGGATTGCCCAA
The DNA here is from genome assembly GCA_013397245.1 of Thryothorus ludovicianus. Lineage (NCBI taxonomy): Eukaryota > Metazoa > Chordata > Aves > Passeriformes > Certhiidae > Thryothorus > Thryothorus ludovicianus. Next base: position 204,573 of record VZTB01011674.1, on the reverse strand, counting down.
AGAAGTGAAGATGTGCCGATCTAAGGTCATCATCTCTCCTGTATAATCAGTGGATGGGTATAGATATTTCTCACTTTTGCTTCAGGCTGAGGTGAATATCTGAAGGAGGTTATTTTACCTATGCCCAAGGAGTGTATTTGAGGGGACTAGGTCTAACATACATATTTATGCTGCAGGTGTTGAAATTCTAGATAAAATTAATCCCATCCCAAGTGATATCCTGCAGTGAAACAAGGTTTGTCTCTTGACCTTACCTCCAGGAAGGACCCAGAAAGCACTCTGTTCCCTCACTGTGCAGATAAAAATGTCGCTGATAAACTGTTAATCCCAAATTTTCTTCTGTCTTTCAGTTGCTACCAGTACGAGTGAACACAGCTTGCATTCAAACTGGATCCTTCGTGCTCCCCGGAGATATTCACAAGATACTGCTCAAGCAGTGAAGGCAGCAAACCAATCTCAAAGAAACAGTCAGCGGAGAACCACTGGCTCTAGGAAAAGGTTGGAAAGGCATCCCATGTACTTGCCCAAAGCTGTGGAAGGGGCATACAGTACTTTAAAATTTAAGCCTAAAACACGCAAGAAAGAATGTTGAAAGAAGAAGGTTTCCTTTTCGATTGAAGACAGAATGTATGAAATAGGGCACAAAAGACCTGAATTTTTGTGGGTTTTTTTTTACCACTGATCCATCATTCACACTCTAGAAGTGACCTGTGCAGTCACTGAAGGTTATTGTTGGGGGAAATGTATTTTAAGCCATGGATATTCCAATGTTCATATGAGGGTTTAACTCATCAAATTTTCTGTGCCTAACAATACTGCTTTGTCATTCAGCTTGTGAGGGATCTCCAGCTTGACAAGCCTTTTTTCTAGTGCTATTATAGAAAGCAGTGATTCAGAGATTGCCTGGTGCAGTAATTTTTCTTCTGACTCCAGTAATGCAAAGCAGTTCAAGGAATTCAGCGAATATGCTGGAGCTTTTGCAGCAGTGTTTCCAATGTCAGAGCAGTGAAGCAGAATTTTCTCCTTCTGTTGCTTGTGAAAATTTGTGCCATCATTTGACTCTGTGTTCTGAGAGTATACAGCAGAACCGAGATACACTCAGCCTGCAGTACAAGCAGAAAAGAGCTGCAGTGAGGGAATCAGCATTAGAAACTTGTGTTTTGGGGAATAGTGTGCTTTAGTGTGTTTTGTACTCTGCTTGTTATTGGAAATGGTTCTATTCTTGGATACGTCAAAATATTCACTGCATGCAAAAATATATGCCACTTTTTTCATATGGTTGCACCATGTGCTAGTTTCCATCTTTTTTAACACCCAGCTGGTGAATCTAGAAACCTCAGCATCACTAGAAAAGCTTAAAGTCATGGAGAACATCTTGTGAATAATGTGGAGCAAAGATTGTTCTCAGGGGCAGAAGACAATTTGCAGACAAAGCCACCACATCACCTCTAGATTGTACCAAATATCTGGAATTCTGCTAGTCCATCATTAAAGACAATATTTTAGGATGAATGCAGCCTTGAAGTGTTCCTCTTCATCTTAGAGGTGATATGTATTCCATGTGATACTTGGAATTAATAAGACCCATGGTCTGCCTGTTTTACCCAGCTCATAATTTGTCTTAAGAATTTACTAAGGTGTTTGAGATCAAGCTTTTACTTGCTCTGATTTTTTTTCATCTGGCATCATTCAGCTGGCACTGGACTGTGACAGATGGATCATGGCAGCACCAGTATGACCAGCTGGTGATTTGCTAGTGTTTTCTTGTTTCTATGATCAGTAGCTTTTGTGTTCATAGGCTTGGATGAATTTCCTAAGGCACTGGCCATCAATATAGCCCATCTGATATGCCCAAACCTCCATAAACCTTGTGCCCTCACACAGAACATTTGGCAGGTGGCAATTGCTGATTTGTGTTCCCAGTTTTTGGGACAAAGTTATTCAAAATACATTTCTGCATGGGTTGCAAATCCCTCCAAATGTAATGATCTAGGCCACTTTCTGTCATTAGATAGGAAGAAAAGTGCCAAAAAAAATGTCCCTGTTTGATTAAAGCATTTTAATTCTTTTTCTAGTGATGTTTGTGAAGGCAAGGGAAGGGAAGAATTGTTTCTGTAGCCCTTCAAGTCTGGAGGTACTTTTGCTGCTCTTGGCCTAGTTTGCATCCTCTTGAAAATGACCAGTTTAAACAACATAATTGATACATATTCAAGAGTTTAAATTAAGGTCTAGGTTTTGTCTCCCTGCTGTTGGTGCTTTTCACAATAGTCTGTATCCTTTATATTGTGTTGCTGCCTTTTTGCCTTCCTAGTGCTGTACTGTCTGCCCTGAGCTGAATGTCTCTAAAACTATTCTGCCCCTGAATGTGATCACTGAATCCCACTCAGCCAGGTGGGACAGCCAGAGCACAGCATGTTCCAAACACACTCCTCAGTTCTGGCATGCCTTGAGGCTGCAGTGCTGTGTGTGTGTGAGAGAAGGGGAACAGTGCTCAAAACTGTACATTTTTGGCAACTATGTCACCCTGAAACTCCTCTCTAAACAGAGTTTCATACTGAAGTTTGTGAGGAACATTTTTACTGAGTGTGTGGGCATCTTTTTGCTACTAGAACCTGCAACACGGATGGGTGCTGAAAGAAAATCTCACCATCTTGTTTGAGTTACTATAACAGAATTAAGCATGTGCATAATTAAAATACTGATGAGAAGAAAGAAGAAAAGAATTCTGATGTTTTTCTGCCCAGGGCTGTGCTCCACATTCATAGTGCCAAGGTTTTATGCACTGGAGTAACTGATCTCTTTGCTATTGTTTTACGAATGCATTTTGATGTGCAGAACCAGACTGCTTCAGCATGTGTGACCTTCCCTGTAACCTCTTGTCTGTCCTTGCAAAACAGAAATAGTTGGGTAATCTGGCTGTGACAGAGGGTGAAGGTCCCCCTGCTGTCCAGCACAGAAGCTTCAGTGTGAAATTGGGTTTGCTATTATGAATAAGAGACAAAGGGGGGAAAAAACAGATTCATAATTTCTATTTGGATTCCATGATTTTTTCTTCCTCTTTTTCTTAAAGTTCACTTCAAGCCGGTCATCATCTAGGAAATTCTAATTAAGCAAGTAAAATAAACCAGTTTTTCTCTGAGAACATACTCTCATCTGTCCCATGAATGCAGGTACCTTCCTTCTTCTTCTAACATACTAGCCCTTGTATGCTCCTCACTGAACACGGATCAGCTCCAACAGTGCTATGGAGAGCAGTCCCTACATCTTAGGGCACACTCTGGGGAGGTGGGAGCTGAGCCTTCAAGGTTCCTGTGCTACCTGTGCAAGAGCAGGCAGTTAAGCAGAAAGGGTGCAGGCGAGAGGAAAAGGGAGCATCTCTACCCCTAGGGTCAGCTGCCTCCTCAGAGAGGGATTTAGTGTGGATGGCAGCACACTCTGTATTAGCCCAAGAGAGAACCCTGACCCTGCCTGGCCCTGGCTCACCCTAGACAGCTTTCCATACGGTTTCCAGGTTGCCCGGCAAAAGTGCTCCCCATCTGCACTGAATCTTTGCCTCATGGCTTTGCAGGCAGGGCTGTGAGTGGACCCTGAAGGGATTCTCTCAATCATGAGTATGTCCTCTAAATGACCTTACTGCAACATGCAGTTATTTTCAGGCATTGCATCCTAGAAATTCAGCAGCTGCTAGAGGTGTTCTGAGAATGCCAGTCATACAGAAGTGTTGTTCGCCACCGGCAGAGCTCCATGTGTGACCTAGATCTTTTGAAGAGATTGTTAGTGAGCCCTTTGAGTCATGCCCCCAGGCCATGGTAATGAAGGGCATTTACCAGGGGCTCTATCGATCAAGGCCACTGCACGCAAGTGTTCCCTGCAGCACTGATCCCCAAAAGCTCTTACCCAGAGTGCACGGGAATAATAGGCAAGATCTTTGAGAAAACATTTCATATTTTGTTATTTCAAGTTCAACTCAGTTGAAGTATTAGGATATGTCAGGTCCCTCTAGCTTGTGCTATTGCTAGGTACTAGCTCTGAAGGGGTCCTGGCTACAAATTTCTGACACCATTCACACCATTCATACTCAGCTGTCTTGAGAAACTAAAGACACTGTGTACAAGAATCCAGCAACTGAAGAGAGGTGAAGTCTGTTGAAGAAATCATGTCCTGGAGGATTCAAAATAATTTTGTCCTTTTGTGTTGAGCAACTCAGTGTAATTACAATGCATGTAAGTGAGGTCAAATTGTAAGGATCTTTGGCAGAAACAGAAGAAATATAGGCAGCTAATGGAAAGTTGGCAGCTGGACAAGATGAATGCTCTGGTTTGAATCTTGCAGTGGCATTAAGTTACGATGAAGGCAGAAGGTGTCAGCATTGCCTTGAGTAATGCAGGAAGTCCTCCGAGGTAATGCATAGAAAAATACACAGGTATCTGCTGCCCCAGCTTTGAGGGGATGTATTAAAAATATTAGATTCACACCTAGTGGGTGTCTTGAAAATCTTCGCAGCTGTAGAGTCAGTTTGTTGCTCTGCTTGGGTAAATTTGGGAGAGTGTCTCCTGTGATTTGGTGGTGAGGCAGGTTCACAAGGAGATGAAAGCAGCACGAAGCTGACCAGTCACAGCAGGCTGTGTTTAGGAGGCTTTTTCCAACTTTTGGGCCTGCAGCTCTGAATTATGCCCATGGTAAAGAGAAACCAAGCTGCATAAAGCCAGTGGAATGACTCTTTAACTGTTGTGAGTTTAACAGGTAGAAAAACATGTTCCGGAAGAATTCTGAGGGCAAATCATGACAAACGAGTCCAGCTGCTTCAGACCAGACTGAGAAGCAGAAGCTAAAGTTTGATTTGCAGCAATTTATTGCACAGTGATGAGTTTTCTACTACTAGGCTTGTCATATTAAAATATTGTCCATCTTTCATAAGGCAAGACCAGGCCTCACCCCCTGAATGACTCAGTGACTATGATACCCTGGTTCCTCACAGAAGGTGAGGTAACATATTAGAGAAAATATAAAAAGAATTTATGGGATTAATAGTGATGTATTCCACCCTTTTATTAAAGTGAGATTTATAAGGGAGCAAGACTTTACCAAGAATCTTATGGGTACTGATAGGGAGACACAGCACATGACACCAAAGTAAAATGTGTGATTGAGCACAAAATTTCCACAATTAAGTGCTGGGGACTGTCACTGACAGTGTCAGCTCTTGATTTCTGGAAAGGTAGCTAAAACTGAGCCTTGGCCACACGGTGGCAGTTCACTCCTAGCTATTCTGCAACCCTCCTATTTCAGTGGACAAGAAAACCGAGGATGAAAGTAAAAGGGAAGTTTTGTCACAGTCAGTGTGTGTATCTCTTATTCACTTCTGGGCTCCTTATTTCCCAGGCAGTTTTTTGGCAGTTTTTAATCAGCATTAGTTCTTTAAATGAGTTTACTTTTCCAGGGAGATTATTTCCTTAGGACATAAACAGCCATGACATCATAGGGGACACTGAGACCTCAGTAAATCATGACTGACATGGTGACCACTTGCCTTTGACTGTGTCTGGAAACAAATGGACAAAGTAATGTCATCGCTAGGAGTAATGCACTTTAAGGTACAAAAACTACAGAGATGAATTACAAATAATAAGCAGAGGAATTTAAGATTCCGAAGTTCAGTCTTGAGATAGATCTGAGCTAAAGATTCTGACCTGATTCTGGAGTTTCTTCCAAGGCCCAGGAGAATCAATATATGCTGTTTCCAGCTTCTTGGGGTTTGTAATGCTGTTATTTCAGAATTTGCTAATCCAAGCAGTTTTGTTAGTCAAAAACTAACCTGCTCCTGCTCCTGCATCAGATTCTGCTGTGTCTTCCAGGGATATGTTTATATTAAGGGCATGAATGCTAAACTACTAGTATTTTTTCCTCTGTTTTATGCCAAAATTCTAATTTAAGGGGAATAAAAGGGAAGATGTCTTTGCACAGCTTATGACCACAAGTCAGCAATGGGAGATTTAGATGGCTCTGTGGTCGCAAAATGTTCAGACTAACAGGGTTCCCTGCATTAAAAAGGCCCATCAGCCCTGGCATGCCCACATGCAGGCTCTCAGTCTTGGTTGTGGCTTGATGTGGCACTGAGTCCTTTTTAGCTGACAAACCTGCTGCCGTCATATTTGGGTATTAGTGTGTGGAACAGCAAGGTGAGAAGGGGCTTGATCAAGAATGAACACACTGTTCCTAAGATAGAACTAGCTGTATTATCACTTCACTGAGAGAACAGATTCATAGCATTCTTACCCTTCAATTGCTTCACTTTTCAGTTTCCAATAAGCAGAATTAATTTTACCACCCTCACATCAGGGATACAGATCACTGCTGTGCCAGGAAAGCGAGGAGTTTGGTGGAAGGACTCTGGTGCAAGCAGAGCTGACCTGTAATTACAGTTGAATAAACCCAAGTGAGTACACTTGGGGCAAGACTTGCAGTCACCCTAAGTGGGATTTTCAAAAGGCACGTAACTAGCATCAGTGGGAGTAAAGTGACTCTGACAAATGCACTGGTGCCTGACTGCTTCTGGAAAAGCTGGTCAGGAGCCAAGCTTGAGCAAACACAACTTCACTTCTAGGAATTAAATTAGACTCATGAGAAGTCCAGAATTAGCCCAGTCTGTCTGCCTGTAAGCCTACTAGCTTTAAGCCCTGGAATTGTGTCATTCTGAGAGAAAGGACAGTCCCACACCTCTGTCAGATCTCTGCAGCCCTTGCTGCTCTCTTCCTGCAGGGCTGTGGTTGTTACCGATCTTCTGATTTAATTTGAGCCCCAAGAATTTGTTGACAACGTTCCTCAAAGTTCAGTTACTCACAAAACCAGAATTTGTATAAATGCTTTGTGAATTTGAGAATTGTTGTTGCTCTTATATTCACAGAGCTATGTCTGAGGGCTCTTGCAAGAGGCATTCAAAACTGATGTACTATTAAAAGAAAAAAAAAAGACATGAAGAAGAAAAGAAACTCACATCTTCTGTGTCAGAAGAGCAACAGGCAGCAGTAACTTTGTTGCTCCAAAGAGAGGACAGCGGAAGCTGCAAGTAGACAGTCCAGACATTATTCTAGAATCACAGTTGAAAATGTGAAAATATGAGGTGAGGAAACAAAAGTCCAACAGCAAGGTTTGAATGTCAGATAAAAATGCCAATTTTTGTGTGGCTTTCCCAAAAAATACCCATTGCCTTCCATTCAAATCTGATATGAGATCCATTATTTCCTCTTTTTATTCCGACAACAGATCAGCTATATTGGTTCTAAAAAGATCCAAATTTCCCAGAGATTATTTTCTTGTAACCATTTTTAATTACACTCTTCCTTCAAAATGTACTGTTTTCTTTATGGAAACTTGAAGTACTGATGTGAAGAATTTATGACCGGGGGTCAAAATGAGCAGAACTATTAAAAAAAAATGAATATACACAAAAATGAATGCACTGTCGTTTTTTAGGGAGGCTTACCATCACGCTTTATCTAGCATTTTGTGAGCTCTGTTTTTACCCTTTTATTCCATGACGTACAATATGTTAGTGTTTTCCCTTCCTTTAGTATAGATTTATCAATTCATGCCTGAAATGTCATTATAGAGACGTTTGGCAAACAGACCTGCAAAAACTCATGTATTTTATCCTTCGGAAGAGAAGTACTGGTACAAATGAGGATTTTTGTAATGGGGTCATAGAGGGTTAAAATCTGCTTATGTGGTGAGAAGAGTTATCAATAGAATTGGGGCCCCAACAGCTCTACACTTCACAATTATATTTAATTCTGAGCAGCTTGTGTCAAAATTCAGTGCTGAGTCATATCCCCATAGAAGCTGAGTGACTTGTGCTCAGTGCAAATCAGGAAAGAACTCAGAAGATGCAAAGATATCTCACATCAGTGATGACAGATTCATTTGCCCATGAGATTAATAATGCCTTTACCTATTGCCAGGCTGACCTTTCCTCTCTGGGGTTTTGTGTGTTGAGTGTGATAAAACAGACCCGTTCATTTGGCCAGCCTGAGACCCACTTGGCTCAGTGGTGACCCTCCACCTTCTCCTAGGTGGAGGGAAGCTGTGAGTCACACCAAATGCCAACAATCCTTTGAGGGAGATGGCCTTGACTGGAAGAACTTCCTGAGCCAGGGAAGGGGGCTTTGTGCAACATACCCTGGGCTGTAGCATGGGCTGAGAAGTATTCTACTGGGAAACTCATGCAACTCGTCTCTCCACAGCCCTGGTTCATCGACAGGAAGGATGATTTCATTAACAGACCACAGAAAGTACATTTTTAGCTCAAAAATATCCTCAGCGAGTTCATAGCATATTATTAACTGATCTCATTACTTTTGGGGCATGTTCTTATTCAGGAGAAATCTTAATTAACAGGCCCATGGCAATGCACCACTTAACAATGGCAATACCTAAGTAAAATTGAGTAGTTAGATTTCTCATAGTAGTTTTTGAAACAAGAGTTTCAGTGCCTGCTAGGTGGTTTGCACAGCACACAGCTCTGTTCCTCAGGAAGGAATTTCCATCCCAATCTACATTGCTTGACTTAATTATTAATATGAAGACTAAACACAGACAGATGGCAAAATAAACTCTGTTAGGTTGGTGTGAATCTGAAGTTCCTCCCACCAACATAACTGGGTGCAGATATTGAGCCAAAACATATAGAAATCTCTTGATGTGAGTCTGAGATGTCACAGTTTACACAAAAAAAGACCTGAGAGTCAAGTTCTTGTCCTCTGGGGCCAGTAAATCAAACCAAAGTGGATGGTGACATTTCTAGAGATTTTATGGCTCTTTTCAGCATGCACACACATGCTTAAGTTGGGCCTCACTCTCATTTTTTTCTGGATCTGGCAACTTGCTTTCTATGCTGAACCGATAGTAGTTTTGTCTTTTAGATGTTTACTTGTATTGTGCTTGCAAGCTCACCAGAAACACTCAGGCTGTTCTGCCTGTGCTCTGATTTTTTGCTCTCAGACTCTGAAATAGTTTTGCATGCAGTGTGTTTTATTCCTCTTTCCCTCCACCCCTGCCCCTCACCTCCCACTATAAATATATTTCTCTGGTAGTGGCTTATTGCACTAATATCAGGAGAACAGGAAGAAAAATTTAATGATAGGTGTAGCCAAAATACAAGAGCATGCAGAGAAAGTGGACAAATTGATATAAGAATTTTCTATTAGGTATGAAAAATTGCAGACATGCGAAGTCTTCTGGACAAGCTCCATGGGCTCCTCTTCAATCTGTACAACTCTGTCTGGAGTGACCCTTACCAGCTAAGGACTTGTGTATCCAGCACAAGCCACGGCTCAGCTCCCTGTGCAGCCACCAGAGGCTGATAGCCACTCACACAGGATATTTCATCTCGGGGGTAGGATGGGCAAGGATGAATCACCTCTTCAAAATACCTTTCTCTCACAATCCAAAAAGGGCTCTAGCCAATTAGCTCTGACTACATGCATGACTTCTAGCAATCCAAAGGTAGGAGAAATGAATCACAAACCTTTGCAACATGTGTGATATCTCAGAGCAGTTCAACCTGACTGTAGCTTAAATATACCTCTGTCTCTCCCTCTACAGTTTTCATGCTGCTTTGTTGATGCTTACAGGGCAATCAGAAAATAATTGAAAATTAAATCAATGTCAAGTTGCTGCACTGTGAAGGAGTTTGAATTTACTCCTGGCTGCCTTATGTCATTGGTATTGAAGATACAGAAAACAATCATGACAGGACCTATCTCTATCAGGAGTTTCACCAGGAAGACAAGAGTGACATCTATTTATTTATTTAAATCTGAGAATCCCAACTCTATTTTTTTCCCTTACCATTCTTTCCCTGCTCCCATTAGGCCAGAGATTCTTTCTTACTCAGGTTTTTGTAATATCTGATACATCATGACCAAGGTCTTGCCTGGGCCCTCCGGAAGTTTCTCAGAAGATGCAGAGGGACACATGCTCTGACAAATGACTGACCATTCTGGGTAGTTTTTTATCTATGGCATCGATTGACCTTCTTTCTCAACAGGGGAGGAGAAGAGATCTCTGCACTGAGTTGAAGACACATATAAAGGAGATAAGACTCTCTAAAGAGACAAGGTTGAAGGACTACATTTTCTTTCCTCGTATGGTTATTTTTTCCACTTGTGTTTCTGTTTGAGGACTCATTGTGTTCCACACTGTTCAGAGTCCAGGCAGGAATCAGAAATATCTTCATGATTTGTACTGTGTATGATGATGTTACTGATTCAAGTAATACATGTGAGTAAATAAAGACATTTTGTTCATTCTCTATGGCTCGGAGAGCACATCTATGCCAGTGGCTCCTGGCAGACTCTGCTCTCAGACCAAGATGTTGAGTTGTTAGGCAGTTCAGACTGCTGTATGTCAGTATCCATACCTAAGTTAGAAGTCTAAGCTCCAGGATGATGGAGATCTAGCCAATGGATCAGGTGAAGTCTGTGGTCATTCAGCTGACCAGAAGTGCACAACTCCTCCAGGAATGAAGTAACATCCAGACCCTGTCTGCTTGCTCAGGAGGAGCTCAGTTTCAGGTGCCTTTAAGCCTGTCCTAGAGGCTGGCCCTACAGAGTGATGGAGACATGGACATAACCTCTCAGCACATGGAGAGCGCAGCATCTCTGTGTGAAGGGGCAATCCTTGTTGTCTGAATTCACACTTGCACGAGATCAACAGCCTTCCCTGTTTCTCCCTGCAGACAATCAAAGCGTGTGAGAGAGAAGCAGCCCTTCTATGGGGCTTGCTCCACTAGCCTTGATTTTCATTAATAAAATCTCAAAATATAAATAGAAATCTTCGTGAAGCAATCAGAAGGAAAGGTCATCCTCATTCCAGTAGGTTAGTTTATTTTGCTGATCTTTGCTCAAGGTATATCTTCTAAGTCAAACAGGGAGCATGCTGACTCCACCAGCAGATTGTATGTCAAAACTTTTCTTAGTGTCTGTAGCCCTTTGGAAGTTCTGCTCTGAAATGAATGCACTATCTTTTCATTTGGAGAGAAGGACAGACAGAGCAATGCTTTTCACTGCTCTTTTGCCAGGGGAGGCCTCTGTGATGTCATGCCAGGCAAGTGCTGTCTCACTTGTACTGCACCTGGCCAGGCATGCCCTGACATTTTGAGGAGAACAGAAAAGACGACATTTGCTGAGGAAGTGTAGTCACATGCAGGAATTCATAATGCAAAATACTTCAGTTTTTCAGCTCCAGGCCCCTCCTACTCCTCCCTAGAATTTAATGGTCACTTCTCTTAGTCCTAAGATTTTAATTTAATCATATCTAAGTAGCAGTGATTATGCACCTGGTGTACACAGAGACAGATACTCTATAAATATCGTAGGCAGAAAAAAATTGCAGTAACATTTAAAGATTCAGCTGAACACTGTATGTTTTTATTTATAATTTTTAGTTAGGTGTGTGACACACAACTTTCTCTCACAGATTTTATGAATACAATCATAAAATTGCTTGGTGTTTCCATTTCAGAAAGACACACACACCCTTGCACACACACCCCCTACACCCCACTCCAGCACATGCGCACAGAAGCTTCATGATTTCAAGTTTTTACTCTGGAGGAAATTATGATCCAGATGTTGAATTTGGTTCTTCTGGTATAAATCTGGAATCATTATGTCTTGACCAATATTCTTAGAGTTTTAGAGATTTGTAGGAATATAAATTATTATTAAATCTTTCTATAGTTGTTACCTTATGTGGCTTAACTTTCCTGTTGATGTGCTAGATAAGAGCTAAAATGTATATTGAACCAGAGAGAGAAGAGAAAATATGTTTAATCAATAAACTTGGGTGGGATTTGACAGGGAATAATTTACTTTTATCATTAGGACATAATGTGAAGCTATGACTGCTTTAAAATAAGGCCATCTAGAGTTAGTTGCCAGAGTTCTTCAACGGTGAGAGCCAGTGGAAATTTTTAATCAAGAGGAAGACTGCAAAGAGGGAGAGAAGCATATAGTATTTCTTGTGCTGCAGAAGTTTAACAGCCCAAAGAAGAAAACAAGAATAGATAGAAATTTAGAAAATTGAGCCTTTCATAAAGGTAATGAAGTGCATTCAATGATTTAGAGAAACGAGGAAAATTGCTTACAATTTTCTCTTCCAGTTTGGCATTTTTTTCATCTACCAGAAATATTTCAGTGATAACACACATTATAGCCTTGAAGCTTAAAGAGGGATGAGGATGAATGAGTTGGATTGTCTTTTATCTTGCCATTCACACAGGGCAATTGTCTGTGAGCCAAATCAAGGCAAGTGACTTATTTTATACAGGTGTAAATGACTGAAGGGTATTTTTCAAGTGTGATTCATCTGTCATATTTCGGATGCTTATTTTAAGATGAGATGAATTGCACTGCAGAAATGCTTGTTTCTTTTTATTGGCTATAAGAGGAGCCTGGGGTGATCAGCTCAGATAATGGGAAAACACAACAAAAATGTGCAAGAGAATATTTGAGAATAAGTGTATGAGCATGTAATGAAAGAATGCATCATCACCCTTTCGCAGACTGAAGCAAAATTAATCTTGCATGCACTACTACCATCTCATGTTTAGTAAGTGCTTACTTATCTTTCAGCCTTTGTGTTATCTAAGTGCATCATGTTAAAACAGTCTCCTAAGATGATTCATGTCATACACAGGAACATGTGCACTCTCACACATGTTCTTATCTGTGCTGTTCCCCAGACAGCACAAGATGAAGCTTCACAGCAGACAAAGCTCTGTTCAACATTGTCATGAAATTGAGAAAAGAAATCCTGCTGGGATATCATGCAGAGTGTGTGAAATTAAGGCAAGGTGAGAGAACATCCTCTTTATCTCCCGTACAAGGATCAGAATGAGTTATGGGTCTCAGCAGTGCAGACACTTTCCCACGAGGGAGACAGCCTGCTGAATATAAATATTGCAGGCAGTGAGTCACCAAAGGTGATGTCATTGATTTATGCAAGGATTGCAGAGTTTGGATTTGGTGGGAGAAGTTTTCTTGTCAAAATGCAGCCAGACTATGATGTGCAGTGAGTTTATTTTCTTCTGGTTGCTGTAGACTTTCTGCTTAGCTTATGTTTGTAGTGTATTGGGTTATCTTTTCAGGAAAAATAAGTATTCTGGATCCTCCTTCATTTCTTTCAATTATTTTGTGTACATTTGTCCTGAAAGGAAGTAGTTTTTTCAGCAGTTATATAATTGCTGTGATTGCTTATACAACCAGAGGAGGAGACAAGAATTGTCCCGTTAGCTTTCCTGAGAAGTGTCTGAGTGAAAAAATGCAACACATTTTGATAGCTGTTGTCAGATGGGACATTGATGTCTGGAATGACGATGAAGAGGGAGAAACTACTTATTCTTTGTAAGAATGGTAATTCTTCAGATTTTAGATATGTCCTGGTGGTGGCTGCCTACTACTACCACTGGGGTTTGTATACACATGGGCATACATGTACACCAGCTAGAGGAGACATCCCAGTTTCAAGGACTGTTGATCTAGAATGTGCCAGGATTCATGTACAATATCTATTTGCATACATTACCAGATGTGCTACAGTTCAGTGTTTTTGGGTGACTGTCTTCGGCTTCTTTCTCTTCTTTTTGAACTATTCCACTGGTCAGCCATAGAATTTCAATAGGCTGTAGCAGCCAAAATACTGCCATTTCTACCAAACTACATGAACTGCAAGTATTGCTTTTCTGTGTCCATGGGGATTTTTGTAATGAAGAAAGGGTCATCTCACAAGTCACTGGAGGGAGTCTCCAGTGTTATACAAAGAAGTTTCATACAGCCGTAAAAAACATGTTTGCATTATAATGGGCAGGATCTTTTTCTGCCATCATTTTCATAAAACTGGTTTTCTGGACTTACTAAAACCTTTGGAAACCACTGTTTTCTATTTTCACATGAAAAATCATCCCATGAAAAAAGTTTTAACAAAACAGTTTTTTTGAGATATTTTGCTTTGTGGAAAATAAAAATATTTTCTCTTAATCAGCTGAAACTTTGGTGCCAGTTATTACAGATAAAGAAGTTTTCTGGAGGTACAAATAACAGAAAGACATTCAAAACCTTCAGCAAGGCTTTTTTTTTTAGCACCATTTATGCCTCTCAAAATCCTTTCCATGGTCTTGGTGTCTCTGTTTTGTCTTACTATATTCTTTTACTTGTAACTTATTTCTAATCCTGTTATTCAGAGAAGCTTGAGGCTGAAGAAAGAAGATTTTGCTGTGCATTTGCTTCCTAGACTGTGTCTGATGAAGAAGTAGGGCAGTATATTTGGGTTAATATGGAACTAAACCTTTATTTCAGAGAAACAAGGGTATGGGCTGGCTCCTTACCTGCAGAAATTGCCCCAGCCGATTGTGAAATTAATTCACTCTTTCTTACCTCATGTTGGAAATTGAAGAACATCACATTTTCAACTTGCTGCTTGCATTAATGTATCTGGAAAATGAGAATCAGCTTAGACAGCATTCCTAAAATGAGATGTATTTTGTGGCTGGAAGACTGGGACTCTGTCATCATCATTAGTGTTTCCCAAGGGAAGGGGCTGAGTTTGACAGAAGTCTGGTGTTTGTGGAGTCACAAATACATTAGAGACTAAAGCACAGAAGTTAAGGATTTAGTTGGCTGAGCACCCCTTTACAGTCAGTGGGGAGAGGAAGATCTTCCAGAACATCCTCTTCAGCTGCTCATATAGTTCAGAGTTTTTCAATTGCCTGTCTTTATCCATTGATTACAGAGGGAACTTAGGAAGATTCTTGTCCTTATATTGTGTGATGAAGTCCCTACATTAAGTAGTTTAATGTGTCATGAAGAGTACTGATATAAACATTGGTCTTCTGTGATCTTTACTCAAGACAATAGCATCAGCTGGTCCTTCTTCAAAGCGGGCATGAAAAACAGGGCTCCTCTCCTCTCCTCTCCTCTCCTCTCCTCTCCTCTCCTCTCCTCTCCTCTCCTCTCCTCTCCTCTCCTCTCCTCTCCTCTCCTCTCCTCTCCTCTCCTCTCCTCTCCTCTCCTCTCCTCCTTTTCCTTTCTCACCATGACATTAATGTTTCCTAGTCTCCCTCATTCACACATATCTGCAAATACACACTGTCATTAGCTTGCATTTCTTAGGAAACAGAGCTTTTTTAATCCTTATTCATAAATTTCATTCACTCAGCTGTGTCTCAAGCAAGCAGATGCAAATATTAATGAGTTCACACCAAGTGTATGAAATTCAGGGACCTGTTTACATAAATAGTTTGCTGTCTTCCATCTACCAGTTACCTTTCTCATTTTGAGCAGGAAAAAATGTATTGTCAACTTTGCTCTCAAAGCAAAAGGAAAAAATAAATCTAACACAGGGAGAAATACAACTCATGTTGAAGCTCAGAAATATCTTTTTGCTTGTGTCTATGTGGAAGAAATCAGAGAGAGGAAAAGATAAAAAAATACCACAACAAAACCAAACAACACAAATCTATCAAACAAAAAGATCAGGTAACTGAAGATTTTGTGAATATGTGTTTTACATAAATCTAAATATTATACAGAATATCAGCTTTTCTGGAGAATTTTTTTTCCAGTTAGCCACCTCCATTTCCAAGCATCTGAGACCTTACATGTAATTTTCTGATATGATATGGGGTTTTTCATTGTTTCTTTACATTTCCATGGCAGGTCTCAGTGAAAACTTTAGTTCTGATTTCAGTGGAAACAAAGAGAAGTTGCCAACGAACACATTAAAAAATCTTTTCATTAATGCCTCATTACAAATGAGGCTAGCTCTACTTTTGTTCTTCTTTTGGAACACCTTGTCCATGTCTCCATGAAAATGACAGCTACTGATTAAAATGTCTGGAAAATCTTCCAAGTGTTTTTGATTCTCATCCACTAAGCAAGTCCTGCTTTTATTGTGTCACAGGGCAGGGACTGGAGATAAA
The DNA here is from genome assembly GCA_013397245.1 of Thryothorus ludovicianus. NCBI lineage: Eukaryota > Metazoa > Chordata > Aves > Passeriformes > Certhiidae > Thryothorus > Thryothorus ludovicianus. The sequence continues at coordinate 188,597 of VZTB01011674.1, read as the reverse complement.
GGGTGGCAGCAAGAATAGGATTTGTTTCCCAGAAAGCCTTTTGGGCATACAGAGCTCTTCCTAGATGGCTGGATATGGTCTTAATCTATTCTGTGGCCAGGTGCATCAGCCAGATTCATAAGGGAGTTGATTGTTTACTTCTAGAGAGTATACTGGAAAAAAGAGAGAATGTAGTGTCTCCAATGAATGAGGTATAGCTCTCTCTGTGGGGAAGTATGATGAGCTGAAGACACAGCTGTACCTCAGCCTGTGCAGGAGGCTTTCCTTAGTTGTTTATACTAGCCTGTTACCTCAGCTTTCCTTCCAAGGGGTCTTGGGATACCTTTCAATAGATGTGCCTAAATAATATTAAGGGTAGCTAGACTGTTTTGTTTCTATCACACATTAATCCACGGGTTGGGAAGGTGTGAAGGAGAAAAATGTGTGTGCTAATATTGTCATTGACCCATGTTTTTATTTAAAGGATAATCTGGGATGATCTGGGTGGAGTCCATGCAATGTAGGATGCACTTGTTCTTCCTCAAGATTTGCACCTCAGTGTAACTAGAGGAGCTGAAGGTGAAACTCCCTGATACTGCATTTCATGATGCAGCAAAAAAAAATCTTATTGTAATAAACCAGTGGTACCTGGCAGAGACAGAGCTTTCTAACCATATGGAGAGGAAGAATGGAAAAGGTCCAAGAATCTGAAGAAAAGACAGAATGTGCTGTATACCATGCTGCCAAAAAACACATTAGGTAAAGGAATCTTAAGGAATCAGCTTGGTGCCTTCCGTGGAGGTTCCTTCCTCATCCTCTCTTTCTCCTAATATCTCTGATCTTAAACTTTGCAGCTCCCTTTGTAACAATGCATTTACCAGAGCAGTTTCAAGGTATTCTTTTTCTCCATACGATGAATTACAACACCCAGGGCATACAAACATCATCAGGGACACTTGCAGCTATGATGATGGGGAACAGATGGCTGCACATGAAGAACAGGCCTTGCCTGGAAACTCCACCTGGGAGAGTTGCATCGTAAATTCATGCCTGATACCACCAGTACAAAGCCTTTTAAAAGAGAGCCCTGTTATGGAGGAGTAGATGTAGAAGTAGATAGTTTGTAGCAGGAAAGGAGGGCATTTCTGGCTTGTGTATTTTCTGATCTTCAACCTGGAATATACCAGCTCAGCAAAGTCCTATACAACACCTACTAAACAAGCCTTTTTTAGCCACTACAGCTAGAGGTGTCTGACTGCTTCCTGCTTAGCACACAACAATTTACTGCCTGGTGTGCGTGTGTTTATAATTCTGAGCTTCAGCATGTCTGCACAAAATGGTGACGGTGAATTTGGGGTCAATGCTGCAAATTTATGCCTTTAGAATGAGGTCCCCTGTTGTGGTCTGGGCACTTACACTTCTTTAGGCAAATCTAATCCATATCTATAAGCAGATGCAAAACAAAAGTGACCCAAATTCTTTCCAACATGGCTGAGGATATTAGAATACTCAAACAGGGATGTCAAAAGAAACTTTGGAGGGAGATGTCCATACTTCAATCAGTGTAATTCAGCTGCCAAACAAGGAAAGATGGGAATCTTTCCTATCCTTACAGAAAGCTTTTCTTCAGCTATCAAATCAATTAATAGGATTTTGGCAAGTTACAGAAATCTGTTGTCAAAGTCTGTTACTGACTTAGTCAAATAAGAATATAAACCTTTATGGAGAAATGTACATCTAAGAGCTGACTCCTTCCTCATGAGAACTTGATTCCTGCACAGTACTCTTCAATGATGTTATAGCAATCACAAATATCTATTCTACCTGGGATCCCTTCCAAAAGTGGATATGATGAATCCAATGTATTCCAAGTTTGATCGATTTGGCAATGTCCATTGAATTTATAAAGTAGATGTTTCCATTATTGTTTTCTTTGGTAGGTGACGCTTTTGTGTGTGTGTTTTGTTTCTTTGGGTTGGGTTTATGATGAGCTTTCTTCAGTCTAACCCAACAGAACCTGATGTCATCACAGGAAGTGAAACTGGCTGAAAACATGAGGTGTACAGAGTTCCTTCGGAATTTCAAACATCTGTTCTTGTAAATACTCTTTCACTCCTTTAAATTCTTTGAGAGAAGACTTTAGAGATCACTTGAATGTCCCTTTCACTCATAAATGTAAAAAAGCCCAAAGACCCAGCAAACTAAAACCTTGCCATTGGGAAATTTTTGAAATTATAATTTAAAAATTGCTTGTCCATGTTAACGATAACTAATTATCCTTTCAATGGCTGACACCCAGCCCATCAATGGCAACATTTAGTACATCCTAAGACTGGGACATCGTCCGAGTCCATCTCACCCCTATGAAAGCTATACCATTAACTTCAATGGATCATAGGGATTGGGCATTTCTTGTCTGCAGAATCTCCTGCTGTTCAGATGCAACAGTAGGAGATGATGGTTGGAGCCATCACAGTCCCCATCACCAGCCATGCATGAAGAGCAGTCAATCTTGCATCTAGCATGAGAATTGCCTTCAAGAGATCATAAACCCCTTGGCTGAGGAGCCCAATCAGGGAGGTATGACTGGATTACTGCTCTGGAAAGATGCTATATACCAGTAGATACTTAAGCAGGATTTCAATTTCCAATGAATGTCAACATACTTGCACTTCAGATTGATCTTCATATGCAATGAATTCTATGCTGAATTCAGGCTGTGGGACTTCAATTTTGCAGCAGGAACAACTTTGCAGTTCAGAATGCAATAATGCACCAAAACTTGCATTTAACCATAGCCAAGCAGCCAGTTCACTGACAATTTAGAGAAACAAGCACTCAGAAACAAACTCTGTCTTTATTGGTGTATGTGCTTAGGGATAATCAGAAAGTCATTTAGTAACTCATGCACAGACACAAAAGTAATTGATGTAATGATTTATTTTGCACTTGCTTTTTGTTTGCAATAGCTACTTATACAAGGACATGTTAAATTGCTCATTGAAAATATGCAATTTTACAGCTCTTCATCAGAGAGCTATAAAAGCATAACATTAATTGTATAAACACAGAAGGCTGACTTTAGCATGCTGGTTTGTAAGGAAGAGAGAATAGTCCAGTGGAGACATCTTCAAAATGATGTTTTTCATGATTGCACAGTGTAATCCCTTCTCCTCTTCTGCCAACTGCTGTCACTGGGGTGATAATCACAAGACAATAGAAAAACAATTAAGGTGCTACAGCCTCAATCATCTTCCCCTTACAAACACTGCCCTTCCTGTCATTAGCCCAAGACTAGAGCTTTGTTTCTCCAAGGAAGTGCACAGGTTTCTACAGAGGAGTAAGATGTTTCTTAGGCCCTCGAATGTTAAGTGGGGACTCAAGCTTTTGCAAGGCATGGCTGTTCAAGAAGGTCTACCAAGTATTCTAGGTAGACACAATAAGAAGCTGATAAGATGTTTCCTTTTTAATTCTCAACAGATGATCAGAGTTGGGATCTGCTCTGGACCAGTGCTTGCTGCGGCTGGTGATGAGAAAATGACAAAACAAAAAAAAAAGTGCCATTTGTTTGGAGACACTGTCAACACACCTTACTGGAGAGAAGCTCACAGTCTTCCAGGAGTACCCATCTCAGATCAGCAGCTTTTCAGTGAGGAAAAAAGAAGAGCAGATAGAGCAAACCTGCCTGAGTATATCCTTCTCCATCACTTTTGGCTAGAGCAATCATACAACAAGGGTCATTTTGGAATTATTTACAGCAGGTTACTTTGGAGATTTCATTTTGGGGATGTCCCTAAGATAAATCAAATCAATATGAGTCAGTGGAAAAAGGTAGGTGATTCAGGGGGATAATCCAGCATGTTTAAGAGAGACATCAAGGGAAGCTGTAAGAGGAGATGTGAACACTGCCACCCACACACACATACCATGTGAACAGAATTATTTTCACATTACTTAATATTTCCACCCACCACCTAAAATCCAGGTGCTTAAATGGAGGAGTAAGATTCTCCTAACCTTCACCTTGTAAAAATCCTAGCAACTGCTTTACTCACACAAGAGGCAGTTCCTCCTGGCAGACAGATCCAGACCTCTCAGCAGTAGCGTGCTTCCCTGCCTGGACAGGTTTCCATGGGCCCAAGGCCCTCAGAGCAACCGGGCGTACTGAGTGAGGTAATAACTTGGAAAGGGTGTAACATCCACTGGCTTCCGTGTTCGGACTTTTTTGCTGGCAGGCTCTTCTCTTTCTGCTCAGGCTTCTACCTGGAGAAATTTGAGCTACACCAGACCTAGAGATTCCTTGAGTATTGTAGACTTGTCCTCTCTAGTGCTGCTTGGAAGGAGTTCTGCAAGATTAGTGCAAAATGCAGGAAAAATTATTTGCGGCCAGGCTTTCTGTGGATATCCAACAAAGGGAAAGTACAGAATAGAGTAGTAAAAAAGGCAAAATATGTACAGGATGCACAGAAGTTGCTTGGGCACATAAACATGAGTTCTTTGCAGGTACCTAAAGATCTTGTGGAATAATTGAGGCAATTCTCTTGAAAACAAGGACTTCAGATTTATGCTTACCCATACATGCAGAAGAAAAAGGAACCTATTTCGTAGTAGTCCTGATTCTGGTTTCCTATTTTATATTCTCAGGGTCTCCAGCAGGAACATGTTGTCTCTGATTTATGATTCGCACATTTTTTATTGGTTGTGGTCTTTCAAATAATTCACAGATAAAGCAATTTTTGGGGCATCCAAAAGAGCAATGCTTAAAAATAAAATTTCCATGACCTGCATTGATTTAGTACCTGGCACAAATCCTAACCAACCCTAAACTCAGCAATAAATAACTTACAAGAACAGCTTTCTTACTATGGCATTGCTTCCTTCTCCAGTGAACAAATAAAGAGTTCGACTCTGCATTTCAAGCTCAGGCAAAATTTCTGTTGATGTTAGTGTGACTTTTTCCCCTCAGGAGCCTAAAGTCTGGTCTGCAGTTTTAATAGTGGTGACACAGTTGACTGAAGATGCTCCACTCTGTGTAAACCCAAGGTTTTCATCTGGCTTTTACAACCTAGTCACACTGGACACCACTCCGTATCATGCAACAGAGAACAATTCTGGTTTTACCTGCAGAAGAAACAGTGCCCAGTTTGTGACATAAAGTCATTTACTTGTTGTTATAGGAAGAAGGAAAAAATGCTTTTGAAACGAACTTTAAGAACTGAGCATCATGGAGGCTTTCTGACTTGCTTTTGAGCATTACTGACACATGCTCTCACAATAACAGGCAGAAATACTCATAAAATAAAGTCGCAAGATGCTGCTTGCTGTGCTTGACATGTAACACCTTCACATATTTCACACCATCAATAACTACTGCAAAGTGCAATAACAAACAGGAAAATAAGTGTGCAAATGAAGCCTGAAATGTCTAGAGCAGATTCCTTTCTGAGAAGTGTTGGAAAGTTCTCTTCTGCTCAAAAAAATTGCTAGCAACAAATAATTTTTACTAGCACTGTAGAGCTAATAGAGCTGTAGGAGAGAATTCTGAATTCCTTTCTGATTCATGCTTCACAGTGGAATTGTTAAGTTCCAGTTGCAGGAATTTTTTTTTTCCTGATGATGATGTATGAGCCAGAAAAGAGCAGAGGCTGAATGGCTGCAGAGCTGGCACTCATGAAAGCGATTTCCTGGTAGAAACTGAACAAATCAGACCAGAATCCACAAATATGGACAGTCACACTTTCTTTTTTACCAGCTCATTTCTTCCTGGTTTATGTGTGAAATTTGGATACTCAAATGAAATATGAATTACAGAAGGCTTTGCTGAGCCCCAATCCCACAACATGACATGCCTGGGCAGAGTGCTACATGTGCAGGGAGGGAGGCAGAAGAACTCCATGTGGTTTAGCTGTCTACCCATGTGCTGTGCATTAGGAGATGCTTATTGAGGGGTTATTGAATTCTACTTATTGAATTCTGCTTGAATTCTTTTGTACAGCTCTTTAATATCTTGAAATCCTATCTTCCATCCATCTTTTTGGTATCCTTTCTCAAAGTAGATGAGGTTTTTGATATGTCTTCCACTGCAGGCAGATCCTTATCAGAAGCAGCAAATAGTGATATATTGCTCCTTGGGAGTGTTGGCGCTGACACTATCAGGGGCTTTTCTGCCAAGCTGTATGAAAGAGCCTAGTACACAGGAAGCTGTTTTCACCCAGAACAAATTACAGCACAAAGTGACATAGAACAATAAACTATTGCCTTGGGCAACACTGCCCTGGCCATCAAAAGGCACACAGCAGTAATGAGGGTGCAGTGTCATTTCAGTTTTTTAATTTCCTTTCAATAATTCTTGATCCCCACGTTAGCATAGGCTTCCTTATCCTAACTTCCACATTTTCTCTCGTGCAGAAATCTGCACAATGATAAACTTAAAAATAGATGGAAGGAGAGAAACTAAAGAGGAAGTGAAAGCAAAAAGGGCATTTCAGGGAAGTATCTGCATGCAGCTGAGAGTAAAATCAAAGCCTCCCTGCAGCCAAGCTGAACAGAAAGGTTCATGCAGGAGGCCTGCTTGCCCAATATAAAGCAGCTAAAACAATATTGCTCTGAATTCTGGGAAAAGGTAGCAAGCTCAATTTATTTTGAAGTGTCAAGTAATTCAGACATTCTCCATTTCAGGCCTAAAGAAAATCCCTCAAGAAATTCAATTTATATCCCAGTGATCAGTTCTACCTTCTTTTCCCCTTTCCTGTTGGCTGTCAGTGAACACACTGGATGATAAGAAAATAAGATATCAGGATGTCTTCTGAAAGTAGATATAGAGGAAAATTGATGCAGCAGACATAGAATTTTAGATCTATGCTTCACCATGCTGTGGAAACCATACATGTAAAAAGGGGTAAATATTGCCCTGGCCCAGAACAGAGAGTGACCAAGCACCTGAAACTGGAGAATACAACACAAAAGATATCAAATTACATAAGTGCTGAAGGTTCTTTATTTAATTTACTTCAATATTTTTTGAGAGTGTTGATGGAAAGGGAGAGGAGAGCCAGCAAGAGCTCAGAGGCAGGAATAAGGAAATATGTCTTGAAGCAATCTGAGTAAACCAGTAGAAAGACATGCAGAGGGACAAAGGAGCAGGCAAAGAGCTTGGCAGTGGGTCAGGAGCACAAATATAAATTTTCTGCGGGGTGTAGGAGAGGGAAGTTTAAGGGATAATTTAGATACATGACTCAAATCGCTGGTTTTGAGCCCTTTTCTGGCCCCAGGATTTGGAATATGGACTGCCCTTCACCTTCACATGCAGCAGCCTATGATTGCACAGACAGGTGTGTCTCACTGGGCCATGTACACCCTACCTTCTGCCAGTGGAAGGCAGACAAAATCTCTCTGTGACTAACACATCCCTGCCCCTGAGAGGAGGGGATTTCACTGCATCACGTGCCTAGTGACTTGTCTTTGATTTGTCATATCCATGGGTGAGTCATTGACTCCTACCCTGCAGTAAATCAAACAAAATCAAACAAACGTCAGCAATGTACCATGAAGTGTCCCAGGAACCTTGGTCCAGATGCAAACACTTTGCCTGTTTGTTGGCTCATATATCACTGCATGTAGGGATGGGACATCACCTCAGAGTGAAATTCTGACAGAGCAGGAGCACTCAAGGCAGAAAGAAAGTCAGCAGGATCCCACTTCACATCCAGAGAGATGAAAAGATTATTGTTTCTGGCAAAGACTGTGTTTTGAACCTCATGACTGTGGAAATAGTAACAGAGTTGTGAATTCATCTTCAATGCATGCAGCCACCAGCCTTTAGCCAGCACATGTGAGGAGCACATATCCTGAAGAAGCATTAAGCATGCTGGGGATGATGCTAGCACTGAGGAGGACAGCTAAGCTCATTCCCCACTCCCTGTGCCCATGTTACATACAGGAATAACAACACAAAGCTGGCAGAACCTGGTCAGCTCAGAGGTTTGTCTAGGTCAGCAATCTAGCAAGAGGCAGTAGAATATCCTTAGGGAAGATCTTTAGGAATGGGAAATGCAGAGACTCAGGGTTTGGTTGGCATCCTGTCCTGGCTTCCAGCAAACAGCAACTTAAAGGCTTTCTAGGCCTGGGGTTGTGTCCAGACCACCAAGTTTAACAGCCACCATGGACTTACCCTCTCTGAATCTGTCTAATCCTGTTTCAGATCCATTGCTCCATAAGCTCTGTGATAGCTGCACACACAAACCTGACTTGGCAACTACCCACATGCCTTTGTGTGGATGTGAGGATCCAAGCAAGCCTGTACTCATTAAAGGAAAAGAAAATGTAAGAAAACTTGGCTCTTAAAAGCCTTTCTTTCCCCTTGCTTTTGAGTCTGTATTTTCCTGGCTTCTCTGGGCACTACGTATTGTCATCCCTGCTTTCTTCCTCCTCTAAGCCCTTCAGGAGACAGATGTTGTAGGAAGCCTGGGCAGAGAAGTGGTAATAGTTTTGGAGCACTCTGATGATGAGCAGCTGCTTACCACAAGCAGCACTTCCAGCAGGGAGCTCATCAGAGGCTTGTTTTAAAATGGTCCTGACATTTTATTTCACACAAGGGGAGGTGGGCTGAGGATGATCCGGATGAGCCAAGTAAAGCCAGGTCATACCTCACCTGGATGCTATAATAAATAGCTCCCTGAGTGCCAAATTTTTTTTCTACAGCATATATGTGCTCCACTCCTCCTTATTAACATGGGAGAGAGGGAACTAAGCCCCTTTAAAATGTGTCCCTTTGGCTTTGCTACTGGAGTCCCCACATCCTTAATGAGTTACCTCATCTTGAGAGACTGGAGCTGTAAGCTGTGGCTTTGTTTGCTGACTTGGGTTTGTACCTGGGCCCTGTCTGTTTCCAGGGCAGACATTCCTAATTGCTGATGCCAGTGGAAAGCTTTGCTAAAGGCTAGTAAGCTCGCACAGCAGCAGTGGGATTTGGCAGATGTATTTATGTTAGTGCTAAACCCAGCCATAAAGGGTACCACTACTAAGTCCCCACCACAGCAAGTCATGCTAAACATCAGATTTCCAATTTTGTACCATGTGGGACCCACAGGTGAAGCTTGTTTTTATAATCTGAAGCATCAGTTTTATAATCTGATTTGTCCTAATTCATGCGGGACACTGTGAATAAAACCATACTCCATTAAACACAGTACTAATCTGGTCTGGTTAGAGTTCACACCTTTATGGGTTGATGATAGGTGACCATGAGGGTCATTTATACTGCACAGAACAAGGCACCACCCATCTCTCTATTTTAGCCATTTGCCTCACAGCAGCCTCATGTCATAGTCACCTTCATCACCGAGTTTTCAAGAGTGTTTTTGAAGACTTTGGAGTCTCCTCGAGTCATCATAAAATTGCTATGGACTACACGGGGAATTGAAGGTAGAAGAGTCAGACAGTTCAAAGAAAAAAGAAGTTAGGTCTAAGAATGTGGACACCTTGTGCTTCTACAATATTGTTCCCTTAGCTCTGTTCTGCTGAGTGATGGTCACAAAACAGAAAGGAATCATTCTCAGGGTTTTGCACTCCACTTCTCTGATCTGATATGGCCCTTCAAGCCACCTCACATGTACATGCTGAGCCTGTCTATTGTCCACTCCACCTGTCTCCTCCATCTTCCATAAGGAAGTTTCTAGTACAGTTTTGCTCTGAGGTTTTTGGGTTTGCTGCTTTTGCTGTGTGACCTCTAGTATTGGTGATATGGCAGATGACAAAAGAAATCAAAAGCAAAGAAGCAGCTCTGTCAGACACAGCTGAATGAAATGCACCAGCCCTGCCACAGAGAATGAGTGAATCTCACAGGACAGCACATACACGGAATCATACACATAGAATCAATGAATGGTATGGATTGGAAGGAATCTTAAAGATCATTTAGTTCCAACGCCCCTGCCATGAGCAGAGACATCTCCCACTAGACCAGGTTGCCCAGAGCCCCATCCAACTTGGCCCTGAACACTTCTAGGGATCCTCAGATTCCCTGGGAAACCCATGACAGCACTTCACCATCCTCACAGTAAAGAAATTCTTCCTACTACTTAATCTAATCCCAACTCCTTTCAGTTTAAAGCCATTTCCCCTTTTCCTATCACTATATATCTTGCAAAAAATCATCCTCCAGCTTCCTTGTAAGCCCTCTTCAGGTACTNCCTGTACTCATTAAAGGAAAAGAAAATGTAAGAAAACTTGGCTCTTAAAAGCCTTTCTTTCCCCTTGCTTTTGAGTCTGTATTTTCCTGGCTTCTCTGGGCACTACGTATTGTCATCCCTGCTTTCTTCCTCCTCTAAGCCCTTCAGGAGACAGATGTTGTAGGAAGCCTGGGCAGAGAAGTGGTAATAGTTTTGGAGCACTCTGATGATGAGCAGCTGCTTACCACAAGCAGCACTTCCAGCAGGGAGCTCATCAGAGGCTTGTTTTAAAATGGTCCTGACATTTTATTTCACACAAGGGGAGGTGGGCTGAGGATGATCCGGATGAGCCAAGTAAAGCCAGGTCATACCTCACCTGGATGCTATAATAAATAGCTCCCTGAGTGCCAAATTTTTTTTCTACAGCATATATGTGCTCCACTCCTCCTTATTAACATGGGAGAGAGGGAACTAAGCCCCTTTAAAATGTGTCCCTTTGGCTTTGCTACTGGAGTCCCCACATCCTTAATGAGTTACCTCATCTTGAGAGACTGGAGCTGTAAGCTGTGGCTTTGTTTGCTGACTTGGGTTTGTACCTGGGCCCTGTCTGTTTCCAGGGCAGACATTCCTAATTGCTGATGCCAGTGGAAAGCTTTGCTAAAGGCTAGTAAGCTCGCACAGCAGCAGTGGGATTTGGCAGATGTATTTATGTTAGTGCTAAACCCAGCCATAAAGGGTACCACTACTAAGTCCCCACCACAGCAAGTCATGCTAAACATCAGATTTCCAATTTTGTACCATGTGGGACCCACAGGTGAAGCTTGTTTTTATAATCTGAAGCATCAGTTTTATAATCTGATTTGTCCTAATTCATGCGGGACACTGTGAATAAAACCATACTCCATTAAACACAGTACTAATCTGGTCTGGTTAGAGTTCACACCTTTATGGGTTGATGATAGGTGACCATGAGGGTCATTTATACTGCACAGAACAAGGCACCACCCATCTCTCTATTTTAGCCATTTGCCTCACAGCAGCCTCATGTCATAGTCACCTTCATCACCGAGTTTTCAAGAGTGTTTTTGAAGACTTTGGAGTCTCCTCGAGTCATCATAAAATTGCTATGGACTACACGGGGAATTGAAGGTAGAAGAGTCAGACAGTTCAAAGAAAAAAGAAGTTAGGTCTAAGAATGTGGACACCTTGTGCTTCTACAATATTGTTCCCTTAGCTCTGTTCTGCTGAGTGATGGTCACAAAACAGAAAGGAATCATTCTCAGGGTTTTGCACTCCACTTCTCTGATCTGATATGGCCCTTCAAGCCACCTCACATGTACATGCTGAGCCTGTCTATTGTCCACTCCACCTGTCTCCTCCATCTTCCATAAGGAAGTTTCTAGTACAGTTTTGCTCTGAGGTTTTTGGGTTTGCTGCTTTTGCTGTGTGACCTCTAGTATTGGTGATATGGCAGATGACAAAAGAAATCAAAAGCAAAGAAGCAGCTCTGTCAGACACAGCTGAATGAAATGCACCAGCCCTGCCACAGAGAATGAGTGAATCTCACAGGACAGCACATACACGGAATCATACACATAGAATCAATGAATGGTATGGATTGGAAGGAATCTTAAAGATCATTTAGTTCCAACGCCCCTGCCATGAGCAGAGACATCTCCCACTAGACCAGGTTGCCCAGAGCCCCATCCAACTTGGCCCTGAACACTTCTAGGGATCCTCAGATTCCCTGGGAAACCCATGACAGCACTTCACCATCCTCACAGTAAAGAAATTCTTCCTACTACTTAATCTAATCCCAACTCCTTTCAGTTTAAAGCCATTTCCCCTTTTCCTATCACTATATATCTTGCAAAAAATCATCCTCCAGCTTCCTTGTAAGCCCTCTTCAGGTACTGGAAGGGTGCCAGAAGGTCCTCTCCTCAAGGCTGAACAACACCAACTCTCTCAGCCTGTCTTCATAGGAGAGGTACTCCAGCCCTCTGATCACCTTCATGGCCCTTCTCTGGGCTTGCTCCAGCAGGTCCACGTCCTTCTAATGTTGGCAATCCCAGAGCTGGATGCAGCACTCAAGAAACTGTCTCGTCAGCTTTACCAGAGTTTTCTCCTGAGGTGTCTGACAAACTAGATCTGTTCACACTGAGGACTGCTGGAGATTTTCCTGGCACTTTTTTAACACCTCTTTTTGCTCTCACTTTTTATCTGCCAGCAACTAAAGCCAGTTGGCCTTAATGAAGAATGAAAAAAAAGGAACAATGAAGAGTGGCTTTCCAATTAGCAATGGCAACAGACATTGTAGGATTAATGTTTTGTCCTAATACATGGAAAATAAGGAACAATAAATAACAGAAAGCCTGATATTAGGCGCTCTAATGAAAAAAAGATAATGAGTTTTCAGTCCAGATTTTAGGAATGCCAATAGTGTGTAATAAAGGTAAACAGAAGTGTTCAGTGCTTTTGCTCGTAAGTCCCAAAATGAAAAAAATATTAAGTTTTATTACCTTTATTTCTAAAATCAAATACAGTCTACAGTCTTTCTCTTTGGCTGCTAATATAAAGTTCAAGATGAGATATAATGTCATGACAAAGGGACTGCCCTTTAAAAGAGGAAAGAGCCCCCAGATTTCAGTTTGCTAATATGACATTCATGAGAGACTATTTTAATAAAAAACATACAGCATGAGGGCAGGTGTCTTCAAGCTGGATCTGGAGCCATAATTTATGTCCTTTTTGTGGTACAGAAAGTTCAGAGTAACACTGACCATGGACTTTGGCTCACTATCCTTGACTTCATTCACAGGTAAAGCAGAGCACAAAGTTAAGTATGATGAGCCAGAGGTCCAGTAGTAGGTGACCCATGTAATACCTTGGCTAAGAAACTGAGATTGTGTCATCCTATAAAGTCTGGAACAAGAAGCAACTAGGAGTCATTACTTACAGTTATAGCAGAGATTTTCTACCTGAATTCTTTGAGATCAGGAATGCCTCTTGTTAGTGAACTTAAATTCACTATAAAACAATGTGTCTTTTCCTTAGAAAAACTTTGAGGGATCTGCAAAAAGGGAAGAAAAAAGTTGTAAGTCATGAATCTACAGAATTGCGTAGAGCTATGGTTACTAGCCCTAATACCTGCTTCTCATGGTGGTTCTGTATGTTCTTGATGCCTGCACTGACCCATGTAAATATTTTGCCAATTTCTTCTTCCTTTCCTGATACAGGCATCGCCAAGGTCAGATTCTATAAAATAGTTCATGGTTGCTTGGCTACTTCTTGAAGAAATTTAGATCCTACATTGTAGGATCTCCAGATAGGTGACAGAAGAAAAGCCCTGAAGCCATCTTATCTCTTCACGCTTCTAGGGGAAGCAGAGATGAGTATAGAGAGGAATGGAGTAATTCTTATGGGCTCTAATGGGGCTGTAGAAACAAAAGGCCTGTCAATAGCATCACAGTGGATCAGAGAAATTCTCATGTTATGGACCAGCTCAATGGGACAGACAAAGAAGGGACTAGGAGAGTTTGGATGGCCACAGCCATATGGTGAATAAGCAACCAGCAATAGGAAGAAAGAAATGGAGTCTCAGGAAGGAGATGCTCACCTCTAGCAGCCCAAGCTTCTAGGTCTTTGTTGGCTAAAATGCCTGGTTGTGCCATTTTATATATGTGATAAATGAAGCAGTTGTGTCTTCTGGCATCCGGTGTTAAGACTCCAATACCTCTGAAGGATATTCCAAAGAAGTTCTGCAAACTCTTCCACTAGATATGAAAAAAAGAGCTTGGCCTATTCTTGGAGGAAAGTTGTCTGTGTCTCAATGACACAAGGAGAGAAGATGAAGATGTCATAGTCAAGAAATCATTCAATTATTCCAAAAAGGGTATCTTTCACCCAAAGGGTTGAAGAGGGATTTCACCTGTGAATCTTAGGAGTATTTTGTCTTCTTAGACACTCCATTTCTATTTCCTGTTCACTGTTCTACCAAAGGGTGCCACTATAAACAGAGAATAGATGAATAAGTGTTCAGATTATTTATGTTAATTATAAGAGCCAGTGGCTAAATTGCATTTCCTTGCAATGTTGTATCACCTGTGATCATGAGCATGAAGCCTCTCCCACAGGACACCCAAGTACCTTCCCCAGTTATCAAAGATAGCATGTCAGAGGGCCAGGACTAAACTGCAGGAAGACTCACCTGGGATCAGGGTGAGTGCTGACAAGGCATCCCTCTGCTGTTTTGTGACCACCAGGTGATGAGCAAGCTGCCAATGGAAGAGGCCAGCTGGCTGTCCTTTGAAAGAGGGGCCAGAGAGTACAGCAGAGAGGAGCTGCAGATGTATGACTGGAGGGCAACGGGGCGCTGAGAGGGAAGCCAGATATGGAACTTCCCTGCTCAGTCCATGAGAGATTTTGTGTGTCCACCCAGTGCATGTACTTCTGTCATTTCTGTGATACAAACCAGGTGGAGACAAGGGACTATAAACCTTCTGAGCAGAAAGGAGGTGCTTAAAGTCCTTTGAGATGTTCTTTCCTCAGCAGAGTTGAATGACCTCCTTCCAGCTATCTCCCTCCTCCATCTTATGGACTATATTTTATCTTAGGAACACTGGTAATGAGTATACCTAAAAAAAGGCCACTGAGAATTATTGATTTTCCACTTGAGGGGGAGGCTATCCATTAAACTGAAATAGAAAAAAAAATAAATTCCCAATATTCGGCAGAATTAAACAGTTAATTCCGACTGAAGAATTCAAAGTGACCCCAAACAAATGCTTTCCTTCCAATGCCTTGGGGCTTCAGAAAAGTCAAAGAAGGAAAGATAAACAGCCAAAGGGGGAGGCTAGGTGTCCTAGCCAAAGCTATCAAGACAAACGCTGCCTTTCTCCTCACTTTGTGGCTGAAGGACTTCAACAGAAATTGGAGGGGGAGGGCGATGGAGGCTCTTGCCTCATGTACAAATGGGCTTCAAACTTTTGATTTGCCCAGTTGAGGCTAATGAACCTGCACTGACATCTTATGAGAAGATGAGAGGATGGACACATGCTCTGGACGTTGATGTTTTTCCCCTTTCTAAAAGGTGGTAAAGGAAGTAAATAGGTAATGAAGAAGACTTGAGAATGGAGCTGAAGGAAGTGAGTTCCAACTGCAGACAGTAAACACCCATCTTCTTTTGCCTGACATTGAGAATGACCAAAAAACATAAATTAGTTAGGACAGCTTTGACCAGGATGCTGGGGAGAACATGTTGATGGTGGGAAAATTTATCTTGGGAGTCCCTGCACAGAACCATGCATGGGGCAGAAGGGGTATTTGAAACTATTTCCTCAGTACTAGGTAGACAGGGAAGCTTCCAAAAACAACCCTTCTTTGCAAAAAGAGCCTATATACCCTCAAGAAACCATCTTCAGCAGATGGAAATGTTTCGTAGCAGAAATGCCAGCACAGAGGATAAATAATGCTGGTGGCCACCCACTGTTGGCTTTTGCCAAATCAAAGGTGTGCCTAGCTCCTCATTCCAGAACTCATTCCTTTTATCAGCATTGCCATAGGTCAAGCAGGATGCAGGACAAGCACAACGTGGGAATTTAGTAAACCTTTTAATATACAGTGTGATGGCACATTTGTTGCCTAGACCCACTGGCTGCTAACTGGGTCATTTACTTGGGCTGTCAAGTCCACGTAGGTCATCAGTAGAAATGCAAACACATTTCTATTTTTTACAGGCTTTCTTATATTTTGCTTCTATGGAGAATACATTTTTCTGTCATTTTGTACCCGGAAGTTTTCCCCCTACACATCACACAGACAAATAAACAACCCCACAATCCAGCCAGGAAGGTTAGCAGGCCTGATACTGTGCTATGTCAAACTGAGCCAGTCTTTTACATATGTTATATATTCACCTTTTCTCTGGCATCTGCATTGCACTTGGGAAAATACTCGCACGCAAAGAGATGGGCTCTGGGGAACGGAGAAACATTATCTAGCACGGGAATACTCAATTAATTTTCAGCAAGCAGTTTTTATAATACATAACATACACTTAACATAATACACTTTGGTCTTGTGCCAGAGATTCTAAATGATTAGGCTGTATCAATTTACTCTTGAAACACTGATTAAAATCTCAAAACTTTCATAGCAAATGATGCATGAACCAGAATCTGAAATGTGATGATTGAAATATTGCAATGTCACAGATTCATCACACAGCCTTTCCAAATCCACTCTCAGTTTCAGCTGGCCCCTTAAATGTTCTACTCACACATCCTAGTGATCAGCTTTTTTCTCCTGTTCTGTCTCTCCCTCCCCGACCCTCTGCCTCTTGGAAAGATAATAGCCAGGCCTTAATTGAAGCAAACAGGTCATTAAAACAGTAATTTTGTAGATATTTGCAATGACAGACATTCATTCTGTGCCAAAGACAAGTAAAGAATCAAGGACTGGATATTCCATGCACATAGACTAAATCAAAGTTAAACATCCTCCTCATTTCTTATTGTGAGAAATTTCCATTGGGAGCAGAATTTAAACAAAGAAAACTGAAAAATAACTGTTCAATTCTTGCCCTGTGAATGGTGCCCTATCCTTGAAGGAGATCTTAACAAATGGTGTCACAACTTCTCCAAAGAGAAGGAAGATTCTTATCTCCTGTTTCTTGGTGCACAGTCGCAACTCATTATTTGTTGCAGATAAGAGAGGTCAAATGACCCTGATGATTTTTAGAACCTCTCTGTAGGACAACCCTCATCCCAGCATCACCGAAATGCACTTAGTTCTAACTGGGATCCAGTAACTCCAGACAAAATTGCCTGCTGCATGAAGCACATTGTCCAAAGACGATGTTTGTCCTAGGAACCATTGTACCAGAGCTTTTGTGAAATGCTACTTTAGCACCAAGCCAACACTGTAAATCTCATATTGGGTCTCAAGTGCCTGTAAAGATAAGTGCACTTGGACTTCTTCAAACTGTCAGCTACAGGTCTCTTCCTTAGCTGTCAAACTGCAGTGTCTCTGGGGAGAAGCCATGTGTTATTCAGACAGTCTGACAGTGAGGATGTCCCGACCTGCTCTGGCAAAGGACAGCACTCACCACCCTGAAAGGAGACATCTGAGCCTGGACCCATCCCATTTCACTTCAGGCCAAGCTGAGAGTCTTATTACACTAGGACTTTTTCCCACAGTCTGTAGAGAGAGGCACCCTTGTCAACACTCAAATGAAGATGTGTTTTTGTCCCCAGTGACCCTGAAGGAAACTGCTCCTAACTAAGTGTTCAGTTAATGCCTAAAATGAGCTGAGATGAGGTGGCCTGGACCAGGCAGCAGCCTAGTGTAGCTGCCTCCACATGAACTGCCAATGTGCTCCAGCCCAAGTCCAGTCTTGGCAGACTGGGATCAACATTCCAGACTATGCCTGGCATCCCACTAACATCTAAGGACTGTTGGAACCGAGACTTTGGGGAGTTGACCTCTGCTTCAGCCATTTCAGGGACCACGTGAAGCATAGAGAAGTCAGAGGGAGAAGCACATCGTTTCAAGGTGCAGAGTAGATGCCTGGCTAGACAGCCCCTGAGGGCTCCCCTCCTCACAGCTGGCAGTGCTCTGTACTTTTGGCATGCTTGAACCTGTGTCTGGGAGCTTTCCTGGTCCATCACAAGCCACCATTAAGGGACAACTTCTGTGTTCTTTTCAGAGCTTTTACTCTGCTCCATCTCAAACTGTATGTATGCAAGGATGAAAAAAACCCCAACTGAATGAGATCATTTTTCTCTTCTCATCTCAGACATTCAGCCTGCTAGCCAGGGTTACTGGAATAAAGCAGGGAAGCTCTTTTTCCATAGCAAGCCATCTGGTTGACATAGACTCACACTGATGCTAATCTGTTGGTTTCTTTCTTTTTATTATTTTTTTTTCCTGAGGAACACTTCATCTGCAGCTGTAAATTCAGACCTGCTCCCTCTGTGTGCAGAGCATTCATTTTGCACACATATTTATTACCACATTATGCCCCATTGTAGGTGTCAGGAAATCATTGTTATCCTTGGTGTGTCTACGTTGTTCTAATGTCAGGGATGTACTTTCAAATGGAAATTAAGCAATTATGTTTCACATGGGGAAACCTGACAGACGCATAGATTTTTACACCACTGGCAATGTTGCTGTCACAAAAGCAGACATTGTTCTCAGTGGACTGCCAAAGAAATATAATGTATTTTAAGAACAAAATGGGAGAGGGAGGGGAGAAAGAAGGGGGAATGTGGGGTAATTAACTGTGTGATTTGAGTTCATAGATCATGGAGCTGTTTAACTTCAAAATGTAGAAGCGACATGACAATGAGGCTACTTAACTCATCCTTGAAAAGGGGATTTCCAGTAGCCTTTTAAAACACAAATAAATGCTTTCAACACTATCTTCAAGTCCTGGTTAAACCAGGATGCTACTGTATGTTCACGTTTGTAGTGCTTATTTAGGAATTGGTCTAATTAGCTAGTAAGACAAGTGGTGTAGGAGTAAAGAGCCATGCTGGTTCCCAGTTTATTGAACATCAGCCCTCTAGCTGAGTTGGCCAGGTCATGGGACATGGAGCTGGGCAATCCTTCACCTGGTGAGGAATGTGTGCTTCAGGTTGGTTCCATACATCCTCTAGGGATGGGAACCTTTTGCTCGTCCCCCTTGGCTCTGTTGTTGTAATGCAGCGCACAGGGCCCCTCTGGAGCCTCGTGCAGCGCAACCCGCCTTCCCTCCTCCTCCTCCTCCTCCCATCTCCCCCCAGCTATTTTTGGTTTGTTGCAGGCTTTATTCAGCAGCCTTTTGTGTAACTCTCCTCTGCCCTTGGTCATTAGCTTCATACTACTCCCTCGGGTGTAATAGACCAACAGCAGTCCAAAGCCAGGAGCCAGGGAGCTCAGGCAAAGGGCTGTACTCGTGCCCAATTGAAAGCAATAGAAACCTGGGGCCCAAGGAAGAGGATATCTTAAAAAATCAAGTATTTTAAAAATATTTCATTCAAATCCTCACATTTTACAAAAAGATCTGTTAAGAAGCACAGCAGTGTACATCATAAACCAAGCCTTTACTTAAATGGATTTCTAGAAAAGATCAGAAAGGACTGTTCATGGAGAATTTATTTGTTTCATGGATATTTTAAATTGGGAAAATCCTATAGCACTGATTAAAACAAAATTCTTACAACTGAGATTGAGAGGAATAACTAATGATCAAGACTTCTGTAAGCCAAAAGCTGCATGAAGATGGCCGAGCAAATGGCTGTCGCCTCAAGGAGCTCATAGTAAAATACAAGGTACCACAAAACCACCGAGGTGAGGGAAAAGTAGAAATTTCTATCCTTCCTCCCCTCCACGAGGAAAAAAAGATATGTTCATCATCCCAGGTCTCAGTGGAGTTTTGGAGCAAGTGAAGAAGTGTTACCAGATTTTCAGATGCCAGTCAGAGCTTTTAAGCTCCTCCTCTGGCCGTTCAGATCACTTTTACCTATGTAAGAGGGAATAAAGCCCACAGATGTTTGTTTAGGTCCAGCTGGCTGCAGATGTCTTGTGCCTGCTGCCCCTCGAGATGCAGAGTAGAAACACTTTTTGGCACATGGACACTTCTGCTGAACATGAGGTCCAACCCCATTTCTGCAGCCCAAGAAGGCTCAGTGGGCCACTGTGCCTGCTGCCATAGCTCTCGGGCTAGGAAGCAGTTGATGTCAATTGCTTCAGGACATGAGTCCTTCTTTTCCTTTCTTCCACTTCTTCCTGCCCATTCACCAACCCTGGTTGCAGGCTGTAGTTTTAATTCTTTTCCTGGCTTCCCAGGGATAGCATCTCTTGTTCATTAAGACACATCACTCCTCATTCTTCTTTCTGTCTCATTCATTTCTTTATCTCCCGCAGAAGATAAACCATATGAGATCTGGAAGCGCTGCTTGAAGAGATTGAAGATCACTGGAAAAACAAGTGCTGCTCTAACACCAGTAGATACAGTTTTGTCAGCAAGAGGGAAAAAACAGTGTCCCACAAATCAGGTGGGAAAAATGAACCAACAGACACAAATTACAGAGTTCCCTGAAGGTGTAGAAGGGGAATCAGTATCAGCATCAACTGGGCTTCTGTCAAGCAAGGCTGGGGTGGAGGGACACATGACCTTTTTAGGTCCTCTACAAATACATCTTTTACATCTTGGCAAAATGTCCAAACACTTGCAGCTGATAGGATGCTGAAGGAGGTAAACAAGTTAGTGACAGTGTCAAGACAGAGGGCCACAAGCAATCCACGAAACACTAACAAATCCAGGTGTAAAGAGCACAGGCCATCCAAGGAAGCAATGGATGTGAGAAAAAAGCATGATGTGGGCTCAGTGTACTCACCATCCACAACACTCTGGCCAGCAGGGAGAATGTGATTCATGGATATTAAACTGCAAAATCCTGAGTAGGATCCAGATTCTGAATGAAAGACTCCAATCTATTTAACTTTCCTCTCTGAAAAGTGACAACTTGAGGTACAGACAGTGGTTATGTTCTTCACCTCACAAAGGAGGAAGAGAGCAAGCCCATCTCTTCCATAGAGGAGCTCCATACATACAAAAGGCTCCTTCACATGGACAATAATCTCTCTGCATCTTCCCTGCTTCCTTCCTGAGCTTGTATCAATCCGTCACAACTCTCCACTTGGGCAAAGTGTCTACTTTATCCGATGGGTCCCACCTGTTCCTGGAAGATCTCAGTCCTCAGAGTGGGTTCTGTAGTTGCCAATGCCTGATTCCTGTTGGCACCAGATGTGCAGCCAGGTGTTTACCCATTGAAGCTCTGTTCCTTCCCAGGACCTTCCCTTCACTCATGGAGACCAGGTACTGTGAGCATAATGGCTTAGGTGATGTCAACCAAAAAACGCAGTTGGTTTTAGCTCAGTGCTTCCAAACCCCAGGAGAGAATTCAGATACACAACTCCCTTTCTGCCCAACAGGATTTGTGTGGTTACACTTCGGCAGAGTTGAAAATACTCACACACACATGGAACAGAACATACGGACACAAGTATGAGGACATCTGAGAATGTCACTGTTTGTAGTTATTCTGTAAGCCCACTGGGACAGACACTTCATCTCTCAGTGGCTTCAAAGCCAAGTAGGACTCTTTTGTACACTGTAAAAATAAACAGTTTTCTATGAAGAATTGCTGAAAAAGGCCCTGGCAAACTGCACCAAGAATCTTTCGGATACTTGCAAGTGCTACTGGCAAACTCATTTCCATGGTGGTTTTCTCTTAAAAGGGTCCAGTAACATTTTCTTCTTGTCATGGAGTAGCATGTCCATTCTATTGAGTTACTGCCTTTTAGTAGTTGCTTGCTACCTAGTGGTTTACACATACCACTGGCACAAGTAAAGAACATTTAAAGCACTCTTCCAGACAAAATGAGAGCATGGAAAAGTGCTGAACCATGGTCTTCTTTGCTTCCCTATGCAATTCAAGCTCTCTCTGCTCTCTGCCTTTCCTGACTCTACTCTTTTACTTCCAATCTTATCAGAGTAACAGAATTGTTGAGGTTGGAAGTGCCTTCTGGAGATCATTTAGTCCAACTTCCCTCTTCAGGCAGGATCACTTAGTGCAGGTCACACAGGTGTGCATCCAGGTAGGTTTAAATTATCTCCAGAGTGAGAGGCTCCACAACCTGCCTGGGCAGCCTTTGAGCCCTTTTTTACCCCCCTATATTTTTCTGCAAAACCCACCCCAAACAAACCAACAACAAAACCCTCTGACCTCTGTAGATCATTTGGCCCATGGTGCTGGTCACTAACCAATAGTCCTGGAAGGGAAATGTTAAAGTCAGGCATATGCATACAGGGACAACTTGCTTTGGAAATAAAAACCAGAGAAAATAATCCTCTTTGAAGGTCTCCTCTCTGCCAAAGATGCACTCTCTAATCAATGGGCTGGGAAAAAGGTACATAGCTCTCACTCTTGCTGCAATTCGTTGATGGCACATCCATTACAGATTTCACAGAATTATAGAACAGCTCATGTTGAAAGGGACTTCAAAACTTCGTCTGGTGCAATCATTAATGGAAAAAGAGCCTAGATGAGATTATATAGCACCCTGTCCAACTGCATCTTGAAAACCTCCAGTGATGAGCACTCTACCACAACCCATGAAAGGTTTTCCAGTGAATGACTGTTCCTAATGCAAACAATTTCTTTCTATGTCAAGACAAAAGCTCTCTCAGTGCAACTTATACTTATTGCCCCTTTTCTTTTCCATGCAACTTCACAGGAAGACAGCCACAGTTCTCTTTTGGGATTGTGTCTCTACAGCACCAATAACATGATGCAAGTGGTACTCACTCATTAGGAGCCTACAGGCACTGGTGGCACCAAGATATTTTGAAAAACAAAAAGGGTGTGGTCCAGTGGCTGCAGCATCAAGAGATGGTGTGATGGGACATGGTGCTGGGGGAGGGAATTGAAGTCAGGAGAAGGGTCAAACACATGTAAGGAGTTGCAGACAGCACACAAGCTGCTGAGTGCCATCTGCTGCTGTCTGGAGATGATGTGAGCTCTGCAAAGGGCGTGACACTTGGGGGTGTACCTCATATGGAAGAAACAGCAGGACTGAGCTCAGTGCTTCTGCATCTGGAGGAAAAGTGTTGATAACTGCAGCCTGATCTCATTTACCCAGCATGTCCACTCAGGTGGCACCAAATCCTTGGCAAGGCCATAGCATGACTGGCGTAATAAAGGTAGAAAAACTCAGCAGAAATAATATAGTCATTTTTATTTGTGTCAACATTGCTGTTGCCTTCTTCATGTCCAGCCTCCTTGTGGTCTTTTTCCATTCTTGCTTCATCAGTTCCTTTTCCATCATTTCCATCCTCACTGCCTACTTTATCCTTAATTTTCAACATTGCCTTTTCATTTGAGCTAGCATTGTTGCCTTCTTCATTTCCATCCTCATTGCTGTCTCTCTAACCTTTCTACTCAGCTTCTCCAGCATAGGATTGACTACAGGAGAAGAAAGTACATCAGGCTGGGTTTGTTTTTTTTTCACTTTCATCCCTACTTAATGAACTCTGAACTGTTTTGGAAGAACCTGTAGCAATTCCAGCTTGCACAAGGAATTCAAGAGGATGTGGTGATTATTCCCTTCACAACTAGGGCTGCATAGAGCTTTGATTTTGGCTGTCTTCATGAATGTAGATTCCCATTCTGAAACAGTTTGCTCAGTTGGCCTGAAGTCAAGGGGAAATGGGGCTATAAAAAATTAGCATCTTCTAAAAAAAGAATCAGGTTCTCAGGTTGTAAAGAGAAAGGGTGAACAATGACCATAATCCCAAACCAGAAGCCAAATTTTAAAGCAGAATTATTCACCTTTCTATCAGCTCCCTCTTTAAAAAACTGATGAGCCTCACTGGGCCATTGTTTTTACCTGACACACCATTGCTTGCTTTGCAATTATCTCAGGGTACGCAGAGCTTTGGAAAAATTAGGGCAATTTGCAATGTGACAGACCCTAAAAGACAACAGTTGTGCACAGAGAGGGTACTGGAGAGTTCAGCTTGCACACTTGAGCTATAGAAGCTCTTCAAGACTGTAAAGAAATGTGCTGTTTTCCTTTTGCAGTGCCTTGAGAGATGACTTCATTGAACTGAGAAGAGTAAGTGCTACTTCATATGTAAAGAGATGCTGCCCTATTGCTGTCATTAGCTCTGGTACTTCACTTTCTTCAGTAAGTGCTGGTAAACAATGGGCATATGAAATGGTACAAACCTTACTTCTTTTCTTGTTTGGTTTGATTAATACCAATAAACCAACCTGACAGCCAAATAAAACCCATCACCTTTGCTTTGCCCCTTGTTGTCTGGATTTTACAAATGAAATGGCTGTAACTATCCTAACAGCCTCGAAGCCTCATGTCAGCATTTGGATAATGTTTTGACATAGAGGAACAGCTTTTCCTCTATGTTTTATTAACTATCTGCTATTAAAAACCAGGGAAAATAATTGTTTATCAGTTCCTGTCAGTCTGTGACAGAGCACCTATATATCACATATATCATGGCAAAGAATGCAAAACATGTAAAAAGTTACACAAATAATCACATCATTCTCTTCACCTCCACTCTCTTCATCCCAACATCACTCAAAGATTCAGCACCATGTTAATAAAAATGAAAATACCCAGAGTATGTAGGCCAGCAACTGTATGTACAGAGAGATGGGCTCTCTTTAGAACACCCATACAGTAAGGTCCTCAGGGGTTAGCCTAATTGCATCACTAAATCTGTCTTAATGAACTTTTCAATTCGTATTTATGTCAGGATTCATTATCTCCTTCAAGTCAGAACAAGAATTACTGACTACCCTGTGGAGGGTAACAGCATCAGTAGCCTGACTGCACTGCGTTTTTCTTTGCATTTCTCTGTGATACTAGCAAAGAAATAATCAACAAATTATTCAAAAGGCATTTATTTCCTTCTTGTACATGAATTAAAAATAAAATCTTACAAAAATATGGAATCATATACTAAAATACATCATCTGAATTCATACATCAAGCATTTTTTAATGTAAGCTAGAAAAATAGAAATTTCATTCTGGACCCATGTAATATTCTTGCAGTATTCCTAAAAATGATGTTAAAATAACTATTTTTTCTTTCAAAAGGGAAAGTGCACATTGCTTCATCAAACTAACAAAAATAATTCAGTGCAAATTCCTATAAGAGGCATTCAGATTACATTTCCTTTCATATATGATTTCTATACAGTTAACAGTTCAGGTTTTTCATATTCTGAAACAGAGATGAAAAGAATCAGTTGAAAAGAAAGTTGAATAAGCTATTGCCTCTGTCTTGGAATTTAGTTTTCAGCAAGGTCATAATAAACTCTTCTTGGAGCTCTTCTTTACTCAAAGTTAGGCAAAATTTGCAAGAGGTGATGTAAAATATTTCTTTATGTTTTACCTAAAACACTTCAAATACATTCAAGCTTTACCAAGCATTTTGGTCATTTGCTGTAGGTGTCTGTGAACTGAGAAATTGGAATTTACAGAAGTAAACATTAATTCTGTTCAAAATCTTGTCAATTATTAACTTACAAAAGTTCTCCAGCAAAGATTTATGCATTAATAGTAGTTTGATATACAGGTATTTAAGTTAACATCAGACTGCACATGACACAAATCACTTCAGGATCTCATTAGCATCCATTTTCTGCATGTTTTATGCAGACTCAGGCTGACATTTTAGGTTGAAGCTCACTCTACAGAAAGTGTCACTTACATTAATAAAAAAGGGATAATTAGGTTTTTTTTTGTTTTTTAACCTGAAGAATTACACAGGTTTTGGTTTAATTCTTAACATAGAAAGTACATATTTGTAAGGCCTCAATCCCCTAGAATAAAAGAAGTAAAATAAAAAAACAGCTTCTCTATCTGCCCTTCTGAACACAAAACCTACCCAAATCTCTAGCACTTAAGAGTCAGACTGTCCACACAACCTGAGCTAGGTGACGGCTTCGTAAAACAGGTCTGTGTTGGACAAAATAGTGTAAATCGAAGTCAGTGAAATTATTTTTAAAAATGTATAAGTCCAAAAAAGAGTCAACATAGGGTTTTTTTCCATTTTGGTTGATTTTAAGACTGAACATTGGACTTCTCATCCCTAAAGGCCATTTTTGAATTTGGAAAGATTTTGAAAAAGAAGAAAATTGCATAGAACATGCTATACAAATATATTTTCCTATACAGCTCTAAAACTTGTAATTATGGTCACTAAAAGCATACCTTCTATTAAAAAAAAATGAGCACAAAAAAAATTCATAGAAAATCAAGTATTTAAGACTTGCTCAAGGATGCAGTTGGTCCGACCTTGCAAAATACTTGGGCAGGTGCTTAATTTTAAGCATACGAGTCATTGTGCCAAGAGAGATTTTATGGTGAACACTAATGCACAAATATTAGACTGGCTCTTCCACTTCAAGATAAGCATGGATGTAAGTGCTTTGCTGGATATGGATCAGGATGCTCAGCACCTAACAGGGCTTCAGGCAGCGATCCAGCAAAGCACTTACCCACCCGAACAACACGGCTGACTTTGGGATCACTGCTCATGTGCTTAACATTAGGCATGCTCGTAAGTGCTTTCCTGGAAGGGCCCGGCAGACCAATGGTGTGCAAGCCATAAAATTTGAAGCAGTGTATGTTGAACACACCGCATATTTAACAATGCTAATCTGCTGAGATTTGCTTTTTCTTGGAACAGGGCATGTCCGATGTCAAGCATTTATTTTTCAGAAAGTGCGTAAAAAAAGCTTTCAAAAGCAGCTTTGTGATTATGGCAAGTTACAATAATATAAACGAGTCTCCTTATGCTCCTTTCACTCCTTCTTTGCACGTCTTTTCTCAGGCATCTACAAAGGAAAGAGAAAACCCTAGTCAAAAACATTGCTTTATTCAAATAGTTATCCATGCGTTTAATTTTGCTCCAAT
The DNA here is from genome assembly GCA_013397245.1 of Thryothorus ludovicianus. Taxonomy (NCBI): domain Eukaryota; kingdom Metazoa; phylum Chordata; class Aves; order Passeriformes; family Certhiidae; genus Thryothorus; species Thryothorus ludovicianus. The sequence continues at coordinate 161,950 of VZTB01011674.1, read as the reverse complement.
AAACACCACGTCAGATGCAACTGAACACCTGAAAACAAGCACACTGAACCCTTCAAGATTTCAGATCCGAAAGCAAATTCTGCCAACTATGCCACCTCTTCCACGGAAAATATTCAAATCATCAATCACTTCTACAAATAGAACAAAGTTTATTACTTAAGACTGAAAATGATGTGCCAGTTTGACCCTTAGATATCTGTAAGTCAGTACTTGTATATCCGTGTTTTCCATGCCCATTGATATCCATCCATTTGCTATGCAAAGTTGAAAAAAGTGAAAATGTAAGAGCCGTTTAATCCCAGACAAACAACTATAAAAGCATCACAGCTCATCAGATATTTACATGAACATGTAGAGATGTCATGTTAATCCAGAAAAAGAAATAAAGTAAGACCACATTTCTATAATAGTGCTGGCATATTGCTCCATACTATGCTAACCAAGGAAGAAATAGCAAAGCAGCACTTCATAATGACCTACTGCTACTGCTGGCCAGGCAGGGTAACTATATTTAAATCCTTATTGTGGTAGGAAATATTGTTTTATGCACTTGGCACCATATGCTCTTCATAACTTCTTACAGTTAAGAATGTCGAGGAAGTTTCAAAGTTACTAAATGTATTTCATGCTTCCCTAAAGGGAAAAAAGTTTTTGTTTTCATGTGAAACTTCTAATGGTTTTTGGAAATGGCTTATTTTTTTTTGTCATGCACAAATTCCTGCTCAACCAAAAGCACAGTCACTAATAAAATTACTGTTGTGGTAAGTTACAGCATAGCTGACAGCTGAAGTCGAGATGTGGCACTAAAGCAAAATGCATCCCTGCACAGAGGAGCAACTCTAGATTTAGTCCTTGAGCACAGCAGCAGATGTGAAAGGCAAGAAAAAATAAAACCTGGTACACCAGATCACAAGTCAGCACAAAGGTCTCTCATCTCTATCAGATTTGTTCTCTCTGTCCCAAATTATGACCAGAGAAACTGTGACCTTTTTGTAGAAGGTTCTTGAACAGTTCAGTCAATGAAAAAATGCATTTGCAAGATTTATTTCACAAAACTTCTGAACTGTTAAAACTCAAACCCCTAAAATTAGCATATTTAAATATCCAGAAGAGCTTTTACCATGCATCTGTTCTGCCCCACAGTTCCTGTTTTTAATAATTCTATCCCATTCTTGTTTTCCAACAAGCACCCATCCCATGCTTGTCTGCTTTCTCAGTATCTTCTATTGCTCAGAGCAAGCTTTTCATTAATAGATACACAACTCCTTTTTTCTACCAAAACCCTTCCTAACTTGTTGCCTACTGCACAGAACTTCCCCATTAATATGACAGAATGTTCCTGTTCTTCCTTTTTTTCCCCATAGCATTATCCTGCATTTTTGACAGGTGTTTTTCAAAACAACTATCACTTCTGCATCCCTTCTACTCACATGACTTTGGGAGGTTGAATGTTTTCCAAAATTTAACACTTCCAGTTCATAACCACAATTGCTCATTCTGGGCTCATCAAACACCATTTATTATCAGAGATAATAATTCTGTAGATTTCCAAGTATTTTCCACTATCTGGAATTCCAACCTACTGACCCTCTGTGCATTTACAAACTACATCAGACACTTTGTAAAAAACACCAGTTCGAAAGGCATACAAAATCCAACAACAACTACAAAATGCACAGAACACACAGCAAGGCTTCTCTTTCATTTCTGGTTGGAAGAGCTTTTTAACCTAACAGACACCATTGTAATCCAAGGGTTGTAAATGACAGCAAATTTGAAGCGGAAAAATGGAGTAGTTACTCCAAAAGGGGGAATTCCTAATTTCTCAGAAAGTTGCATTATCAAGGGATACAAGCAGATTCTCTACTGAGCTGAAGTAGCAAAGACTGATGTGTTCTAAGTCTTTCAAAAACATACATTGTAGTAATGACTCTGTACATTGAGTATTGTACAAAATTGGCTAGGTCTGTACAAATGATCCAGCGACTCCATCTCTATTTTAACTCTGTGATTGAGGAAAGCTGCAACATCAGCTATCCCTCTAAATACTCAGGAATGCTCCATAATGATGAAAGAACACAGAAAAGAGTTGGTAGTGCATTTTAAGTAAGAGTCCTACTTTGTGCAAGACTTTGTAAAACTAAACTTTATCTAAGACACTAATACTTAAGCTTTTGAAATCATTGCCAAATAGGCTTCTTTAAAAAAGTTCCACCCATTCTTGCCTTTAAATCAATTTTTCCCTGATTATTTTCATAAGGACCTCTTGACCTTGAAACTAAACATAAAAATACCCCTTATATTGCTATGTGCTAAGAGATTTATCACATAAAGCCAAAGAGATGCCAGAACTCTTTAAGGACTAAAATTTATACACAGGAATATACCAAAATCACTTAAAAAATGTGCTGAAACCCAATCTAACTCTTGAAGCATACAGCAAACAGAGCAAGCACAAGTTTGTTACACAAAGCACTTTATTGCATTACATGTACACTGACATTCATTGCCATTTGTTTCCAGCATATTGAAAACAACCCAAATCCCAATACAGAAAGTATCTTTGCCTCGATAAAATGCCACCAGTGACAACACTTACATCAGCATTTGTATTTGGGTCAAAATAAAAATGCAGTGATGCCATCCTATTCTGGTGTAATACTGGGTAAAAAACTTCAGAAAGTTTTAAAAAAATAGTGCCCCCTATGAATCAAAAAAAAAAAAAATCATCAAAGGTGGGCAAGTTTTCAGCCTAGAATGAAGTGTAATGGAGAAAACTCTGTGGTGGGCTTGACTGGGCTCGCTCTAGAAGGAGCAGCAGCCCAGTATGGTAGGTACCCTGATAAGCCTTGCCTCTAGCCCACAGCAACATGCTAATGCAGCTGAGCAATCTTCCCAGTCCAGGCTGGAATATCTGATATCATGGTACTGCCTTGTCCCACTAAGGCCCAAGAGGTCTGTGCCCTGCCAGCTCACAGACCTCTCCATCACACTCCACCACACACCCAGACATGCCCTGCATATGCTATACTAACAAAAAACTCCAGGAGACAACTTTAGCCTAACACAAAAATAAGCACTGTATAAAATTCTTTCAAAAACAAGTCATTATTTTGATGTTTTAGGTTTCGAGCTGAAGAAAGCAGAAATGGATTTCATTCCACTCTTATCAACTTTGGCCAGAGCCTTCTGTGCTGCAGACATCTTGGTGTTTGCCTGTGAGTGAAACGATAAACAGAAACAGTTAAACAGCATATCCATAGGGGGGAAACAGATGCTACAAACTCCTAAATACAGAAGTCAAGCAATAAGTTGAATTGCTTTTTTTAGTATACAGCCATAAAAGATAATGTTATGCAGGCTTTGAAATGCAGGAGAAAAACATTAAAAAACAAATTTGAGGTTATTCAAACTGAAGAATACTTGTCATGAATTACTTAACCTCAAACAAAGACAGAAAACCAACTACAAGGACAAAGAGGTGAAACATCTCTCCTTTCTGCAGAATGAGGTATCCCAAATAAAACGTTTACTTTGGGATAATCCCTGAGTGTACATTAAGAGGAATAATGCATGCAATAGAACAGATGCATTCTGTACCCTCCGACTCAATCTCATGATTATGCTGTCAGCAGGCTGAATTACAGACCTGCACTACAGATGATGAATAATTCACACTGATTTACTACCAAAGACTCTATGCACAGTGAAATAAAGGGATAAGAGATGGAAGAACTAGGAATGAAGAAGGTAACTAATGTTTGCAAAGCACTTTTGAGGCCACTGGGACAACTTCCCAGACTTCTACACCTAAAACACATTTTATGAACCACATTTTATAGAGCTGACCTCTTTTTTTTCTTGTATTTTAAAGTGTTATGTTTTAAATCTCTAGCTGCTTCCCCTATTAAGAAAATTTTGCATTGACCTTTCTTTATGATACTCCTCAGTCTGCAGGACTTCTCAATAACAGTACTTGGGATCAGCTAGATGGTTATGGATATGATGGAGATAGGCAACAACTGATTGTCTGTGTTACTCTACAAACAAAGCCACTGCCAAAGTATTTCAAAAAGAGTAGTGTATAGTAGAGAGTCCAAGGGCTATCTCTTCTTTCCCAGATTCTCTCATCAATGTGCATTATTATTTCAGAAGTAAATCATATTTAATGTTAAAATGAATTATCTCTCCTCAGTTTATTTTTATCTTTATGCTAAGTTCAAAAGCTACAGTATATAATGTGGGGATGGGGGAACCAAGCATATTTTCAACTATTTATCACCTTCACTTAGGGGGCAATCCTCTTACTTACAAACTAGAATGTGCAATGAGTACAAAAAGAAAAATCTGGGGTTCTGGGGGGAGGAAGGAATGCATCTGTCACCAGCTGCTTCTCTTTGCAAAGGGATAACGAGTAGTCAGCACTAGACTGAAGGTCACAAGACCAGCACAGCGGGCTTTTTCAGTTCCCCACGGACTGGGGAAGGATTCATTTTCTTTCAATGTTCAGTGAAATAAGCCAGTACAAGCCTTGCAGCTTTGGCAGACACAGAGAGGATCTATTTCTTTTCACATCTCTGTTGCTCTCCTAGGAATAGTACAGTGGCAGGCACCACTGGACTCAGATTTGGCCTCCAAACATGCGTTGGAGCTGGCAATCAGTAAGTTCTGTGTTGATTTAACTTCATTAAGTTGACATAAGTAAGTGCACAAGCAATATTTCTAGGTAAAAATAAAGCCTGTCCTAGCATCCCTTGGAATTTAAGTAAATGCTGCCATCTCCGTTTCTTTTTGGAGTAACTGAAATTTACCAGTTGCTATCAGTAAACCATAGGATTTCTCATCTTCAGATCTCAAAGAGCTTTGCAAACATTAGCTGAGCACCTTAACAAGTGTGTCTGAGTCTGCAAGGCTCACTGGAATGTTCACTGGTGAAATACAGCACAGCAGTAATAGTACAAAACAGCTCAGAACAGGAAATCAAAACTGTCAATGTCATTTTAAACCTGAATGAAAAGTTCAAAGAGATATAATTACAGATGTCAGACAATTCTGTATTTGTTTTGTATTTCTGATGTGTTTTGAAGGAGAAAGTTAAGCACTCTGTGCTAGTATTTGCTATTAATCTACACTTCAGCAAAACATGTATGAATGCAAGGCTTGCTTACCTTTTTGGTTTTCAGATTGTCGCTGTTAAATTTAGTATAGTCTTCTTGTGGTTCCACAGGGACATCTGACAATTTCCTTTTCTGAAATGTTAGAGTGAGGAAGTTGCTCTGTCAACCACTTTTATGATGTACACACATGGAAGTTCAAAGCTTTGTCTTTAAAACGTAACCATAGCACCAAAACAGGACTGGCAATCAACTGAAGAATCTGTAGTAAGAGTGCAAGATTTCTGTCTGCAATCCTCTTCTCTACATGTGAATATCAACCATCTTTACAGCATTCAGAAGAGAGCATTCAGTGTCAGGGGAAGCATTTTCTTCCTAGCCTTCTGAAGAATGACTGTTAGAAATCATGAGTGTGACTTTGGTGTCAACCTACTTAGAGAACTTTCTGGAGCAGCTGTTGGAAGTTAGTGCCTGATAGTCAAGGAACTGTGGTGCTCATGATCTCATGGACCTGTTCAACAACTCCAGTGTTGTAGTTATCTGCTAACACAAGTGGATTGCCATATAGTCTGTTGCTTGCTTGTTCACAGCCTTTAGAATTAATTAGTTTCTACAGGCTGGCAACAGTGAAACACTGCCATAGATCCACTGACTGCTTCATCACTTGAATCCATCAGTATATTAAGAAGTTTGACTCTGCATGTGCTGTGTGCCTTCTAACTTAAGGAATAATGCACGTGAACAGTTCTCGGCACTTCACATGATCAGGCTGTAAAAATGAGTATTTCTTTCCATAAACTGTGAGCATGTGTTTAGTTTAAAGGTGAAAACTTTCTGGTATGTTTCTAATAGGGAAAAAAAAGTATGTAGTATTTTACAACACTGGATTTTTATTATTATTATATATCTGATATTACTACCCTGTCCTTAATATCCTGTGAAATCTAGACCGTGGCCTTCCCAGTTTTGTGCCAAAGAGAGTGATTTTGCAAGCAACTTGGATGGTACCATACATTTTAAGATCCTGTTTTATTCATTTTGTTTATGGTGCTTGTGATATATCTCTCTCTCTCTCCCCCCCTCCCTCTCTCTCTTTGGCACAGAAGCCAGGTCTGCAGCCTAGATTTCTCTGCTCTTAGAACCAGATCCAACTGCAGCCTTTTCTTTTGATTTCAGTGGAATCTGGATCAGCCTCTTTAGGAGGCTGTTTACTGTGCTGTGATTACATTTTCAAATGACAATCGAATGAAGAATTACTTTTCTCCTCTTTTTGGAATCTGATAAACAAGTTTTTAAAACTTACAACAAAAATGTTTGCATTTTCAGCAAAACATTTGCTGTTCAGTTGTAGCAAAGCCTACATATTCTTTGTAAATGTCTCTCATCATTTGCCAATGGCCAGACTCCCTGTGCTGACAAACCGGACAGTGCGATGATTACAACACAAGATCAATGGCTTACAATTAATACAAAGAACACGCAATTTTGATTTAATCATAAAATCACAAAGTCCAGGCTGTACCCAGTTTGTTCTTGTTCAAGAAAGAGCATGTGTCATTGCTTTTCGGCTGATCACTGAAGTTTCTGCATCTCTCCTTCCCTTCAGAGTTTAACACAATGTCCAAACATGCAATTATTTTTCCGAACCAGGAAATGCATGTTAGAACCTTCTTATTTTGCAACAATAAAATATTATGTCTGTTAATACACCTTGCCTTCATGAATAGAAATGTCAACACAAGTGATTAAAAATGGCCTGACGGCGACAAGAAGTTTCCATGTATAAGCCAACCTTGCTCCTCTGAGACTGTGAAATAAAGGAGTGTTTTAATCTCTGAAGTTGCAAAGACTTAAACACAGAAATATCGTACACACCCTGGTCAGTGCTCTGGAAATTAATCAGATCCTCAGCAAGATCTCACTGCCCAACAACTGAACAGCTCTAAGCCTCATTTCCTCTGCAACCAAACTGCTGAAATAAAACTGTTTTTAAAAATAGATTCTCAGAACTATCCCAACGGTATAAAAGCTATTCGTACACAATATGGAATGTACATCACATGCAGTTTAATACAGTTGTTTTAACATGCTTATATAGCTAATGACTATCAGTTGGCTCCTGATGTGTGCTTAATATTTCTTACAACGCATAAAGATAATTCTTCACTGAATCAAAGGGCCAAGTAACTGTGCAGCCAGAACAACTGTCCAGCCACATGGAAATAACATATCTATGGATATCCATTGGAGAACAAATGCTATTAATAACAGTAGGGCTCAATTATTCCTCTATGTCCTAGCTGACATGCTGCTAAACAGAACAGTCACTGAACCAGCCAGAAATGAGGTTATTTTAGACTTTGTTTCGGTAAGTAGCAGGGACATTGCAGAAAGGCCAGGGTGGTATGCAATCTCGTCTCAGTAGACACAGGGTGCCCGGTTTATATTAAATGAATGGACAATCAAAACTGGGGTTATTTGTTCTATGGGGGCAAACTTTGCAAACTATATGCCTTACTTGTCTAAGGCAAAGCAAAGGGAGTTGATATGTGAGGAAGACACTTGGAAGGTAAAAGAAAAGACTGAAGAAGTGATTTTGGATCTTTTAATTCAAACAAGATGAAAATCTTGGAGGAAAGAGCTTCTCAGACTAAACACCATAAATGCAGCTCCTTGCTCACACAGATGCACATATATTCCAACCTCCCCCATCCACCCCCAAAAAATTCAACTGACACTAGGTATAAGCAGAATTCTTCAATGGATAGGAAAAAAAAAAAAGACTAGGGGAAGAGAAATATTAAAAAAAAAAAAATGGTTTAGGGGTCAGGTAATATTGGGACTAAGTGAGAACTGGCAAAAAGTCAAGCTGAGTTAGACCTTGGAAAGGAAATTAAAACAAACAGTACAAGGTTGTTTAGCCACAGAGGCAAAAAGGGAATTAAAAAGAGAAGGTGGAGTTGCTATGTACTGTAGGGATTGGATAGGTATTAAAGTTAACCTATGTGGGGATCCAAAATGGAAGAACTCCTTCGCCTCAGTAAATCACTTTCAATAAAGATGAAGAGGCAAAGCACAGGGACAGAAAAGAGCATAGCAATCACTGTATTCAAGATGGAAGTAAAACTCAACATGCTGATCCAGCTGGAATTCTGCATCAGAAAGTACAAGATGAAAGGCAGAACCTGGCATATGTTCTATCAGACAGGGACCATATCAATGCAGCACAGCCAAGGACTCATCTCTAATGTAAGAAGGAAGAAAAAGTGATAGTAGGACTCAGAAGAGGGTAGGGAAAAAAATGCCTTGAACACTGACAGGGATCGAGTTCAGAAGCTTTCTGGGCAACATTTTCCAGTGCCTCACCACCTTCACATCTAATTTAAACCTACTCTCTCAGCTTAAGGCCATTGCTCCTTTTTCTGTCACTATGTGCCTTTGTAAAAAGTTTCTCGCCAGCTCTCCTGTAGCCCCCTCAAGGTACTGGAAGGTGCTCTAAGGTCTCCCCGGAGTTTTCTCTTCTCCAGGATGAACAACTCCAACTCAGCCTGTCTCAGCCTAAAAACCAAACAAGGTAATGCCTACTAACTTGTCTTTATTTTCTCAAATATAACACATTTTCTGGTGACAGAATGTGAAGGCTTGCCAGAGGACTTGACATGGTGCCACTAAAGCAGCTGAAATTACAGAAAACAAATACTGCACAAATTTAAGGTAGGTGAGAAACTGGGAAAAAGGGAAACAAAGGGAAATAATGCAGAAAGGTATTTAATTGGATCAGATGGAGATTACTAGTTAATTACTAATTAAAGATAATAGAATGTTAACATTTGCTGAATGTACACCACTGAGTATCATTATGAACACCTAAAGAGCCTTTAACACTGTGAAAAAAGGTCAGAGAACCTTCAAGACTGGAAACGTTAAAACCAGATTAAATGCACAGAAGAAGTAAAAGGCCGTGTACACAGAAACTAACTGCATAAATTTCTTGTAAATCTCAGAACTGATCAAGTAAAAACTGCAGTGGAGAAAAAAAAAACAACTATATGTCTTAACTATTCACAGCATGACAGAGAGCTATCTGATCACACATCAGCAGAGGCAAATGGGATTGCAGTCTATACAAAGGATTTGTATAGTTAAGACAAGAAAGGAAGAATGCCATCATATTGTATGAGTAAAGGTTTTATCAGAAATAATTACATGTCTTCCTGATCACCTGCTTTGAAACAATTGAATTTATCTTGGAATAGGTGTAAAGAAACATTTCCACAATGAGGGAATGGAGAACCAAGTTGGCTTCTCAAAATAAAAACACAAAACATATATGCTTTCCCCTTACATATTGAAAGAACTAATGTAAGGGAGGGAAAGGAGCCATTTCAATTTCAAAAAACAATGATAAAGTAAGCACAGAAGAGCAGGGGAATAAATTGGCCATGAATAAATTCAAGGTGGAATTTACAGAAAGGTTTCTGAGCATCAGAGGAATGAGGTTATAGAACACTCTTCCAAGAAAAGTAATGGAAATAAAAAATCCTAATGAGACTTACAATGAAGAATGGTCAGTGTATGAGGGATTATCCAACATGGTTGTCCGGGAATCCATGACCCAGGAGGTCCCTTTCAGGGTCCTCATAAATTATATATGAAAGAAAACCTATGAGGTCATATTGTCAAATCAACTTCAATAAAACTAAATAAGCAAAACACGTTTGAAAAAGACTGTTGACCAAAACCATAAAATATGCCTCTCTTTTTCCTTCCTCTTTTTTAAACAGGAAAACCAACCAAAATACTCCTTATTAAAAATATCAGTTACCTGGTAAATTTCTTGTGTTGTTTTAGATTGGCTTTTCACAAGGCCATCTTACTTAATACATTGTACTCTGTGCTTGGTCTGGTCTAGTTTCAATAATAACACAGAAAAATTAACTTACAACACAACATATCTATCAATATCTTAATGTTCTCCTACCTTCACTGGTGGCTCTGGTGCTGGGCTTCTAAGTTCTGGGAGCCTGCAGGACAGAAGATTTTAAATTAAAAATTAAGAGAGATTAATTGAACAACCTAAAGTCTGGAAATCCTTCTTCATGAAAGCTGCTTTGGTTATCAGCTGCTCACACATGGCAAGCTCTTGCAAAAAAAAGCAGCTCATGGACTGTATTTCTGACTTATGAAACTGTTCAGCTATGGGGCTTCAAGCTGCAAATTGCACTTTTCCAAAGATCACCATAACAGAAGCCTTTGAACAGAACTGAACTGATGAGTAGGTGCAGAGTTCCAATGATAATCCAAGCCAAGTCTGGTGCTGGCAGGAACACCAGGATGAGGGTGTTGGCTTACCCTCCAGACTTAAACACAAACTAACACAGGTGAGGTAAGTAAATCAAACCCAAGCAGCACTGAGTGAGTAGGGAAAAGGAAAGAGGACTGGGGATGGAGACTCAATTCCTGGCTCTGATGCTTGTGCTTGACAATTCTGGACAAACTGCTTTTTTGGATTTTCCTCCCACTTGCTTTAAAATAGGATACATTACTCAGGGTTTCATCACACAATAGTGGTAACAGATATATCCAGCTTTAATATTTTATCTCCCCCAGCACACAGTCCTTAACACCAGAAGAAAGCCAAAAAACCCCCATAATCTACATTTGAAAAATCACGTTTAAAGTGTGGCAAATACAATCTCATTGTGTCATTCACTGCAACCTTGATGAACAAATCTCAGTATTCAAAAGAAATGACCAAATAGACATTAATCCATGTCATGTAAAGCTATAAGCTAGCTGGAACAACACTTACCCCAAGTATTTTAACAACTCCTTGCTCAGATCTTCAGGAATATACTCTGATATTAACCCATGGGCATACCGTACATAATCTTCAGGACGAGGTCAGGGAGTGGGAAGGAGAAAAAGAACATTCATGTTACACAGTCCTTGCTTTAGCCATGTTGCATGTGCTACCATGGGGCACAAGGTTGAATCAATAGGAACAGACTCCTAATGGATACACTGTGATGCTTCTCTGACTCGAGTAGTTTATGTTATATGACACTTGTAGGTTTATTTAAAAAGTAAAGACTTACTACACTCGCTTTGTCAGCACATGTTATTAATATCTGCTGCATGTACTTTACAAAAGTTGTTCACTTTCTGAGAGTACTAGATATCATGTATTTTTCCAAAGAAATTAAATTTTAAAAACCTGCAAAAGTAAAAAGCTGACTCAACAGAACATGTAATCATTAATTTTAAAGCATCTGGATCTTACAATTATTTGGCAAAGGCTTCAGTACTAAAGAACATTTTCTGGCTTCAACTGAAAACAATTAGATGAGACAATGAGTCTATTTCAAAGTCTTGTACTTAATTTTCAGTACTTTATAGAAAATGCCAAGGCCTATCTAAACATCACTGGCAAGACAGGATAATTATCTGTGGAAATATGAACTACTAGAAGCTGTTTTCAGTACAGGGCACTCCTGCTATAAATGTTTTTCTGAGAGACTGGGGGAAAAAAAAAGTGACCCTTTTATAACATGAAGTCCTAAACCAGATCTTTTCTGGTCACGTTCTACACAAGCACTTACTGATCACGGGCTGGACTTTTTATACTTGCTGTTGAGGCTGCCAGGGAGTAACTGCACCCATGCACAGGAAGCATTTTCCAGACAGATATTAAGTTAAAATCTCACCTCTGAATTCCAACTCCAACAGGCCAGTTTATCTGCTCATATGCCTACACACTTTGAGAGCTCAGAAGCACAGGGCATACCAGCCTTAACGTGGAAAAGAACTATTACTTTAATGCCAGAGAAAATTGTTTTTTTCCATTTTCTTTTTTTTTAACCTGAAAAGCCCAATGCAAACTGGCATTGAAGGACAAAGCATTAACAAACTGACAGCAGCATATGCATTTCAACTATTCTGATAATAAATTCTTACTATCACCTATCTGCACTTCTCCTTTCTTCACTGCCTAGATTCAAAGATTTTTCACTCTCTAGGCCCACTTTAGGGTCAGGAGAGAACAAGATAATTCAAACCCAATTTCATGTCAGTACTTAATAAGTCCAATTTATTGCTTAAGAAAAATATTCTCATAATTTCAGTCTTTGCATCATGACAGTGAATGGTGAGACCAAGTCAACTGCTATTATTTCATATTAAATACAAAATCCATTTCCTTTGCATTTCTGACTTGAAGCAATCTTCCTTTACCAATTTAAAAATACCACTATTTACCTCCTATGGAGTCTGTGTTCTTACCCCAGCCTAACTTTGTTATTAACCTTTTGTCAAACATCCGGAATACTTGCACACCTCTCTTCTTCTGAAGGAAATATTCAAGTCCCATTTGATAAACCTCCCCTAATTCCCTATTTGCTCTCATTATATACTCCCCTATTTTTTTGCCCTACAACATCTGTAGATGCTAACTACATCTACCCACCAATTTTTAAGGTAGTGAAATTTCATAATACCCCTATGGAAGCAATTCTTTGCAGAAGTAAATTGCACTGCCACAGCAATGAAAGGATTGGACAATGAGAGGAAAATTAGTCTTATTAGAAGTAAGTGTTGAGTAATGTCCATTTGACTTCTTGTCTTTCACTTTGCCACATACAGTGGGAGTACCTCCAAAATATACCTACTTTAAACCCCAGTAGTCCCAATTTCAATGAGGCTCTCTCAAATATGAAAACTTAAGGTTTTTAAAAACACTATTATAATCATGTCACTACAAATAAAGAGCAAGGTGGAAAAAAAAAACACTGCAGGTGAAATATTTAATTATAAATTTCAGAGAAAAAATATTTAAGCACAGTCAAGATGGTTGTTGCCAGGATACTTTACTCTTTCTTTAAAAAATTAGGAGAAAAGACGAAAAGCTACTGTGAAGTAAAAGTCACAACTTTGGCAACTTTGTCTCTTTTTAAAAACCATATATTACAATCTCTGTTCTATAAAATTGTCTATTTGCCTCTTAAATCTCATTTATGTTGTTTCCCTTGATATCATTACTTGGCTCATTACTTAGCTCATTTTCCACATTGTCAGCAAGCTGCTTTGTTTCTCCTTATTTTTCAATAGCATGAAGACTTCTGAATGTCTTTGTAATAAGAAACAACTTGCTTTGGCTCATCTTGTTCTAAACTGTTCTTAATTTTCATTTACATTTGAAGATTATGTTCTGAGTCCATTTTCAGGTTTCTCCACAGAATTTCATATCAGTAACATTCAGGACACTGCCATCCCCAGCAAAATAGTGAATAGAAGCAAACAGATCCCATCAGAAATTTTGTTAACAGGATTGTTACAATTTAATACACATATTATTGAAATTTTGCCCTTAATAATTACACATTTATGTCTTTTTAGTGGGTTGAGGCTAGTAAAATGCCAGTGTACTCACAAATATCATCCAACTCATACATTTGTTGTATAATGTTTGAACCAAGAGACTTTTCTCTGTGCCCATGACTTGCTAGCATCCCTTCACCATTTTGAATTCTATGAAAGCTAATATGCTAATATTCCTTGCGTCTTAATAAAAAATCATGAAAAGAAGCACGTTCTAATACAGACACACATGCTGGGTGGGAATTCTCATATATTATCAATATGAGTCCTATTCTTTAACACAGTCTCAGTTCAGCAAAGCACTTCGGCATAAATTTCACTGAGAAAAATGTTTCCTCCTTGAACTGTGGAGAAGTCAAGAGAACCCCAGCTGAGACCCACTGTTAATTACAATGTCATCTGATGAAGATACCAAAGAACTTGGAAAAGCCAAGGCACATAGTCACAACTTATATGGAATTTTCTGTAGAGGGACTAAATTTACTGCAAAGGCCAATTTAAATATATTTTAGTTTCTAATCATCTGTTTTATCACTTATGTGACTTCACAAAAATGGAATTCATTACCATGTTTAGTTTTCTTACCTTCCTGAGCATCTGTGATCTGTTTGCTGTCGATAAATGTACTTGCAAGCACTCTTTCACCGACTGATATATTGTTGCTTTTAAGTGCTTTCACTGTTTGATTAACCTACAGAAAACCAAAGAATGAAATGCCTGTATCAGTATTGTTATGCACATGTTAATGCAGTGACAAAGCTCTTGTAATTTTGTTTCAAGCATATAAAACACTCAAGTTATGGACTGTGGTGAAATTTAATATACATTTGTAATGACTAGCAGATGAGCTTAAAAAACCCAAAGAAACTAGCATGTCTTTGAACACGTTGCCTTGGCAACACAGCACCACTTTTGCAGCACCCTAAGATGAGCTACTCAGACCCAAATGCCATGATTATACAGGTGAGAAATACACCTGCTCCAAGAAGTTCCAAGCTCAGCAGGATGGCAAAGGCAGTCCTGGTGGAAAACAAAGATTAAGGACTTTACAGGGCACTGCCGTGCTGGATTCAACAGAGAGAGAACTGTCAGATTGAGGTATTTTCAACAACACAAACAGGTACTTGTTCACAAGTAAATATTCAGGTAATTATTGCCATATTTCAGGTATTCATTCCCATGTCTCATCACTGCAGAAAGTGGACCAGATTTTGTGTTTGTATTGATTTATTTAAATGACAGGGCCTCTTCATCGTGTGATGCATACTGTCATTTTCTATAGAGTGGCATCATAATAAGGGCACATGTGCATGAGTAAAATATTTTATTTATACCAAAACAAAGACCCCCTCAAGCTTAGCTTTAACACCAGTTTATTTCTGGCATACTGTAGAGACCTCTTGAACAGCATGATTGGATCAGGATAATAGCAATCAAATCAGGACCAATGTGAGTGAACTCTGCCAAAACTTCAGCAAACACACTTGTAGCACAAAACCAAGGCAGTTCTGTCCAGCTTCAAAGCACAGCAGAATTTAGATGCTGTAACAATCAAAACTCTCCTCTAGCCCATCTACGAAAGGGACAAAGCAAAAGCAAGCCCCTCACCGTATGCAAAGCCTACAGCAATAAGCTGACAGCTTCTTCTTCCTACCCACACCCCATAAGCCTCTTTCATGGCCAGTCCTGTCAAAAAGAGAAATGCAACAAGCTTGTTAGTGTCTCTAACACCTGATCACATTCCCAAGTGGAGCAACTTTACTGTGATGTCTGTCCTTCTTGGACAGGACACATACCTTGAATTGAAGCACAGCACATGGCTCCAACGCAAATATGGACAAGCTAACAAGTATTTCCATATTAAACATATAGCAACTTTTAAAGCAAAAGAGAAACACAATACCTTTTTCTTTAACCACTTCAGTGTCTTCTCTTTGCTGTATTTGTGGAATTTCTGACTGCCAATCTCTGAGAAAAAACAAGCAAGGGGAAAAAAGTCATGTCTGGTTTAGATGGCATTTTCAATACTTTTAAAATCTTTTAACTTGTAGATACAATATAAAAGTTAATTTGCATCTTGCACATGTTTGATATCAGGGCAATAAGTTTCAAAAATATTGGAAGAAAAAAAAAATAAACAGACTAGGCTGATATGAACGAGTCTGAACAATCTGACAGTTCTTCAATTAGGACCTAATCCAGCAAAGCATAGATTTTATTTATTTATGTGTAATCTTGGGTTCCCTTAATTCACTAGGACTCTTCTCCAGCCCTTGTAGTTTCACTTCACCTTCATTGCCCTGAGTCACCAGACGGATGATTTTAACTACATAGTTCACAACACAAAATGTTGGTTCCATGATTTTCTTTCTTTTCTCTTTTTTCAACAACAGATTATCTTAAATCTTCATGTACTGAATTTCAGCACCTAGTAAGGAGCCAGGATAGAAAAATGGTTACTGAAGCTAAACCATCCACCTCTTCAATAAACCCTTTCCCTGTCAGGTCTCCTCTCTCATGTCAGTGTGACTAAATTTTTACTTCTATCCCCCTTTTACATAATTCAATATAATGTTAAAAGAAAATACAGAATCAAAAATAGCGAAACTCACTCCTTGTGGGAGGAAGTACATGATTCACTCATGATTTACGGAGCAATACAAATTAACTTGATGATATAAGAATTTCAGAGTGCTTCCCCTGTGATAATGAGGGCATCATGAACACTTGCTATTCACACGTGATTAGTTATCTGGAGATACATGAGTTCTAAACACTCAGACAAAAGAGAAAATTACAAAGGCTCAGTGAAATTTCAGTATAAAAATTCACTATTAACTCACAGAAAGCTACATTTGGGAAATGGAATCAGACACCTAATAAGATTTCAGGAGATTTTGGAGCCTGCTGCTTCAGTCTTTTTCTTTAACAGGTATTTCAATAAGTTTTAATCTCCTGTATACCGTTCCCATAAATACCTACATCTGTTTCATGTCATTTACTGATGCAGTGTCATATTCCAACACTCATTTCATGGATTTTCCTTCTCCCCTGGCAAACAACAACCTATTATTTATGGTTCCTTCAGCATTTCTTTCTTTGGGGTTTATCTTGGCTCTTCCAAATTGCACACAAACAGTGAACTATTATGTGCTCTTTCTGTATGCATGGCAGGGGGTAAGGAGAGGTTGAGGAAAGCTGTTTGCAAGATTAAAGTTTAAATCTGTCTCAATAGTTGTACAATAGCAAAATACAATAAGTCTTCAGAGCAAAAATGAAAAATACACTAATATACACTCTGCTTTATGATGAGATGCAGGTAAAACAATTAGCTGTGACATTGTTGGTTGCAGACTTTAGAACTCAGAAGCTTCTAAATGGCTCTGAAAGAAAAGAAGCAGAAAATGGAGAAATACTCTGGATGCCTGAACCTGGTTCTCAAAGGGCCAACGTGGTTTGGGTTCAAGTACAGTAAGTACAATTCACGGATTCCTCTCTTATCTAAGAGAGTTCGAGGAAGGGAAATCCTCTGGGCACCATCCCCCAACCCATGCTGAAAAGTAATTCTAGTCTGGATTCCCAGGCAGACTCCCCCACAACAGCATGATTCAGAGTGACTCAGGGAAAGGAAATGTAGAACTGTGAAGCCATTTTCATTAAAACATGTGAAAAATAATTACACTGAACCCTTCTGAGATCACTTTGTTTGAAAATATTTTGTGTGCTTGACAGTTTTGACTATTAAACTCTAGCAACTGACAATATTCAAGACCTCTGAAGAATTAAAGTGAGTTATGAAAGTCACAAACTGCTGACAAAAGGATTCAATATTGGAACGTGGATTTAACATGTGATGCACATTTGATATTGGTGAGAGTTAGTGACTACGTTTGATAATATGAGTATATATTGGAAAGCCTTTTGTTCCCTAATGTGTCTGGTGCCTATAAAACTGGTCTGAGACATCTGGAAAGATTGGGCTTGAGAAATACAGATGGAATATAAGTGGTTCTACAATTAAATAATATGTTCAGTGATCGGGTAATCGCTATGTAGACTTGGAAGTTTCCCTGATGTATTGTTGAGCAAACTGCCTAAAGCACATTTTAAAATCCGTTTTCTCAGTGTTTTCCATAACTCTGAAACTTATATGGCCCCTTTTTTCCTATCTTCTGGGAATACAAGCTTGGCAATATTATTTAGTTCTTCTAATCAGGTAAGTTTACTTGGCTCTTCATGTTAATCACATCAGACAAGATCACAGTGCAGCTTTTGCCTTGCAAAATGAAACAAAGAGTAACACCCTAGAACTGGAATACATAACCCTTTCTTAAACCTTCTTTACTGTACATTCAATCCAGTCAGAATTTATTAGCAAACAACCTGCCTCACCCAGACTCAGTGAGGTGTAACACACCCTTTCCACAACTAGTAAAGCAGGTAATCCAGAATTTAATTCAGCTAAATTCATTTTCAGTGCCCCTCAAGAATGAGGCCAGGGAAGGTGGATTTTCTACTAATTCAGTAAGTGTAAACTGTGAGTGCTCTGGGGTAAGAATTTGTTAGACAGATGTTAAATGTCTTAAGACTAAATGAAGAGTGAAATAATTATGTTGTTAAGTTCTGTCAAGCAGAACAGAGCTACAGAAGCCTTAACATAACTGATATTTCTTGCCCTAATGCTCAACTCCTTAAATAAGAAAGGCTACAAAGTGGACAACAGGTCTTAAGAGCCAGAAAAGAGTGAGAACCTGAAGTCATAACGCTGGTATTTTTTACAAGCAATAAAAGACATAAGAATATGAAACACATAGAAGTGGATTAAATAGAAAGGTGATGTGTGCATGACAGGCAAGCAAGTGCCAATGGGTTCATTGCATAACAGTACTCTTGGCGTTCTAAAAAAAGAAAGAAATCCTAAGAACAAGTCCCACTGTAACCCAATCCAAATATGAACAAGTAAAGAAACAGCATGTACATGCAGGTACACACAGGTACATGCCTTGGGAAAATCCAAGAACATCACATAAAGCTTATGTGTGCATGTGTGTACAGCTTTTATGACAAAAGCATTGTTCACCTCACATTCCAAAACAAAACCCAGGAAGTGAACA
This sequence comes from Thryothorus ludovicianus, assembly GCA_013397245.1. Classification (NCBI taxonomy): domain Eukaryota; kingdom Metazoa; phylum Chordata; class Aves; order Passeriformes; family Certhiidae; genus Thryothorus; species Thryothorus ludovicianus. The sequence continues at coordinate 143,346 of VZTB01011674.1, read as the reverse complement.
TACCTTTAACAGCTAACACAATTTATTGACAGAATGACACAAATTTATAGCTGTACATAATACACTACTTAAAATGGAAAAAAACCAAGCAGCGAAGCATCTTCACTACTGTCTAACAATACAGTGTATGGGAGGATGCTCTGATGGATAACAATTGCAAATACAGGATCAGAATGGATACAGAAGTTAGACTAAGACACGAGATCTTGTCTATAGCAAATACTTTTTTTTTAAAGTTTTGTTTTGGGAACATAAATACTGTCCAAAGTCTGTACTGTGGTTTGGAGGAAGTGCCCCTACAAAAAAAGAATCCAGACCTTGTCCTAAGTTCCTATGCAGACTTAGGTTTGACAGCCAAAAGGATGTGGCACCATTTTTCACCTTCTCTGATGAGTGACCAACCTGACCTCCATTATGACACTGTGATCCACTCAGTTGATGAGGGAAAGGCTGTGGATGTTGTCCATCTAGACTTCTGGAAAGCATTTGACATTGTCTCCCATAGCACAGTCCTACANTTTCACCTTCTCTGATGAGTGACCAACCTGACCTCCATTATGACACTGTGATCCACTCAGTTGATGAGGGAAAGGCTGTGGATGTTGTCCATCTAGACTTCTGGAAAGCATTTGACATTGTCTCCCATAGCACAGTCCTACAGAAGCTGGCAGCTCGTGGCTTGGACAGGTACACTCTACACTGGTGAAAAGCAGTCTGGATAGCCAGGCCCAGAGAACTGTGTTACATCCATTTGGCAGCCAGCCACTAGAGACACCAGGGCCAATTCTTTATCTAATACCTTAATCAATGAGCTGTATGGGGGGATTGAGTGCACCCTCAGTCAGTTCACAGATGACAGCAAGTTGGGCAGGAGTGTTGATCTGCTGCAGGGTAGGAAGACCCTACAGAGGGATCTGGAAAGGCTGGATTGATGAGCCGAGACCCAATGGCATGAGGTTCAACATGGACAAATGCCAAGTTCTGCACTTGGGTCAACAAACAACAAACCTCTGCAGCACTACAGGCTGGGGGCAGAGTGGCTGCAAAGTGGCCCAGCAGAAAGTGACCTGGGGGTGCTGGTGACAGTGGCTGTACATGAGGTAGAGGTGGCCAAGAATGCCTATGGCACCCTGGCCTGTATCAGCAATGGTGTCACCAGCAGGACCAGGGCAGGGACTGTGCCCCTGTCCTCAGCACTGGTGAGGCCACACCTCAAATCCTGTGTCCAGTTCTGGGCCCCTTACTGTAAGGACACTGACAGGCTGGATTGTGTCCAGAGAAGGGCAATGGAGCTGGTGAAGGGTCTGGAGCTCAAGCCCGATGAGAAGCAGCTGAAGGTGCTGGGGGTGTTTACTCTCAATGAGGCTCAGGAAGGACCTTATTGCTCTCTAAACCTAACAGAAACAGAAAGGACTTGCACTGGAATGGGGGTCGGTCCCTTCTGCCATGTCTCAAGTGAAAGGACAAAAGGAAATAGCCTTAAGTTGCACCAGGAGATCTTCATATTAGATATTAGAACAATTTGTCCACTGAAAGGGTGGTCAGGGCTTGGAAAAAAGTGCCCATGTCAGTGGTGGAATCACAGTCTCTGGAAGAGTGTTCAAGAGGAGTCTGGATGTGGCACTTCAAAACATGGTCTAGAACTGGTTATGGTAATGCTAGGTTGACACTTGGACTAGACCATTTTGAAGGTTTCTTCCAACCTTGATTGTGTCATTCTGTACATAGAAGTTTAACAGCTCTTTGCTCACCCTGGCTAATCCCATGTTAGACAAGTTGTAGGGCACAACAATTACCTGAAAGCTTAAAAAATACTTTCTAATGGAAATACCTGTCACTTCATGAGAAGGCAAAAGGGGGTTTGCATTTCAGACGCACCTTTCCTAAAGAAGCCTTCTCAAAAGTCAGAACTTACCCAAAGAAAAAGATTGTTTGGTCCAAATGATACTAAATGTAACTAAATGTTTCTGTAGGTTCTTTTGGAAATGCAGAAGGAATAGTAATATTACTCCAAAATTATGTGTTTATGGACGCATATAATTCCAACTACCCCAGTCTCAAACAGAATGTATCAACAGCTTTGCCACCTAGATTTTTTCTCTCTTGTGAAAGTGAATATTTCCAATGGAAACATGTCCTGCTCTGAGGTTCAAATGTGACCTCCCTACCTTAGTGCACATACACCATATCAAGACCAAAACACTTAAACTTGTGCACCTAAATTAACTTACAGCTTCTGCCTCCCACAAATACCTTAATGTTCTATACAGCTAGGAGCAAGTCTGGTCTTTTACTTAGCAGACTTTATTTTTTTCATCACTTTTTCTTAGCCATGTCCCAATTATCTGTAGATCATCAAACTATTTCTCCTTATATGTATATCAATGATAAGGGTCAGCTTGCTTCATGAATACAAATTCTTAATGTTTGCAGCTTTCAACTGATCTTTTAACTTTAAACTCAATTCCTTGGAGGAGTTCTAGTGCATAAGAATCACTCAGCCTACTAGTTTTGCACTTGGTGGTGCAAAAGATTCCTGTACATTCTCCTGTAGATCTCCATGTGCATGTAGGGAAATCTCCATTCTCTATCAGGGAGTTAGCAAGCCTAAGTAGAATGCTATTTAAAGGACTGAAAATAAAAACTGAGGTCTTGCACGTTTTGCATATCTGTAAACCTGTAAAAATAATGTCATGCTCCTGCCCCTTTCCTAGAAAGCATATATTGTCCTCAAATAAAATGAAAGCCCTCACACCAAAGGGAATTCTGAGCAAAGGCTGAGGAAACTAAGTACAGAAATGACAGCTTGCTAACTTTTTCCATTTGAGTTTTCTCTCTCATTTACTTATGTACCCTAATCAATTTTTGTATTTTAAAAGAATTAAGTCTTTAAGCTTAAACCCACAACACTAAATTATGCAAAGCCAGAAAACTCAAGTTCTTCTTTCTCAGCAGCGTATTCATTCTTCTCCAGCTTTCTTCTACTTATTGTTTCTATGCTTTGTGACAAAGGATGAAAAAAAGTAAAACTAACCACTTCCATGCCAGACCATCCCACACTAAATAAAGCATTTAGAGAGATGTAAAATTCTGATCCAAGTCAAAGAGAGTTCACAACATATACAATAACATCAAGAAGCCAGCTCTGATTGGTTTATCATTTGTATGACACCTAGCAACAAGACTGTATGAGTTTTTCAGAGTTGCAGCAGATAATCTGAGATCCACATTTCTATTCACAAGACTGCAATGACAAGCTCTAAGCCTAAGCTTCTGTTTTTAAAGTACAGCTGTGTCCAGCACTTCGATTGTTTGTTAAAGCAAAAGACAATATTTAAATCCATCTTGTAATGAGGTGACACTAACAAATTGAATCTTATTTCCTGTCCTCCCTCCTCCCCACCCCTTTTTTTCACCTTTTTCTTCTGTTACGTGCTGTATGTACTGTTTAACATCTGCACACTTCAGCAGCAATGGGCAGCTAGGGTATTCTGAGTCTAGCACAACTTGATCAAGTGGCTGGAACTTTCCTTGCTGCTGAAAATACATCAAAGGGATTACAAAAGCATTACTAAAATGTTAAGACACATATATACACACTACACATATGTATATAAATATATATGCATGAAATGGCCATAGCTTTAAAATAAAGGATTTAAAGAAGATCGTATTTTGAATGGTAACACATGACACATTCAGAAACTGATTACAAAGCAAGCTATAAATATTTATTTCAGACCAGTAAATACCTGCAAAATGCTGAACTCTTCAAACACTGCACTTAAAAGGCCAAATTTAAAACAACATGGGGAGAAACTAATGTGAAGTACAGCGGGATTTTTTGGAAGATGACATAAGAACCAGTAGTCAGTGTGTGCCAATAATGTTTTAGACCAAAACCTATTGGATTAAACCCAGTGTCATAACTTCCATTCAAATTTTGCTTTTCCTTCCACAAAGATAAATCTCAAAGGAGCAGGGCAGCTTCTGGAACACAGTATTAACCTTTCACCTCTGCAAAGTCAATTCCAGTTTGGCCAGAGTAGGGATATAAAGTGATTTTGGCACAACTTAAATAGCCCCACACATGACAGAACTATCAAACAAATTTTGCCATTGCCAAACAATGCATAATCATTCAGCATGGTTTGGCACAACTGGCAATCTTCCCCTTGGAAAGATCCTTTAGTACATCAGTACAAAGACTGTGAGCTTCTCATGCTTAGAGAGTGCGTGGTCTCTGGAGCCAAGGCTGAACTCATTACACTGATCAGCATGAAAAAACCCACTCGGGCTACACTGCTTTCATTATTAATTAATTCTCTTGCTAGACACTCAGAGGCTTAATAAAAGTAACCATCTATTGTCAAATCACAATGAAAACAAGAAAAAAATCCCAAACAAACACACAAAAAGCAGAACAAAAAAAGTATTTAGAGGGTTTTTTCTCCTTAAAAGGGAAAAGGCACAATAACAGTGGCAAAAAGAAGTTAGGAGACACAAAAAAAACCCTGAAATAAGCTGTTTCTTATAGATAACTTACTTACTTACTTGTGTCCCAAAGCAAGACAGCTGTATTTACATCATACATGGGCACAGAGCCTAAGCCAAGAAAGGTGCTGTATAGGAGATGGCTCTGCTCAGAGACACACCAAGCAATCCTGCATCACACTATCAAAATCAAAGGAGAGTGCAAAAAATGGATATCTGGGGATATCCATTTGTTCAAGCTGGAAGCAATTGTGCTGCATTCAGGCAAACCTTGCCGCAAGACTGTAGAATACACTAACCTAGGCAAGGTGCTGCAGGAATGCATTTGCCCTTTTTTAGGACACAGAACAGTTCTATGCATTTATCTGGCATCATGCCTGGCCTAGAAAACCTAGAAAACAATGTACTGGAAAAGTGAAAGGCAGGACAGGACTCTTCCCATGCACAAAAAGAGCAGCAGTAGCTGTCCTTTACTCAGGCTACCTCAATATCCCTCCACATATACACAGGAGATTTACTATTTCCCTGATTTTAGTTTGGTATAAAGCTTCCAAAGGGATGATTAATTCAGATTGGAGTACCCAGGGAACAAGTTGATCTACTTGTGGAATGATCTCTTCTGATGGACTATCCTGACCACTGAAATACAGAATACGTATGCACCCCCTATACCTTAAATAATTAAAAAATCATTACAGAATAGAAAGTTAATATTACAAAGGTATAGGAAGACTTTATATCTTAACCATTAAAAAAACTGTTCTCCTGCATTCTCCACTTGCAATCTAAAGCGCAAAATTGCAAGCAACCTTGTAGAAATTATTTTAGAGCAAAAACTCTTAGGATGCATAAAGTGAAATCACTGTCTCCACAAAACAAAACAAACAAGCAGAAAAACAAGAACAAAAATAATCAACATTTATTTTCATTTTATTTTGTGCCCCTTTTTTCACAGGCTGCTTATTAAAAAAAATCACTAAATTTGCCTATGTCTTTTGACATATTTCAGAAATTTAAGTGAATTTTTGCTACACCCATGATAAATCAATGAAGTCATTTTTTAATTGCCCAACTTTTGGATACTCGATCATACCACTGCTGTTCTATGCTATGGTATCCCTACAAATGTTGTTTCCTTTCAAGTTCAAACTGCCACAAAAATGTTCCTCCTTCCTCCTACATAGCATCCAAATTTTCCTTTCTTTTTTCCTTCTTTCCCAAAATAACCATTTTACTGATGCCTCAGAAAGGGCACTAATTTGTTTGATCTGATGACATGTCAGCATTTTAAATTCAATAGTTCTGGGACAGACACTCACAAAAAGACAAGAGATTCTCTTTTCTCAAAAATGAAGGTGATTAGTGCTTGTTGAGATTGAAAGCTGACTCTTGTAAGATCATTTACCAACCAAAAAACTTGATGCAAACAAAAATACTACTAGGTATTAAGATAATTCCGCTTTAAATGCAAATTAAATTTCCATTATTATGGAAGCCACTCTTTGTAAAATTAACATCTGCAGAACTGAACTCAGAAATAATGCTTTCTCCTGAGAATTCCATAGAAAAAAAAATAAAGCAGGCTTACCTCTTTGTCTGCCTTTATGAGGTAGTAAAGTATCAGAAATAAGGGGTCCATTGGTGTAACGAACAGCAGGCGCCCATCTAGGTGACAAACATGCAAAAGTAAACTTACATAACATATTGACTTTTTGGGGCTTTATGATGTTTTTTAGGAGTGTGAATGACTTTTTTTCGAGGAAGTATCCCAATATTTTAGCAAAACAAACAGAAAAATTGTATTTGTAATTTTATACTAAAAATACAGAGATAAGTGAATTCTCTACCCTGCCAAACTAAAGCACAAGCTCCACTTCAGAACTTCTGCTTCATGTACTCAGTTATGCCTTCTTTCAAGACTGTATTAAAACCAGCAAAATTGAAGCTGCCCTCTATTGGCAGATTTGGGGGGCAATAGAAATTGGTTTGGGATACCAGAGATATTCAGCAATACTCCACCTCTAACACTGGGCAAGGCAACACTGCGCTGGCAGAAGACATAGACAGGATAAGAAAGAATTTCAAAGGCTAGTTAAGTGAGAGCTGCCTTCATCTCTAAAGGGAGAATCTGATGCAGTCTTCTAATGGAACAAAATAAACTCAGATCAGAAAACATGGCTCAGTGTGTTGTATTCAAGGTTACACACAAAGGAAGAACTTGATCTCCCATTGAAACAGACACCTCGGCCCATCTGGAGTTCATTGCAGGACAATGGCTTAGTCAGGCCTTTTGTATAACTGCAGATAATTGGAAACAATGTAACATCAAGGAAATTCACTAATGAGACCAAATAATTGATGACAATTTGACAGTAATTAGCAAACCAAAAGCAAATAAATGTAATTTTTTTTGTTTTAAATCACATGATTAAGATAATTAAAGAAAAGGAAATCCTATTATGATGGCCCTAAAACTAACAAAAGATCATGTGGGAAGAATGTGGTTTGGGCAAAGCTGATATCCAACCTACCATGTGTATTCCCAATGTGATGCTCTGTGTGAGGCAAAGCTCACATCAGGACTACTTACAAATACGAAAACTTTGGTGTTGAAATCAAAAGGAAAAAAGCCACCAGCCACTTTCTCAAAGCTTCCATTTAAATGCTTTCCACCAAACCACCAGGAAGAGTTACTTTTGTTTGTTCTAAAGATTCAGACTCACTAGAGGTGTATAAAGACCTCTGCCCTTCTCTGCAGATAACCAGATAATTTGTTTTAACTGCAAACACACAGATTTTTTTGCGTTCTTCTCCTGACCATTCCAGAGATACAGCAGCCCTAACATTCAGGAACAATTTTTCCACTGCATTTTTTAAAGAAAACTGAGGGCATGATTTCTTAAGGCAACTGTTTCCCAAGGGCCAAAATAAATGTTAGAAAGGGAGAGAGAGAATACAATATGGACATAATTGGGAGCAGGGAGCCGACTCAATCTTTTGGCTCACCCCCAAGACACAGCAAGGAAAAGCTCAGAGACATACTGCTTGCATTGCTTTATGTGCCTGCAGAGGATGTTTAAAAGTTAGCACACACTTTGGGATATTACTGTTAAAGAAGGCATATGACTGGAAGGGTTGCTTTTTTTTATTACTATAAATGGACTTTTCTCTAATGAAAAGGAATAAAATAAATATACCTTAATCTCCTGAATTAATACATATGGACATGCTGGTCTGTGGACATGCTGGCAGAGAAACACTCCTACAATAACATCCTTACTGAAAAGGGACTGTGAAAGCCATCACAAGCAAGTTACCCAAGTTTCCTCCTCATTTTAAGAAAGGTGAGCAGGATCAGAGACTGTCCAGGATAGTACAGACAGGCTCCCTTCAGTGAGAACACTGAAATGGCAGCTGCAGACAGCAGGCTTCTCCTGAGAAACCAGCACTTAGGACTACAGAGGTAATTTAAAGAAAGGAAGGCCATACGTTCCAGTGCTTGGAGCTCTGGCTAGCTAAGGCCTTCCAGCCCTTTCTTTTCCTTCCCACAGGATAATAGATATTAACCTACATAGGGGACTTGCTGGTGTGATTGACAAGGAAAGCTAACTATTTTATGGCACTTCAGTTTAAACACAATTGAATTACTTACCCCTCCTTCTCCCTTCAAAAAATGACAAATGAACATCTGTCTAATTGATGCTGCCAAAAGCAACCTTTTAAAGAGAAATGACAAAGTCCCCAGCCCTGGTTAAATCCATACGGCAAATGAATCTATCAGAAGGTGGGGATATGATGCAGCACATGTCTCAAACAACTAGGAAAAACACCTGTAAATTTTACTAGAAGAGAGAGGGAAGGTCTGTGTACAAACATTAGTTAAAGATGGGGGAAAGACACATTATCCAACTCACCCTGTTGAACAGTCTGACCTATAAACCAGGAACGACGTTCCTCGTGAAAAGCTTTTACTTCAAACAGCTGCTGTGCACCACTATTGAATAAGTAAAGGGTTGCTTCCCCTGTTGAAAAGAAATCTGGTTTGTGTTTGTAAGCTTTCAGAAAAATCAAAAGAATACCCAATATGTTTGAAGAATGTGCCTTATATACATATAGACACACAAACATACACATAGTCTACATAAACTCACTACAAAGAGAGCTCAGACAAAAAACACTATTATATACAGATGTTCATTTACCAGCTCTATAAACGAAACTGAATTTGAATCAATAAATAAGATGTGTGAATAGTTCGTCTTACAACACAAAGCCTTTGATCGAAATCCAAATCACTCAAGAAATCAGCTTTTTTCTGCAGTGAAGGGGGAAGGTGGAAAACAAGAGAATTCCCTTTCCTTCCATCATGTTTGTCTTGAGGGTATCAGGCTCTGGGTTAGGGGAACGAAAGTCTCAAGCTTTTCATAGACAATTTTAAATACTCTTTTTTATTTTGTGCACCAAAATGGATTGTGATGACTCTGTGTGGGTAGACATTTAAAGAAAACAAGGAAGTTAGAAGAAGTTGGTTTGAAGTGCCCATCAGAACCTCAATGGTTGGGAAAGGAAAGGGAAAACTTTACTTTAGGTCACCCCATAACACAGCTCTACCATTTCACATTAGTTTTGTGTTACAATGAAAGGGTGACAGAAACATTGCAAACAAGACTGGCATTTTCCATGCGTGAAATGGGAAGTTGCCACAACTATAGAAGGGGTCACTGAAATGTGGTCAGCTGAGTCTGTTGCCTGGACTGCTTCTATCTTGGTTATCAATCCATCTTCAAGAAACAAGAGCAATTACAGCAGGGCTGTCCTGCTCGGAGCACATAAATTGCAAAGCTGCAGTGACTTGCAGATCATGGGCTGGCTCAGAGAAGCCTCAGTGTAAGCCCTGAAAGCTGACATCAGCACTGCTCTCCCCAGTCTGCAGACACCCCAGGTGCAGAGGGAGGTCAGCAAAAATGGGCAGACACACGAATTCCCAAAAATGACTGATAATGCATTTTTTCTCCTTTATCCAAAAGGCTGACCAGATGTTTAACTTCACTTAAGGATATAATTTCAGTACTCTGATAATTTTTCTTTTGGGTAGGGGAGGAGACGAGCAACAAGTAGTCATAAGGGGGAGCAGAGGTTTCAATCATTACCATGTGCACCCTCAACAAGGGTCTACACCACAGTTTGATCAGCAGCATATCAAACTACTCATAGAAGTGCTGACTGAACAACTTAAGACTCCTACTAGTGAGTGTGCTAGCCAAATCCAGTGGTGAGCTACGAAATCTTGGGAAAAGGACCCTTCTTAATACCTACGTGCAGCTCCTTAATCTGTGTCATTATACTAAAAGGACAGTCATCACAGGTTCCCTACAGTATGGTTGGACAGAAACTCCTGGGGATGGAGAGAGAACCCGGGCAGCTTTGCTCACAACCTCACTGATGTTTCTTGTGGTACTTCCAATTGCAGTCTGATCCTACTTTATAGTCTTTGCAAGAGATAGAAATTTTGTCCTTTTTACCCGTCTATATAAAGGACGAAGTAAGCTTTTATTTAACAAAGTGGTTAGCATGAATTCTATAGTGTGCTTAGTTCTTCAGTGCCTACTCATACAGTATCTGGCATCAACAATTCATCTGTTAGACCCAAAGGTAAGGAAAATACATTAATATTGTGTTCTCAGTTCTTCCATTTTCACTTTGCATTTATAACAGCTACATAACTGAAAGTCTATGCAGGCCTATAAATAAGATCCTGTAAATTCTAAAGGAACACACCCAGGCAATCATTGCACTTTAGATTTTCCCAAAAAACTTTCCCAAGATCTCTGATTCTACAAGGTAAACAGATCTCTTTTTACACAGAGAAAAACATCTATGCTTTTAAAAACATAAGAAACGACAAAGCCAATATGCTATAGCAGGAAATGATAACACAGGTAGAAAATAGATGTGGCTTTATAGTCCCACTGTAAATCTGAGCAATCAAGACACAGGTAACATGATGAGTAAGAGATTTTACATTCTATATTATTATTTTGACAATTTTCCTCTTTCAAGAACAAGCATTGTTGCTATATTGTGACACTAAAATGGCATCAGAAGACTCAGTTACAGATACATATATATAGATACACATAGATACAAGCAGTCCATTTCAGATCAAAATCATAAAACTTTAGTCTATGGAAAAGAAACAAGCTTAGGCAATGAAAAAAAAACAGCATGAAAAATGTTTTCCAAACAGAATGTTAACCCTAACAAAGGCTTACTGCAAGTTTCTGTTGCGGTATCACATATTCCAATTATTAATTAATCTTAGCATAATTAGAAATCCTTGAACAAAGAAGAATCTGATTAGAAGAAAGTAACTGTGGGATGGTGGTGTCATTGTATTGCCTGCATTTGCTGGTCTTTCCAATGTATTTTGAATTCAAAGTGCCTCATCCTCTGTTAAGAAGAAAAGAGACACCATCACCTGGGCCAGGAAAAGAAAATTAGATTTAAAAATGAAAAGACCCAAAAAGCTTGGTAAGTACAACTGAATTATTTCTTCAAATTCTATTTATTTCATAGCATAAGATGAATGCTAAGAAGCCTATATTTGGATTTCAAAAAAAAAAAGCTTGGACTCAACACCCAACACTGTAAGCTCCCCAAAACTAATGCACTTAAAAACAGATCTTAAATTACACCCCTTTCACCCCTTTTTTGTGCTTCCAATATTCCTGATGAATAAACAGTTCAACCAATTAAAATTATAAAAGAAATCCTAAATGTTTGCACAGCATTAACCATCTGGCATAACCAGCAGTATCTTTGGCACTTAAAGCTTGTACCTATAATCATTATTTCAGCTTTGTGAAATATGAATCTTTTGGTGGTGGAGAAAATCAACCAGAATTTTAACAGGCTCATGTCAGAGTTCCAGAACTTGCCTGTGCTCGGGTTGCGCAGTTTTGTAAACAAGGGTTCGCTGTCAGGTGTCTTAGGGGGGTCAATAGCAGCCTCTGCAGGGGGAGAGGAAAAAGTTAGGAACTTGTAAAGTGTGAGGTTATTTCACATTTGCTTCTCCAAGACATTCAGAATTAATTGGATTGACACTTTCTGAAAACACACACTCACATCTGCCTAAAAATTATATGCCTCAGCCCAAATTCATCCTACCTGATCAAGGCACTTAAATTATGATTCCAGACTTCCTGGCACTCTTTATCTGTCACAGGAAAGATATGCACCTGGGGATGATTTAGATTTTGAAAACCACTTCCCTCTAGAGAGCCTTCAGGCAAGAGAGCTCCTAAATTTGACATCCCAGTTAAGTAAGATGAACTGATATGCAGCCCCGATTAGTCACAAAGACAATGAGAATGCTTTGGTTAGTTAGGCCAAGCACAACGTGGACATTAAAAAAGTGCAAAAGGTAAAATACACATGGGAAGAAACTATCCTTTAAAGCTTTCATGAAGTCAGATTATGTAGGAATTAGCCTATTCTAGTTACTTCTGTGAAAAACATGCACACTTATTTATCTGTTATGTAAAAACTTGAAAAATAAAGACTGCATTTAATTCTCCCCACAAGATAAGAAGCTGAGAGAACGCAGCACTTCTGGCTGAAGCCCCTTACAGTTATTTTCTTTCCTGTATCTTTGAACAAACAGAAGATAAAAAGCAGAGCCACAAAAGTATATTTTTTTTCTGCAAAACTGAAAAACAAGGAAACTGCTACCACAAGGATGCTGACTCAAGTACAAAAAACCACATCTATAAGTATCCCCATTTAATTATATTCTAGCCAAGTTCTCTTTGTAGGGAAAGTCTAACTTATGTTTACGAAAACAACTGCCCACATCTCAGTACAGAGCACCATGACAGCATCATCTTTCTTAGCCTGCACACTGCCAGTTCTGCCCCAATTCCTTTCATACAGGCATTCATCTGAGCAAGGAAAATTACTAAAACATTTCACATATATGAGTACCCAGACCCTAGAGAATGGACTGATGGAGGTCAGGCTGATGTTTGTGTCATGGTGCTGCTGAGGAAAGCACAGAGGACCAGTACAAGGCAGACTGTATGATTATTCAAAGGAACGGAAGTGCCACACTGTCCTTCCCCTTTCAGTAACATCCAGCAGGTTTGGGAAGAGGGAGCTTGCACAATTCTTTGGAAAACAGAAATAGGAACAACCGAAAGTAGCTGTCCTCCACCCTGGCTGAAAGCCCCAACACATCTGTAAAGGACAAGTGGACTTCTCATACTTGGCTGTTCACCAACACCTTATGGGCAAAAAAAAACCCAAAACAACTCAAATAACTATCAACCTTCATATCCACTCCTTGTTATTCAGTTGTGTCACCAACAGAAGTAGCCCAGATAAAGACATGCAGGACACAAAAAACAACTGTGTTTAGTGATAAAAATGTTAGAGGGTAATAATTCCCAGAGATGCTCAGAAAATTTAAAGTAATTTTCTTCCCTTCAATACTTAACTTCAGGTGGCTTGAAAAAGTGCTTAAAAAAATTTCAACATAAGTTGAGGGCTTTTAATGGAAAAAGTCCATATTTGCTAACCAGACGTGCTTCATATACTGATACATAAACACATGGTTGTCAAGCTACATTTGCCCCAGCAAAGGCGACTTTCCAATTTCTAGAGCTGTGTATATTTCAATTCTTGACCACAGTTTAACATTAGTGTATTTTTTGTTACTTTTTAAAACACTGAAGTGATTAATGATAGTGAAAGAAACACATTGCATGTGTTTACTTTGATGTGTTTCACGTGAACATATTAAAATATACACAGTAAATGTGAGTTTCAAAATTGAAAACAAAAAGCAAAACAAAAAAACCCCAAAGGAACTTGCAGCGCTCACTTGCTCTGCTTTCTTCATGCATAGATTGATGAACACTGGGAATGAGTCCAGCTGAGCCAGAAGTTGCATCTTGTCAGCAATTAAGTCGACAATCCTTCCTAATCTTTTTCTGTTTTAATGACATTTGCATCTTTACTGGGTTGAGATGTTCTCTTCCTAACCTGCTAGTAACACACTAAATTTATCCATCTCTGCAAAGCCTGGGAGACACCTATAGGTAGGGAGCACCATGTGTAACAAACCCAAGGGATAGAGTGTCCCTTTTCTTCCTCGTCAATCCCCTACCTTCCCAACCCACCTTTATCCAGGCCTGCCCCATGCCATCCCAGGCTCAGCACTCTCCACTCTGCCCCTCTGGCCCAGCCAGGAGCTCTGTGCCAGGTGAAGAATAGCACAGCTCTGCCCATGGAGCTCTTTGGTGCTCCTCAGGCTCCAAGGGGCTCACCACTGCCCAGAGGGCAGCAGGGATCAAATCCTAACAACCAGTCTGAGCTGCAGGCTCCTGTCCCAGTATCTCATGGCAATGGGATCAGAGTGCGTGTCACACTCTCCACACAGCTGCCACGGAAAATAGTTTGCCTGAAGGGACGTGCAAGGAGAAAGGGAAGGACCGAGCAAAGGCAAAATTGGTTTCTTTGAGTTTCTTTAACATTCAATTTCCTCAAAATGTAGGCAATATTCCACTGCATTTCCAGGGGCATCTATAGTGTATTTTTGTTATAGATTGGCTTTACTATATGTCAAGTTGGCAGACAAAAAAAGGAGGCAATTGGGAGAATGCCTGCTTAGAAAACTGGATGCAGTATTAATATGGCCTTAAGGGCAAAGAAGGCCCTATTTATCTGAATTTAAATACTTCATGACTAGGAAAATGCTGAGCAAGGGATTTTTGATGTTAGGTGTCCAAAGCTAACTTATTTGTGTTCTGGACTTTAGCCAGGAAAGGTAACTGGATTTCTTTATTACCATTACATCTATCAGTCCTTGTATTTCAGCAAGGATCTCTTATAGCTAAGTAAACACACACTTCTTAAAAAGCAGTACCGTAGCCATTTTTTTCAATTTTAAGGTTCACCTCCAGATAAGAAATCATCTTACAGAAAATAAACAGAAAAAAGTAGCATTACAGGAAGAGCTGTTTTGTCAAATTCTAAAGGAAAACACCAGATGATTGCCACTCTGCTCTTTATAACAGTTCCCATAGCTCAGCCCTGAGAAACTTGTTCATCTAGAAGCATATTTGGAGGAAGAGAGATAAGACCTTTCTGAAGGGTACACTCTCTACCAATAGTGACTCACAGTCAGGTCAGCTCACTAACGTGTCATTACAGCAAGATTTTCCACTAGGACAACATACACTTCAACAATAAAAAAAAACCAAACTGATAGAAGTGTACAGAGAGGCTCAGTAAATCTTGTCCCAAGGAGGCATCTCAGCTAGCAAGTCACTCTTTAAACTGCCTGAGAAAACAGAAGGCAGACACTTCCAGAAGGCAGCTGAAGAAAAGGAGAAAAGATTACTGTGTTTCATGCAACCAGGAAAATTCTATAAAATACATAAACACAACAAAGTGAAAATGAACCAGCTTTCAAAGGATTTCTGGCACTAGTTTTTTCCACAATGGATAGATAAGAGGCACTAATGAACCTGGTCATTAAAACAAAAAAGTGTTACCTGGTACAGCAACATAAATAAATTGAAAAACAATGTAAAACTTCCACTAAGAGCTGTGAAACTGTTACAGATGATGCAAAGCCTATTCATCTCCTTTTTAAAAAAATGCTTATAGAATGCTATATAAAACAGATTAATATCAAATTATATGGAATCCCCATGCACAAAGCTGCCAGCCAAGCAAGCAAAAAGGCTGTAAATATCTGTCAAATGCGTAAGAGGAAAAAACCCTCTGAGAACACAAATTTCCCAACCACCACCACCCTGCAAAGAAAAAGGACTATTTAAGTCTGGAAATATAAAGTTAAGATTTCATTTAAAAACAGATATTAAACCATACGTCATCTACACAAGTCTTTTCCATTCCCTTCTTAACTTCTAACTGCAAGAAAGGTGTGTCAGAGACATTATGATGGAGCCCATTAAACAGGCATTTTATGGAAGACTTTAAACTGTAGTCTATGAGTACAGATAGGTTAGATCTAATAAATACTTTATTTGCGTTCTTTTTAGAATCTCAACCCTCAAGAAAATGGTTTTAATTCAGTGTCCATATCCTTTGTTGTGTACCTGAAAAATGCCCAGTGAAAAATAATAAATCCAGTACTTTGTATCACCCATATTTTTGATAATTTTTCTAAGCTACAAGGTAATTAACCACAAGCATAATAAACGAATCCAGGTATGCACAGACTGAGGATACAGTTTCATAAATGTCTTTGAATGACCAAAGATCATAGGCCATAGAAAAGTGCAGACCTGGGGTCCCCAACTCTGCTCCCTTCTTGTTTTGTATCTCTGCTGCTTTTTTCCACCAAAACTAGCAATCTCATGGCACCACAGCAAGTCAGCTCAGTTCACTCATCCAGCTGAGAAGTAACCAGTCACAATGAAGAAGCAAATAACTTTTATCAGTAAGCTCACTGGAATGAGAGACAGAACCCATGACAGGAGCAGATGCTATAGAACACATCCTACTCCACATGTGGCACAGCTGTCTTTGACCAGTGCACATGAATTAGAAAACCAGATCATACATGAACGGAGTTGAGAAAGCAGGAGAGGAGCCACAGGTCTACATTGTTGCTTCCTTGGCTCAAAATACTCAGAGGTGCATTGAACAGAACACAGCTTGACTCACCCCTGCAAACAGGTGCTTACATAGAGGGTATGGGTTTGTGCTTGCCCACACTTGATTTTTGGAAATAATTGTTATTCAGTTATGTAAACTTGATGTTACCTCACCCCTTACTCCTTCTTTGACTGTACAAAGTACTCACTTCAGTAAGGGGACTTCTGCCATGCCTATTGTAAAAGACAGAATGATTATCAGTTTGATAATCATGGCATTTATTATTTGGTGCCCTAAGGAAACAATGTTCAATGTGACATAATTTAGAACATTCTACAATAAAACACAGACAGAAAAATGGCACTGTTTTCTGTCTTGACCCCAACTTCAAAAAGTAATGTTACTTGACATTTGAATTGTCTTTTGCTCCATGATACAACTAGGCAATACAGTTAAAGACAAGCCTGAGAGCATCTTTTGGCTTCCCCTTATCCTGGCATAATTCACTTCTTAGCAAAAAAAAATCAAACCAAAAACCAACATGTTCATGGACTCACTAGCACCAATGGACAGTGCTAATTCATCCATTACTGAAGTCTAGATGCTTGGCAGAATGTGCAGAGTTTCAGCTGAATAAAGGGGAGGTCAGTCTTGAGAAGTTCAAGAACTGGTTATCACTTGAAAGGATAAAAACTACAGACTTCCCTTCTCAATATTTATAGGGTCAGCACTGGTGCAGCTGTATTACTGGCTGAATCAGCCCTATTCCCATATGCAGAGAGGCCTAAGTTGGCATAAGCTGGTCTCTTCCAAGCCAGATGGCAGAAAGCAGAAGTGGGAGATGGTGTTACACATTAAAACATCTCTTTTCACTTATTTTATTTGCTATGCTTCCTTCTGGCTCCTTAGCTTGCCAGTTATATCTGCTTTATTCACAGCAGAGCTCAATATGCCTTTTAGGAGATGACATGTAAGAAATAGTGCAAATTACGTGCAGGCAAAAGGCTTTGTTTAGGAGATGCAAATGCCAGTTTTAGAGTGAGGTTTAGTAAAATATGCCCACGGAGTGCCAACTTCTAAAATAAGCATATTCACATTCACCTTATTAAAAAGGTATACAAGCATGTGCACATATTTTATGTAGGCTTTCTGATGTTTTGACTCAGCTGTTAAAAAAAACCATGTATTTGTTTATTGCAAACATTATTTCCAAGTTCTTTACCTAGATTTTTCTGGAAAGTAATAATGTTCAATTATTCTGCTCAATTTTGACACTCATTACAATTTTTTATTTAAGCACCCTTACAGCCCAGAAGTGTGATATATTTTGTAGCAGATAAACTGATTTTTTTAAAAAACACTAAATGAAAGCATGTATCAAAGTGCAAGGATGGAAGAAAAAATTAATGCAAAACCTGTCTACTTCTGTTTTTAAATCAAACTATTCACGAATTAAGTATTTCACAGCTTCTTTTGCTATGACACCTTCTCTCACTATGACCCAAAATTTTCAAGTCAAATACTTCCTCGGTTACTGCATGGAGACAAAAGTTCCTTAGTCTCAATTGAAAGGATGGAGGATTAATTTAATGTGTGCTGATGCCCTATGGTTTGGCATCACAGTCCATTTATTTCTGCCTCCATTTGACTTTTGGCATATATGAGATTTGTTCAGACAATTTGCCAAGTCTAATGTGAAACTGCTCCTTTCATTTTTGAATAAGTAATTCCTAAAAATAATAGGATTGTTAAATTTCCCTCCCCCATTGCAAACTTTCCAGTTCTATTCATATGGCAGTTCCCATAAAACAATAAAAGAGCTAATCAATTTACTGTTTAAGAAAACAGCAGACTGAAAAAATGTGCTCAGCTAAACTTGTCTAGCTCAGAAAAATAAAGGTTGAGAATAATTTTCAGCATGCAGCTAACCCCTACTTATTTTCTTAATACAGATAAAGACAGAACATATTAAATACATCAGTCTTAACTTTAGGCGTAGAATGAAACACCACACTTAGAAAACTGCCTTCAATTCCTGACCTCTTTGCTAAAACCAGTGAAGGATATAAACAGTTCCAGTTCTGACATAACACCTATCCCTGAGGAACACTGAAAAAGAGACTGTCCTTCACACCAATCCTGTTAAGCAGCTAGTGTGATTTTGGTAAGACCGCTTTGAAGCCATTACGTAAGAATGTTTATTTGTTATAGAGAGCCCAGATCACATCTATGTCAGACACAGTGACTTTACCACAGTATTTGAGTTTTCCAAAGCCCTGCCTTTAGATTTAGATAGCCCTAAAATACTGCTGGGTCTGAGCAGTATTTCTCAGTCTAGAAAATAACTTTTTGCTCTTATGATTTTCAGAGAACACACAAAAAATGGTAGTTCCATAGGCCCAGCTCAAAAGGCAAGTAGATATTTCCTACAATCACATTAAAAAGTAGCAGGGTTTTTTTGGTTTTTTTAAGTACATGGATACTCAGTAAATATAGACAGAATCTGCTCTATTAAAGCACATCATTAGTAACTTTGTAGCCGTGAGAGAGAGTCAAGGTTTAATCCCCAGGAGCTACTACTTTTCTCTCTTACCTGTTCAGTAGCTAGACCAACAACAGAAAGCCAGCACAGGAATGTCTACAATCTCAGGGGTAAAGTTTAGATACATGGTAATGTAACAGCCTTCATTACCCAACTACCACTAGAAAAGCAGGAAAGCACTCTCTGGAAACTCAGCTGTCCACCAAAGAAGCCTGTGTGGTCCTTCAGGGCTCGTTTGCACTTTGGTGTCTCCGTACCATGATTCCTCCAGAACTCCAGATTCGGGAGGTCTTCTTACCCATCGACGTCAACTACTCTGCACAAAGCAAGCTCAGATGCAGATTTCCAGCCAAGCTAATAAAATCCCCTGGAACACGGAGCACAGCACAGAAACACCCAAGTGGGTCTACACAGAGCCAGCTTGGTCCATCAGGACTTGTTAGTTCAGACACTGTCTGAAAGCAGCTGCACTGCAAAGCTGGTTCTGGAAACAGCAGAGATGTGTGAACATGGCACAGCACTTGAACTAATAAACTGCTAGTTCTGAGCCGAGCCTGCCCGAGGCTAAATCTGGTGCCTGTATATCCACTGCACAGTCAATCTGCAACTGCAGACACGGCCTGAAGAGCTGACTCTATTTCAAGCCCAGCATGCACAGCTCTACTGCTACCAACATGACCAAGTTTTCTGTCCTTTCACCTTCCTCCACAACAACCAATCCCTTCCATCAACCCTCTTCCTGTTCGTTCACTGTTTTCTCTCCTGGCCACTCACATCCATTTCTCAATCTTTCACAACACATCCTCAGTAAGGCTGCACAATTTTCATCCAGCCTTTCTGGAGTGATTAACATGGTTACCACCTCCTTCTCACCCTGCCTGAGCAGCACTTCCTAACTCATCTCCCAGCACTTTTGGCTTCCCTCTTTGTCCTGCTCTTGGTGGTTCAATCCCTAACCACGGAACCATTATGCTTACAAAACCAAAACAAAAACATGATTGTATTTGCATGTCAAATTGTCCTGTCTTCATGGAAAAAAAGCAAGTATAAGCAGAAACACCATTACAAGACCTCTCACCACACCAAGGGCAGTCCACCATCTCTAAAAGTAAACTTTGCTATCTCACACAGAAGTTGCTCAGCAGTCAGCTCAGATATGACTGAGGCTCTCCTTTTCCCTTCCTGCCTGGACTTCCCTTTGTGTGATTCTCCCATGCGAACAGCCCCAGTGTCTTGGTGTGGCAGAAGGGCTGGTGAGGGCAAAGACTGTCTCAGTCAAGCCTACTTCCCCCTCCCCACCTTCACCCACCTCATGCAAAGTAATTCCTGAGCATATGGTTTGTAACTTTGTCCTGGGGTGTACTGGCATGAGAGGACCACTAATTACCAAACTTTTACAGTACTGGAAATATGACAGAATTAATCACTTCCTACAGAAAGTGACAGTCTATCCCTCTAAAAACAGTTCACACCATTGGTAAAAAAACCACTCTGACTGCATTCCTCTAGCCAGAATCATGATTTCAACAAGGAACATGCACAGTTCTACCTGACAGATTCCTTGTTTCTGTTTCCAGAACACTCAAACCAATATAAAAACTACCAAATCAGAAATGAAACTGAAATTTGTCCCCTCAGTGATCACACATGCTCTGAATGGCAGAGCAGCAATTTATGCAACATAACAGCATATAAATGTGTACTTAAGGAAATTAGTAGTAATTTCATAACCTTTAATACTAAAGCAGACAAGCTTTTTTTAGTAGACTCAGGAACAAATGGCATTAAACTCACATCCAGAAACAGATCCTGTACTTACCTGCACCAGTTGAGTTTATGTATGAATGTATCATAATGCCATGCAGGTGTTTTGAAGATGAGAGATTGTCACATGAATAGAATTTTATCATCAAAGGATATTTTTGTTCTAAATCCAACTACAACCATCTTCATTCCTGAAAGTAATCAGGTCTTCCTACTGCACATTCTGCTAAACAGCCAATGACAAATTTCTGAGATTCATTCAATAAAGATGTTATGAAATAAAAAATTCTGCGAAGTGGTAACACGTTAACTCAAAAAAGCTTTTCTGAAAATAATGCTAAACCAAAACTAAAATCGTGAAATGTTTCATTTGGCTTACAAGTTTCATCAGCTGTGGAGTTCTGAATTTATCAGCCACATACTTTTTAAAAAAATTACTATAGTGCTTTGAAGTTCAACTAAGGCTTAATAAACTTTCTAACAGGTCTGGAGTACTATATAAATTTTGTCAGAGCTGTGCTGGCATAATTGGTAATACAAACTGTCTGGCTTCATGAAAGTTACAAGCTCTGGCTCCAATCCTGCAAACACTTACTGAAGAATTTAACTTAGTGCACAGAACTGACTACTCATGCATAAGCTAAGCATATTTGTAAATATTTGCACAGTATGGACATCTGTTGGCATAGCCAGTCATCTGATACAAGATTCAGCTTTAAATCCTAGTCTGCATAGAGTCAATATTAAAAAAATAATTCCTCACTTTATAAATTCCTTTCCTAGGCATCAAGCATGTCAGATATCAAAGGGTGGAAGCAAAAAGCTAAAACTAGAGGAAGAGAGGAATCAGTGAAATCATAACAATTGGTTCTGTTTCTCATGTAATCAGAGAAGCCTGGTTTCTTATGGGCACATGTCTCAAGTCCGAGCTGTTTTATTTTCAACCCTTGCTGAGCGAAGCCGTTGCTGTTGTACCTTTCCTTCAGTGGTGCCACTTACATCGTTCCTCACATCATCACAGATAGAGTTCAGAAAATTACTCCAAAGAACTCCTTTTTATCAGGTTTGGTTATTAGCACTTTTCAGTTATGGGCGAACTAAGAAATAGCCACAGTACAAAGCTGGCCCACTGATAACCATGGAAGTTGCTTGTTCTTAAAAACCAAACCAGAAAAAGACAGTTATGTCTCCTTCCTCTTAATGTCTTGGCATTTGAACACATCTTGTTTCACTCATCCTCTTTAACAGCAGAACATTCTGTCATCAGTTTGTTTAAACTCGATACTAAGCAGAAATTCACATAAAGGAGCAAAGGCACCCTCCCATTGATTCGGCGCTGTATGGGAGAGCGAGCAGCCACTGCACCGCGGGTATTGCACCTACAGAGCTGCCATATGGAGCTCGGCTGCTTCAGAACCAAGAGCTGAGGACATCTCGCCCTGCCTTGGGACTAAAGCCTGTTGGACAGCTGTGGCTTAGGGAACTACACCGTTTCCTTCAAAAAATGCAGGAAGGGACTGAGGGGATGGAGGCAAGGCGGGCTGCCAGCTCCGGGGAGGGGACAGCGAGACCCCATCAGGGACATCGGCGGCAAGAGCCCTTGGCAAAACTCTAATGACACACACAAACCAAACGCACTGATCCAGCGAGGGAAACGGGGTCCCCGGAGAGGGGAGGGCGGGCACCGTGCGGAGCCTCGTGTAGAGGCCGCGTCTCAAAGCGGCCTTAGCACACCCGGGCGGGGCCCGGCCGCACGCCGCAGCCCCGGCACCTCCTGCCCCAGGCCCCGGGATGAGCGCCC
>VZTB01011674.1:90828-121050 GCA_013397245.1 Thryothorus ludovicianus | reverse complement strand
GGCCGTGACAGGAGCCGGGAAGGGGCCGGGCGGCGGCGGCGGGGCGCGGCCGTGACTGGGGCCGCAGCGCCGCTCCGCTTCTTCCCCTGCCCGTCGCGCTCCGGCCGTGCCGCGAAGCCTCTGCTGTGCCCCGCCGCGCCGGAATCGGGCGGGCACGGTGTCTGCGCCGCAAGTGCAAGGCAGCGCCCGAGTTGCCTAAACGCTCGTGTTTCCAAAGGAGCGACGGAAGCCACAGGGAAAGTTTTATTAGTGGGTGGCACACTTGGCGTGGAAATTGTTTTGTTAGTCCCCGACCTACTATGTAAGCATAGGGTGGTGGGTTTTGGATGTAGGGGCAGGCTGAAAGGGAAGAGAGAAAGGGATGAGTCTAAGAGGGGCTGAGAGAGAGAGAGAGGAAGGAGTTTCCAAAGGAGCGACGGAAGCCATCACCAATCCTGATTCCGGCATTGATCCAGCTCATGGTCCCAGGGGCTGCTGCCCAGGCTTGGGAGGGGTACCTTTTAACGGATAGGTTTTCTCCACCCTGAAGACAGATTTCTCACTTTCCGTGAAAATTAATTACCAAGTGCAGTCCGATCTTTCAGATCTTTCTGGAAACGAGTCAGAGGGTTTTGGGGGGTTTGGGCGGTCTTGATCCCCCTTTACAGTCCATGCCTGCTTCCTGGCTTCCTCATTCCCGTGCTTAAACTGTATTGTGTTGTGCTCATCTCCAGGGACTAGAACAAGGCTGTTTGTCCAAGAAGAGTGCTGCCCTGCCTCTGCATGGCCGCTTTCTCCAGCCACATCTTTTCTCTCTCATGGCATGAGTACTGTACTGTACTAAAATGTACTGTCTCAGTACGGCAGTAGTTAGTTCTAACAGTGTGACAGGTCTTGACCCAAAGGTGCAAACTGAAGGGAATTCCATTTAAACATAAGAAAATGTGTCTTTAGTGGAGCTGGTTGTCCTGAATGACTGTGGTGTCTCTGTCAGTGGAGGTATTAAAAACCAAGCTGGGTATTGCTCTGAGCAGCCACTGTAGCCCAGCCCAGAGAAGGGGGCTGGACAAGACCCTCTCCAGAGGTGCCTGCCAGCCTTGGACATTCAATGGAACCTCAGTCCTACTGATGCCTTAGGTTTTAGCTTTTATATTTTTTAGATCCTGTACTGTTTTAGTGGGTAGCTTTAGGTTTCCTATTAAGTGCTACTGAGTTCTCTTCACAGAGTAGATAGACAAAACAATTCCTTCTCTAGCTCTAAAACAAGGACAACTTTCAGGCCCAAGAACGAAAACAGCAGTGAAGTGAGAAGAAAAAACCGTGAGGATGGAGCTTCATAACCTGAAGCCATGGTTGGACAATTGATTCTAATATGCTAATGGACCAGAATTATAAAAGTGTAGGACCTCGTGATTGGGCATCCATTTTTTTGTAATCATTTTGGGGCATCTTGGGTGTGGTCTGGCTGGACTCTTGTGTAGCCCAGGTGTACCCATTGAGGCCTTTTAATAAATATCTACTTTATCCTCTTGCTCTGTCTGGTCTCTGTTCCAGGTCAGCCTCCAGAAGTCATCACTACAAGGCTGGTCAAGGGCAGAGCCCCAGCTCTCTCATAGCTGTCATCCTACCCAGTGTACATGATCTTGGTGAATAGCTTCTTAACCTCCAGATCGCACTGAGGAGCCATAGCCATGACACAAAATGCATATTTTCATGCCCATGTATGTCTATACATGTACTTAAACTTGGCTTTACCCGCACACACTGGATTGATGGCCACTTTCCCAGAGATTTGGGAATAAATATTATGTTATCAAAAGTATTAAAGTATACATATCAATTGTAAATCTCAGAGATATAAAACAAATATTAAAAACATACTAACATCTATTCCGCAAAACAGAGGAGAACTAACCAAAGCCAGCATATGTAAAACAGCTGAGCTGATGTAAGGCTGGAAAAAATAATTTCCTGAAGTTTGAGCATATACCTTCATCAATGAGATTACAGTAATCTAAATTTGTTTTATTTTAGTTTTTCTGACTTTTTTCCACTGATTGAAGCAAGGCAAGATTTAAGTGCCAAAGACCACACTGCACCATGTGTTTTGAAGTCCCCAGAGAAATCACTTGCTCTCAGAGTGATTGCAACTTGCCGTGGCGTAGATCTGGATTGCAACACTCACTGATGGGTCTTGTAAAACTCTCCTCACTACTTGTGTTAGCAAAGAGAGAAAGAAGCTCACCAGTTCCACTGTAATCTGTACAATACCACAGGATGAGCAGAACAGAGGTGATTGCTGTGTTTGAAACCTTCCTAGAAGGAAAGCTTTCCATGTGGAAAAAATAGTTCTCCATTAGAGTTGGCTTCTAGTCCTGAAAATGAGGAGTCTTAGCATGTTGTACATCACTGAGCTTAACAAACCTCTGGAAAAGCCAGGAATCTAAGTCTGCAAGCCTCCAGATGAAGCGTGTGTCAGGATCAAGTCTAGAAGCATAAACTGCAGTTGTTCCAGAGCTCCTATTTCTTCCCTGGCTGTAGCGTGTGATGGAAATGTTGCAGCAAACATTGCTGCATGTTTACAAAACTGACTTATTAAGCTCACATTTTTCGAAGCACCAATCCATCCTTATTTAGGCACCTGGTAAGCAAGCTAATTTTCAGAGGTGCTGAGTACTCCTGCCATCAATTGAGCTGAATGGACATTTCAGCTGTTCATTTCTTTTGATTTACAAGCATCTCCCACAATCTCTAGATGTATATTGGCCCTGGGATAATATCCTTTTCCAGGAACTTTCAGATAGAAATGTTTTTCTCAGATACTTTGAAATGCCCCAAATGGAAATTCTCAAATAGGCCTGGACAAGGCTTTAGAATGACATCAGTTTTGGAATAAAAGTAATGCAGTGATTTAAATATATTAAATATTTAAAATTTTCTATTGTTGCTCATGCACATTTGATATTGTTCCCTTTTATAAACAGAGGATATACTATATCATTATAACAAAAAATAAACTAATTAGGGATTTCTGTCAAGAGCTGATGATACTAAAATCTTATTTGCTTAAGAATTAAATTCTTTACCTTCAGGCTTGCCAACACTTTTAAACTGTAGTGGTGTCTCCCTGAAAGAAAATGCTGACGTTTAAAACACTAGACTGATCTGAACTGATGTGGTGATATCATTTTAAGCACTCAAATCTTAATTTCATGCACATGGGTATTCTCATATATGACTCATTAAGTCCAGAAAGTTAAATGCATCCAATATGGGACTAACCCTAACCCAATCTGATGACAATTGTTTTCCACATTTCAGAGCCATTTGATTTGCATTCAGACTTCACCTGCCTGCTGTCTGTTCATTCATTTCTGCTAAGCCTGCTTCTTATAATGCAAATATCTGTGCAAATGCAAGCATCCCTTTTTGTCAAACAAAAATTACTTACTTTTGGTGCCAAAGAAATGCTACCTCTTGTCCACCTTCAGCTGTGGATTTCACTCCTTCCTCCTCCTCTACATTAGTTTTAAGTGAAGCAATTTTAAACCTTGCTCAGAGCAAGAAACAGAAGACTGCCTAGAAAGAAGTGTGATTCATTGTTAAGTAAAGGCTGTTTTTTAAAAGAAAAAAATATTTCCACATAATTATGCATCTTTTTTCACTGTTTCAACAAATATGGGCCAAGTTTAGCTATTTTATGCTTCAGTTCAAGCATTTACATGTATGGCTTTAAATCCATGGCTCTGCTCATTCAAGGGTCACCTGAATGTAGGGATACAAGGGTTACATTTAATCCCATTAAAAGGCCTAGTGATATATGTAACTTTAGCTTACTTGCGACAATAATTATGATTAATTTTAAGTTATCTAAGCTAATCACAGGCCAAATTACTGCTTTGTTTGGTTTTATTCAAAACAAAGCACGTATGGCATTGAAACAAATTGAAAATACAGAGGCCAGACAAAGAGCATTGTCCTGAAAGAACACATGCTGGCATTGTAAACCTATAAAATATCGTTTGAATTTCTAACTGAAATTTCAAGTCAATCTGAAAAATAATTATTTTAAATAGTTGTTCATGACAGCCTTTGTCTAAACAAGTATTTCTCTTATTGAAAATAACCTATTTTAAGGAAAATAACAGTATTCATTTGAAAGCACTCAAGCAATGGTGAAAAGTATTCTAACCAGCTCTGAGCAGAAATCACTTTGTCCTTTGCGCTAAACAAGGTTGCATCACCTTGTGCACCTATAGGCAACAGTTAAAATTTTTGGCCTTAATAGAATAACCTACTGAGCTCCAAAGTTTGCTAGTGTGTCAGGTCAAATAGCAGTAAGAGACAGGGTAGGAAGAAAGCAGAATTAGATGGGAAAATGTAGTCACACTGACAGAAACCATGGGATCCATATTGCTTAATTTTATACTGTAAATGTGCAGTTTCAATCTGATTATATAGTGTCTTTTTATACTAAATGGAGAGTTACAGAGTAGCATCCATCTGGCTTTCTTCCTAAGTTTATGTCAGATTTAGCCCACTTATCTAGAGGTAGATATCTAAATTAAAGATACCTCAGATGAAAGGTAAGAACTTTTCCCCACTACTAATCATTCTCCCTTTCCCCCTGTTTTTGGTACATCCATTGCACCCTAAGAATGGATGAGGACATTATTGTGGGGTTAGCACAAGCAGATATTGACACAAGCATGCTGGATCTAAGAAATGTTATCATTCTTCTGTTTAATCAACTAGAAAATTCACTTATTGGAGGTGTGTTGCTATAGCAAGCAGACCTTAGTCTGTTTATAGAAGCTACTCAGAATGATGTATACTGTTTAGAGAAAAAAGTTGAATGAGTATAAAGATTATGATTGGTTTGAAATGAACAGTGGCAACACTTGTTTAATGTGCTTGATACATTTATCTACAGCAGTAAATTACTGCAAAATATTCCCATTATGACTCAGACATTGGTAAAAAAATGCAAAACATACACACAAAAAAAAACCCTCCAAACCAAAACCAACATTGCCCCAAAACCAACCAACAAACAAACAATAAAGCAAACAAAAAAATACTCAAAAACCAACCAACCAAAAAAAAATCCAAAACCTACAAAGCCCCTGAAATATTGAAAAAAAAAAAAAAAAGCCAAACATATGAGACTTTTCTAATATTTTCAGATTAAACGTTGTTGCATCAAAAGCATTGTAGCAGCCATATTAACCCTGCCTCCCTTTACTGTGTATTGCAACAAATTTCTCAGCCCCGTTAGGTCTCAGAAAGCAAATGTTCGCTTGAAAAGCAGAGCATGAATTAAAGCTATGAAACAAACTGTCCAGGTTGTTGAGGAAGAAGGTAACACTTGAGATTGAATGCTACAGTGAACCTTGTAAGTGCTGGGTGATGGCATTATTGTTATTTTTGCTGATATTACTATTGCTGTTGTTGTTATTATTATTATCCAAATGTACTTTGAGAATCTTGATGCTGCAATTTTCCTTCCAGAGTATCGGTGGTTAGAAATGTGGTATCTATAAGGTAAAAGATGTTAACAATACCTTTCTACCACAGTTTATATACATGGATAAACACACTCTACATGTATCTGCATATACTGACACAACCATTTAAATATATGTATCTATATATATCTTCCATATAAAATATGGATATGCATATTTTTGTGGGTTGTTCTGTTGAGGCTTCATTCCTTTAATGCTGAGGAATGGAAGCCTAAATGTTTCAGACATTTTTGAAAATACTGTTTATCTTAGAGTATCCTAAAGTACTATTAATCTTAGGATACTGTCCATATAGTTCAGAAAATGCCACTTGTTCTTCTCAAACATCTTTAAACATCTGTAATTTCTGTTGCTCTGTGGTGTTCCTGTTTCTTCTCTTTGAGGAATTCTCTCTGAACAACCATGGTGTGGTTAATGGTTTCATTTCTGCCATTTTTTCTATGCCTGCTGTATACTATAAGCAATTCTATTATTAAAGTAACACATTCATAATTCTTTTATCCAGCAACAACTAAGACTGCATTAAAGAGGTCTCTTATGGTTAATTAAGAAACTTTAAATAGTTAACTTCTGATTTCAGACATACAAGTCTAAACCAACATGCTTACATTCTTGCAGAAAACCCACCAGGTGGAATCTCAAAGAACAAAACTATTTATAATGCTGTCTTAAGAGAGATAATTCCATGCAGACCTAATTT
Organism: Thryothorus ludovicianus; assembly: GCA_013397245.1. NCBI lineage: Eukaryota > Metazoa > Chordata > Aves > Passeriformes > Certhiidae > Thryothorus > Thryothorus ludovicianus. The sequence continues at coordinate 114,843 of VZTB01011674.1, read as the reverse complement.
CTTTCCTAGCAAATACTGTGTGCCACTCTGATGGTCAATTTTTGTACCAATGATGGTCATTTGTGCACTTCAAACCATGATGGTCATTTGTGCACTTCTTGTAGCAGACCCACTGAATTTCTGTCATTGGGGCTGCCATAAAAGGTCTCTGTCCTCTACCGTCAACAGAGTGGGACAGGGAGCCAATAGCAGCAGCAAAATAATAATGGAAACTCTGAGTGGTGTTTATAGCCCAGCCTCCTAAGGAAGTAAGGCTTAGGGGAGCATATTGTTTATTTATGTTCATGTCTGAGTCCTCCCTCAGTAAAGGGTCACTGACTTCAGACACATTTGATGCAGGTTCATATTATATGAGAGTGCACACCCAGGCTGAGGAAAGAAACATCTTTCAGGTGACATTCAGCTCTCCCTAAAACAGATATTCATCTCTGGACAACCCATCAGCTTTCTAAAATTCATAGCATTTGTTGATTGTAGGCTCAATTTGGTTGCAGAATGGGAACATCTGGCCACCCACTTCTGGTCCAGTAGGGCACTGTTTCCCATAGGTCTTTTGTCACAGCCTCTAGTTCCATGTACATGTGTCAGATATCTTAGGGTATCTCAGATGACATTAGTGACCTTTCTAGGGAAGAAGAGAATTGTGAGATAAAGAAACACAAATTCTAAATGCCTTAGTTGTATTTTGATGTTCAAATGCTGCGAGGCACTGAAGTATCAACATCATAGCCAATATTTCTCTCTCTTATTAATTTCTTCTTGACATGCTTTCAGCTGTGATAGTGTTAATTTTCTCCTGAGTAGCTGGTACAGTGATGTGTTTTGAAGTTGGTATGAGAATATATCTCACTGTTGACAACACACTGACGTTTTAGTTGTTGCTAAGTAGTGCTTACTCTGAATCAAGGGCTTTTCAGTTTCCCTTGCCTTCCCAGCACAAGAACCTGGGAGGAAANAATTAATATTATTATTATTAATATATTTTATTTTGTTTGAATTGTTAAACTGTTCCTACCTCAGCCCATGAGAATGGAGATTTTCTGATTCTCCTCCTGACCAGTCAGGGTGGGAGTGAGTGAGCAGCTGCAATGGTGCTCAGCTGCCAGCTGGGGTTAAACCATAACACATGTAGGTGTGAATATTCTTGAAGGCTCCCAGCTTTGAATAATTTCATTTGTAAAATGGCTAACATGTGCATGGATTATGCGATGTCTAACAAGAACTTGAGCTTATGCCNGTTGTTGCTAAGTAGTGCTTACTCTGAATCAAGGGCTTTTCAGTTTCCCTTGCCTTCCCAGCACAAGAACCTGGGAGGAAACATGGTCAGGACAGCTGACCCAAACCGGCCAAGGGGGTATTCCATACTGCAGAACATCATGGCCAGTATTTAAACTGTGGGAAGTTGGCCAGAAGAGGCAGATCAATGCTTGGGGACCAGCTGGACATCAGTCAGTGTGTGGTGAGCAAATGTATTGAGCATTGCCTGTTTTTTTTTTGGGGGGGGGGGATATTTCTCTCCCTCCCCTTTTTAATAATGAATATTTTTACTATTNATTAATATTATTATTATTAATATATTTTATTTTGTTTGAATTGTTAAACTGTTCCTACCTCAGCCCATGAGAATGGAGATTTTCTGATTCTCCTCCTGACCAGTCAGGGTGGGAGTGAGTGAGCAGCTGCAATGGTGCTCAGCTGCCAGCTGGGGTTAAACCATAACACATGTAGGTGTGAATATTCTTGAAGGCTCCCAGCTTTGAATAATTTCATTTGTAAAATGGCTAACATGTGCATGGATTATGCGATGTCTAACAAGAACTTGAGCTTATGCCACAGTTCAAAGGAAAATTCAGTCGCCTACAGAACTCAAATTCATTAGTAAATGAGCTTTGCTGGTGAATTTGTAACATTGTTTTATTGTTGTTACCCTAAAACTCAAATACATGAGAAGGGGTTATCTGCCTATGCCCATCTGTGGCCATGCCCAGAAATCCCTCCACGGGGCCAGAAGTGTGGGCAGCGCAGTGGTTGTGTGAGAACCGAACTTTGCCTACAAGTGAAAGCAGGGTGAGCTGTCAGTACAAGGCACAGGTATGAGTGGGTTTAAAAAGAACAGGCAAGACTAGAGCAGTTTGAGACACCTGAGTTTTAAGTCCAAGAAGCCTCATTTAACACAGAATACAAATATTGCCCTCACAGATGAAGAAATGTATTTAAGACAAGTTATTGGTTCTTCCACATTTGGAGTGGCCAATTTCCACAGAACACAGATATCTTCTCCTGCTTCTTGCATAATTCCTGCATATGGCTTCTTTATTGTAACTGTGAGTGATATAAGGAGAAGTAGAATAAAGAGGATTAGAGCATGGCCTCAAACACTGTCCAGAAACCTGTATTGTCTGATTGGTAGCAACTCCAGGCTTAGTTCTGTGCCAAGTAGTAGACTTCCCAGACGCTGCACCAGCACAATGCCAGAGACACCAAGACTTTGCTCAATAAGTGATGTGAACACTGTGAGCTGGGTTTGCATGGCAAGGTTTTGGTAGCAGAATGGGCCACAGGGGTTGCTTTCATGAGAATCTACCAGAAGCTTTCCCTGTGTCTGAGAGATTCAATGCCAGCTGGCTCCAGGAGAGACCCTCCATTGGCCAAGGCCAAGCCCAGCAGTGACAGTGGTAGTGCCTATGAGATAGCAGAGTTAAGAAGGGGGAGAAAACCTGCACCATTGAAGACAGAAAGAGGAATGAGACCACATGAGAGCAACAGCCCTTCAAGCACCAAGGTCAGTGGAGAAGGAGGGGCAGGAGGTGCTCCAGGCACCAGAGCTCAGTTTCCCCTGCAGCCCCTGGTGCAGTCCATGGGGAGGCGGCTGTGCCTTTGAAGCCCAGGGATATCCATAGTGGAGCAGAGATCCATCTAGAGCCTGTGAAGGAGCTCACCCAGAGCAGGTGGATGCCCCAAAGGAGGCTGTCACCCCACGGGAAACTTGTGCTGTCTCCTGGCAGGACCTGTGCCTTCATGGGGTCTCACACTCGAGCAGCCTGCTCCTGGAGGACTGCACCCCGTGAAAAGGACCCACACAGGAGCAACTTGTGAAGAACTGCAACCTGTGGGAAGGATTCATGTTGGAGAAGTTTGTGAAGGACTGTTTCCTGTGGGAGGAACAGTATGCTGGAGCAGGGAAAGAGTGAGTCATTGTGCTGGGGACGTGTGATGACAATGTGTGATGAACTGACCGCAGTCCCCATTCACCATCCCCCTGTGCCACTGGCAAAGGTAGAGAAATTGTGAGTGAATCTGAGCCCTGTCTGGAAAAAGGGAGGGCAAGGGGAGTGTGTTTTAAAATTTGGGTTTATTTCTCATTACTCTGCTTCTGTTTGGATTTGCAATAAATAAATTGCCCCAAGCTGAATCTATTTTGCCCATGACAGTAGTTGTTGAGTGATTTTTCCCTACCCATACCTCTATCCACAAGCCTTTCCTTATATTTTCTTTCCCCTATCCAGCTTATGTGACAAAGTGGCTTTTTTGGACATCTGGCACTCAGCAGAGGTCAACCCACCACACAGGGCCACCCTGTTTTGGGGAAGAGTACAGTGTCAGCATCATGTTTCTTCCCTTGGGTCCCTGGGAGGCACACTGGGTTGATTTATTTACTAGTTTAGACACAGCCATGCTTCACGATAGCCCATAACATGCCATAGTGAGAATTTTTGCCAAAAAGGACTACTTCAAGCAGGCACAACAGGTCAGTAGTCAAATAAATCTTGCAAGGCTCACCTATTTCTAGGACTTGTGGGTGAAGATTTTATAGGCATGGCCAGTTCAGGCACCATGAGCTTGCCATTTCTGGAAGTGTGAGACTTACTGCACGTGAAGAAAATTTAGTGTAGGTCTGCATCTGTGTGAAATAGAGTGAGTAAAAACTGCAGATGAGTGCAGGTAGTGGTGCATGCATGGTGTCCATTTACCCAGAACTGCCAGCCCAGGCAAAGTGGTTGCCATGGCTCCAAATGGACAGCCAGGCATGTAGGAATCCTTGATCATGTTTTTTTTATTGACAGCAGAAATTTTCAGGAAGAAAAAGGGATCTTTTCAGTGGAAATGCAAAGATATACCTATGAATTTAGGATTTTCTGTCGTTTCTGAGTTAATTGTTTCAGCTCTATCCTATAACTTTTCACTTTACAACAGTTTTTCATTTATCTTTTAAAAGTCTCTTGAATTCATGTGAAAAATAAATCTTACTGGTAATTACATATTTGATGAATTCTTAGCTTGTTGCATGTGTTAATCATATTGAAACTAGCTATACTCTCAGGTTACTTTTACTTCAGACTGAAAATCAGTATTCTCAGTTGAATTATGTATTGGCTTATGAAGTGTTGTGTCTTCACTAATGCAAGTAAGTCTTATTTTGTGAGCACAGCAAAAAGATTATATTGTTAATATATATAAAATTTTATTTCAGCCAAGTATGTTCTCAAAGGAAATTCTAGGAGGCAAAGGGTCCTTGTTACTTGGAACGTCATTAACAGTATTTTGTGACCTTCAAGGAAGATAATTAGTGGAATAACTTGTTAAGGTTTGTGTACCATCCATAACTTTATGTTGAAACAAAGGACCTGTGTGAGATGCTGTATCAAAGATTCTGTACAGATTAGGAATTGTTGTCTTTGACATAACCCTTATCAAGAGCATCATACCAGAAAATGAAGAATTGGCAATAAAACATCCCCTGCACTGGATTTGGGAAGCAACCAAACTGATTACAAAGAAAGATTGTAAATTGATTTAAAATGTGAAAAGATTGTATTAAACTTAAAGACTGCTGTACTTGTTCCATATCTTTAGGAGTGACTGGCTGAAGACTGACTTGCCCATAGTCTGAAACAGACCTTTTATCATCTGTCTGCTGGATGGAACAATACAGGCATGTTTCATTTATTTAGAATATGGCCAGAGGCCAAAGAAAGATTAAAAATGTAAGCAAGAGTCAGTGCAGTGGTTGTTCCTGCAAGAGTTAGGCATTTGGACTGCAATATCAGCAAATCCGCCCACAAAAGATATATTCCTACAACAAAGGATTTTCATTTGATGTCCTGGAAAAGCAATTGGTACGGTAAGGACTGGCTTACCCATTACTCCAACAGTTGAATTTGGAATGCATTTGGCATTTACGAAAGTAAACAAAAGCAACTGACACACTGGAGTAAGTTGTTTTGTGTGCAGCAGAACTAATGAATGCAAACAAATTCTAAAAGGAACAAATTGTTCCTTATGGAATTCTGTCTTTGTTCTTCAGCCTTCCTCATCATAACCTCCGCTCCCCTGCCCAGGTCCTCTGCACTTTTTGGGCCATCTGAGACTCATCACATGCTGCAGCTTACTCAGGAGTGGGGTGTGCTGTTGGCCCCCGGGCCCTGCCATAGCTGAGCTCACCGTGTCTCTTATCTCAGTGAGGACACATTGTCTGAGCTCCCGTGTCCTCCACAAAAACTTCATTATTTTATAGATGCCTTAGAGGGGTTCAAGCCTGCCTAACTGAGGGACCTATCTTGAGCTTAAATTCAAAGAAGCCAGAGAGCCAGACTTATTTTATTGTTTCTGCCCTACCAAAGCAACAATAGATCATCACAGCCCTTCTGAGACTAGGCATTTAATTTTTACAGACAATGTCCAAAGATATTTACCTGTCTCCACTGACTGTAGATGAAAACTTTAGGAGAGTTTATTCTTCAGTTTTTCTAAAATGTTTGGTCAAAATAAAACCTAAGGAAAGACTCCAATCTGAGCCTTGCTCTTTCTAATTTGATTGAAACTGGCCATGGAGGTCAGGAGAGGAGGACAGACAGATTGCCTCATTGTGGGAATTATGGGAAATTATGCTAAAAGTAATAGCTATTAGGAGGCACATATATTTAATCTAATGGTTTGTGTGCTTTAATATTGCTCTAGATAATGTAGAAAAATACTGCAAAAATAGAAGAAATTTTCATTGAGTCTCATTAAAACTTCTTTTGAATAGTTGAATACAAGTCCAAATCTTGCATCTGTCTGGAACCATTTAATTAAAAAATGTAGAAGAGTTCAATTTAAAATTTTATTTCAGGTAAGGGAACTGATTCTGCTATGTACATTGTTAGTGAGTCGAACTTCTGAAAACTTCTTGAACACAAACTTTTCTAGAAAAGCCATGCATCGCTGGTTGAACTCAGCTTTTCTAATATACCTGTGTCTTCTGAAAGTACCCAGACCGGTGGCCGATGTGATTCCTTATCTTTCTCCAAAAGACATTTTTAATTTTTCCTTTACACTCAGGTAGATCAGAGATCTACTGTTTTATAATCTAATTGTCTTCGACTGTTTTGAAACATGCATAGCTCATTACACAAAAAGAGCAGGAGAACTGCTGGTTCAAAGCAAAAGTAACCGAATTTTAAATAAGTCAGTTTGAATAAAAGAAAAAACCTGTAGTCAAAAAATCTGACTGATTTCAAACTGAAATCTTTTGCACATTTGGATAACAAAGAACACACTGTAAAATGAAGGTTTGTGTTAGCTTGTCCTCTTAGGGTGAAGCTGTATTGAGGAGAACTCTGATGTCAGTTCTACTGTGCTAGCTCAACCATAAGCGTGACTGGGAAGTGGATGAAGTCTCACAGACACCAGTTTCAAGCTCAGCTGCGCAACAGAAAAATTTACTAAGAATACTTAGGGGTAAGAATAGGAGTTTAGGAATAAGAATACCTAGTTTTCTTCAGTGAATGTCTGAAAACTTTAAGACCTTGACATTCACAGTATGGAGTCTATTTGTCCAGCCATTTTCTTTGATTTTTTTTTTTTTTAATTAAGTGCGAGTTTGGTCAAGGTGTGCATTCATGGAAAGTGTTAATAAATCTCTGATCACCTGGGCTGGCTTTTTTTCACAGACAGCACCCACAGGAGTGCTGTGTCCTCTTCTGTGAGCAGTGACATTGGCACAAGGAAGAGCAGTTCTTGTCACCAACAACTAACCTGCCTTCATAGGGCAAATGGGTGAGTTCCTCCACTTGCAGCCAGGTTTTACTTCTTTTCTTCTACACCATGCAAATACTTTCTAAGCCTTCTATGGTCTGGCTCTAGACCCATCTGCAGTCACATTTTTCTTCACAGAGTTGAAATAAAATTTTATAAGTCAGTTTTGCTTAAGCAGCAAAATGCTTGGGGAACCATCCTGGACTCAGGGAGAAGTATTTCCACTGAGGTACTAAAAATACTGAAGTGCTAAAACTATTACCCGAATATTTCTGAAAAAGAAGAAAGTCTAAAAAATATGGAAAATCCATATTTGGGTTTATTTGTGCAACATGTAATTTGTGAATTACATAGAACACATCTAGGACACTATTAGTCCTTGGGAAGGCTATCTTAGTTCTGCCTTGCAGAATTTCCACATTTAATGCACTTAGGAGTAGAGAGGTAAACCAAAGCTAACACCTTTTTGTTTTCATTAAACTGAGATTTCTATGCTCAACTCTTAAGTGATTTAATGTGGAAATTCTGAGGACAAAAAGCAGAAAAAGGAAAGAGCAATTGTAAATAAACCCACAAGAAATAAGGAGGATTTTGGCAAAGGAGGATAAAAAGATAGAAACAGAGAAGTGAAATATGTCTTGTGAGAGAGAAAGAAGGTGTAACTGCAGAAATTTCCTAGCCATGTGACCATATCAGCAGCTCAGACAGAAGCAGCTGTGCCCAGCAGAGACCCAAATTTCTCAGAGACCCTAGGGCTGTCTTGGCAGAAACTAGACTCATCTTCCAAATGCCGAGCAAAACAGGGTTAGAAATGAAGAAAGATTTTTAACTCAAATAAAAAGCTTTGCCTTAAATAAAAACTTTCAGAGGACTGGCCCCCATCTCCTCTACTTCATGAGAAATAGAAAAATTTATCAGCCAGTGGCTGTTGGGCTCTGTTGTGAAGGACTTGGTTATAATGCAGCTTGGACAGCCACAGTGGATGAGGCCAATGGGGGATACAAATGGAATGACCTTCTTTTGTTGCATTTTGGTTTACAGTTTTTATTAAAAAAAACTCTTTAGCTGAGGTCTCTACCTAGGCTTTTTTTGTAACCGAGATATAAAACAGTTTGACTCCATCTTAACTGGCCAGCCAAACTTACAAGGTCAGGCCATAAACAAATTTAACAACTGTTGTTAATTAAATAGTTATTGTAGTATAGATGGGGTCAAACAAAGGGTATGTGTGGGAGGGGAGGGAAAGAGAGCGCCTAAGTGGCAAAAGGTGGGGGGATCTTGGCTCCTGACTTAAAAGGCGTGAACAAGCAAGAACTCTGTGGAAAAGACCTCTGGGACATAACAATAACAGTTAGCATTTCAAATTTTGGTGCAAATATTAAGAAATTAATAGCAAAAAGACACAACTCATGTTCTCTCATTTACACTTTCCAATTATATGAAACCATCCTGGTAAGACTCGGCTTTCCTCCAGGAGAAATCCTGTATCTGCCTCTATCAGTGGTATCACTTCAGTGACATATTAATGCCTCCCATGCCAGGATGTTGTCCAAGTTCCAGCTGTTTGAAAGAGTTGTTACAGAATGGGAATTCCAGTTGGAGATTTATAGAACAGCAACAGGAAAAAAAAAGGAGGATTACATTTAATTTTAATACTCAGAAATGTGCTTTCCTTGTCATGAAAGTGGAACCCTGCCTGTGTGTCTGCAGCCAGCCTCGCATACTGATTTTGTGTGTGCCTAGCTAAAACCAGTGCCTGTGATATGATCTGATTTTGACTCTACAGAGGAAGGTAGGAGGAGCAAAATTTATGTTTCAGGTCTGTAAAGCATTTTAAAGTTAATCGGGTCCTTTGGGTCTGATATAATTTGTGCAAGATTGCTGTTGATGATTAGAATAGCTATTTAAGATTTTTGTTAATAGTCTGTTACATGGACCCAGTGGAAAGATTCCAATAGCAGTCTGTTAGTTTTTCCCTGTCACATTCAGGTTACAGACCCTTCACAGATGTTGTAAATAGACATCAATACTAAAAGGGTATATTACACAAATTAAAATCATAAGTGTGCTTGAACTGCCAACATAGACATTTTGTTAAAAACATCTGTCACATAAAAGCAAACATTTAAGGCCATTATATTTATAACAATTGTTTTCATTTTTAATATGTACTACATATTTTTCTTTTCTTCTGTTATTATTGATTTGAATATTTTTTCTTAGACTTTAAAACTTATATTTTTTCCAACATTACTTATGTTCTTGACCATATAAATAACAATGTGGACTTTTAATGAAAAGAAATAAATCTGAGTGATTGGAAATATAGTGGATACTTGCACAACGAATGAGTCAACTGAGAATCCAACACCATGTTCTCTAAAAAAAATACAGTCATCAAATGTAACAAACACAAGTATTAAGCTGGATGTCTGTTCAGTTATATCCAGTTATTTTGTTCTGTTCTGAAATTAATTTCTTAGGTGAAAAGGATAAATGACATATAAATATCCTATTCTGGGCCTTTTTGTTGCATTGCTGCTGATGCAGCTGTTCTAACTGTGCAAGTACTCACCCCAGTACCATGCAATAGACCCCCCCAAAGCTGGACAGCCCTGAGGTGCTTCCTAACTAACACACCTACTGCACTGATATTATCCCCCCTTCCTTCCCCCTTTCCCCTGCTGCCTGAAGTTTCTGGGTAAAAATGAAATCTCTAAGCCTAAGCTGCTCTAGGCTTGTCTCACCAGTGCTGTTTCTACTACAAAGTAAAAGAGGGTCAGAAGCAATCAGTGCCCCCATTCACCCTGCTTACAGCTCCTCTCTCTCTTATGTTTGCTTTGGGGAGAACTATTTGGTGCTAAGGCAGAAAAGGAGCTAGCAATAAAGAAATGGGGACAACTGGACCTTGTGCTCAAGCTCAACCTTATCTCCATCCATTTGTAGCAACACACCCTCACACTTCTAACAGCTCAAACTTGTCAAAGATCCTAGAAATGCAATGTATTGTCTCAATCAGGAAGAACTTGCTGCTCATGGAACAGGAGTCTTGCTCTGGTTAAAATCAATGCTTGCTATTTTCTTGATTACCCGTGTTTTGAAAACCACTTATATATATGATCAGTTTTAAGTTCATACTTAGATTTTCCTTAAGTTGGTGAGATATTTCTCCATGTAAGGCCTCCATATAATTAGACCCAGTTGAAGATTAGTTGCAGTATCTTGGGACACTGTTATTTGCACGGCACAGAGGGTGTGCTGGACACTTTACAAATGTAGAGACAGAGCCCATGGCCAGGGGAATTGTTGAACCAACTCAGACTCAAAAAAAAAGTAACAAGAAATGTAAATATTGACTTCCGGTTCCACTCCAGAATGGAACAGATCTCGTGAAGAGATTATGAAGGTGTTCTGTTGTGTAGGAAGGACTAAGTCAGCATCATAGAAATGTCACTTGGAAGAGATGCCCAGAGATTTCCTGGTCATGCACTGTAACCTCCCTCCCAATGCAGGATTGCCACCAGTGCTAGAGCAGCCCTTAGTCTGAAAGAGCATTGTGTTTGGGTTTTTTTCATTACTGTGCATCATAGGATATTACCCTTTGAATGTGTCATGTACAGCTTCCTCAGAATCATCCTGCATGTCAGGATCAGGACCAGGTCTCTCAATAAAGGCATGATATGTTAAGGAGTGCAACCATTATGATCACAATAAAGACACAAGCAGAAGTCACTGGGCTTCACTGAGCTGTTGAAACATAGTCAAGAATCAGACAGTAAAGGGTAGCTTTGTAGCATCCAGGTGCTGCTGCTGTTGCAGAGTTCTGGTTTGCCATTAGTCCTGTCCTAACTCTCTGTCACATCTGCCAGCCTGTACAAATGCCTCTTTATGGAACCAGGGAATCTCAACTAGGCACCTATTTTTAGCAACTCCATTGAAAGGAGTAAATAGATTTCAGCTGACTGCAGTGGGGGCTTACAGAACATGCTCCCAGATAAAGACGTGCATATAGGCACCTTTAGGATCCAGATCCTACCTGGAGTGGCATAGTAGGAGCTTCCTGGAAAGGATTTTGAGCCCTGTTTTGAAGAACAGTATATTCATCCCCCATCTTTATGGTGGAGGTACACATCCCATGTCCCCATAGTTCCAAAGGAAATACTGAGGAGGCCATGCTGTATAAGTGCATGCACTAAACCAGCCTCCATTTTCTCTCCTACTCTAAAGGGTTTCTATGCTGTCTAACACTTAACTGTATAGGCATTGTAATTTTAAAAATTTGAGTATTTAATAATATGCATTTACCAGTATCTGTTCAGTTGTATTATGTTGTTATTTTTCATTTAACAGAAGGTGCCTGAGAGAAATAATAAGAAAAGATAGTGAACTTGAAAAAAAAGAAGAGCTATTACAGTTTCTCCCTCAAAAAATAACATAATGTATTTCTAGGGGTTTTCAGTGGGAAAACAATGGAAATTGGAAACACAATGGGTCACACAATGGCTCACAATTTAAATGTTGCTCTCAGAATAACTGCTTTTATGAACTGCAAACCAGAACCACCAGGCATTTGGGCAGTGTGCAGATAAGAAGCATCAGCATCAAGGCACTAAACTGACAGATTTCTGAAAAGCGTATAGCTCCTAGGTATGTGACTTGCATGGGAAAAATATACAATTCCTGAAATATGTCAGTTCCTCTGTTTTCTCCTATTTTTAATTTTTCTGTGTCTTCAAGATGCCTAATTTTCTGTGTTCAACATTAGTTTCAGCAATGATTTCTCAATATGTGTATGTGCCTTGTCCCTTCATTTCCACTATTTTGTTCTGTGGACACAGTTACTGCAGTTTGCTATGTAAGTTCTGGTAGTATTGTCCATCTCTAATCTTTATGAGGTTAAAAGTGTATGAACTCATGCATTCATCTACATGTCTTTCTAATTTATTACCAAATTATGCTGTCCTCTAGAACTTACCAGTACTTATGCCAGTAGAGATCTCAGAGAATGGGTTTAAAGCTAAAGGCAAGATGGTTTTTCTGCTGACTTTTTGTTTGTTTCATTGTTTGTTTGTGTTTTTTTGGTTTTTTTCTATTCTTTCTGGGCAAATGAATTGGAAGATTTGGCAGGAAACAAAATGTAAGGCTCAAACTGCTAGGCTATTTTTTTCAGAAAGAGTGAAATAATAGAGTCTGTGTTGAGAGGTAGCTGAGGGCCACTGTAACCTGTGTAGAGGTCTGGGGGAGATTTCTCCCCTAAATGATTTAATTGTATTGCAGCTTTGTCTTGAAACTGGACTCTGCTGCGACAGAGGTAAGCTACCATCGGGAAAAGATAGCATGCAAGTATTAGCTGCAAATCCACTGACATCATCTCTCAGTAACTCCATGTGCCCTTTTGTCTTGCAGGAAAGTGGTCCTTTGAAACCTCTTGCCTGTCAGCCAGAAACAGGTTGAAAAGTAGCAGTCCCCTGGTACCAGAGGGGAAAGGCTGTGCTGGCCAGCACACTGGCAAAACACAGCTGCTAACTCTGTGCTCTGACAGGCTGGGAAATCTCTGGGGCTTGTTCTAGCTCCTTCCAGATCTCAGTAGGAATGTTCGTTGCCTTTTCTGGTGCTGGCTGAGATCATCTCTGCATAGATTTTCCCAGTACCTCCTTCAGATCCTACTTTTGGCACTCCCTGGCAAACATGATTTTTAAGCACTGTGGCATTCTGCCTTTGTGCCTGACTGTTGTGTCTATGGCTGATCTCTTCCTTCAAGCATGCAGCTGCACAGGAACCTGTATTCATCCTCATATTCATTGTGCTTTCAACTGTGTTCAGCTCTTACAAGTGTCTTCTATTTGTTATTTTTCTGTTGAAGCCTTTGTTCGCCTAAGTCTTTGATCTCACGTATCCAAACATAAATATTCTCTCAAACACTGTACTCAGATGGCCAGAGGAAGGAACAGTCTTTGCAAATAAGCATTGTGTCAGTATCTCAAAAATCAGGCAAAGTCACATTCATAAAGCCAAGCATTATCTTCTGTTTATAAGACAGTAAAGAGTAGGGAAGCTTCTTATCACTGCACAGCCCTGCATGGGAGGGGGAGGTTCCAGAGAGGGTCAGCCCTGTGCTGGTAAGGTACTGTGGCGACATGGTGGGGGTGACCAGATTGTGGGAGGGCAAGAAAGTCATGAAACAAATCTCTTCCCCAGCAGAAGGCTGAGGTCACTTACAGTGCCCATAGTGTGTCTTTGGGTGGGATTAAGACCAGTCAGGTGGGGCTGTGGAGTGCTCCATGGGTCCTGCAAGGGAGGCTCTTAGAGCCAGCTTGTTCTTTGGTCTCCCCAACAGGACAGCTGCTACATGGAGTGGGAAGGTAGGGATTTGGCCACTGTGATTTACTTTGGGGCGGTAAACTCGAGTAAGAGACAAAATTGTGTCTTGCTTCTAAATGCCTGGACACTTTGGGAGTACTGTGAATGGTATGACTGAGCTGTCATTTCATAGGGGAGAATCAGTGGATGCGCTATTTTAACTTCATGACTTCTGCTGAGGCATATTTATGCTTTCCAGTAGAGGTCTCTTACAAAGATGACCACTCAGTTTCTTTGGGATGAACAGAATGGATGCAACTAAAACTACCCCCAAAAAATGTAAATCTGCTTACTTCTGATATGATAATAAATTAAATGCAGGTTTTAAATTAAATGTATATATTTTTTCATGCCCAAAAGCGTAAACTGAGATCTGTTTTATTAAGGATATTTTTAAATGGATCAAATTCTAGACCCAGTTCCTCCTCTGGCATGAATTCCCATAGATCCCTATGCAAGCACATCTGCTTCCATAAATTATGGATCTTCCCCTGGCAATTTCAAGCATAAGTTTTAATTTTGGAACAATTAGACTATCTGTCGTCTCTGGAGAGATCCGAAGTCCCTGGAGTTTATATGTTTTCAACACCTAGAAACTCTGTATCCGTACACTGGCAAAAGACAAGGTGCCCCAGTGACTGGTCAGAAAGCAGTGTCTGTTATGAGTCAATTCTAGTAATTTCACCTTAGTTTAAAAAAAAAGTTAAAATATGATTATAACTCAGTTGGCAATGACAGTGCTGGAGGGTGTTAAATAAAAAGGCTCTGGTGGTCATCAAGACATAGTTGTGGAGGGCATTTGTAAGCCTGCAAGCTTCTCTCCCAGGAGGGCAAGGAATCATAGAGTCATAGGATGGTTTGGTTGGAAATTATCATCTAGTTTCAGTTCCCATGCCATGGTCAGGGACACCCTCCACTAGACCAGGATGCTCAATGCCCCATCCAGCCTGGCCTTGAATGCTTCCAGGGATGGGATGTTCACAGTTTATCTGAGCAACCTGTGCCAGGGCCAAGCCACCCTCACAATAGAGTTTCTTCTTAATATCTAATCTAAACCCACCCTGTTTCAATTTAAGTCCATTTTCCCTTGTCCTAACTCTACCTGCCCTTGTAAAAAAATCCATTTTCAGGTCTCCTGAACTCCCTTTTAGGTATTGGAAGGCAGGTATACTGTCACCCTGGAGATTTCTCCAGGCTGATCATTCCCACCTTTCTCAGCCTGTGTTTGTAAGAGAGGTACATCAGCTCTTTGATCATATTCACGGCCCTCCTCTCACCCATTCCAACAGGTCCACATCCTTCCTGTGTTGGGGGCCACAGAGCTCAGGGAGCCATTCTCTCACACGGTGCCTTCCCTGGCCATGGCCCCGCACGCATGCCGTACTGGGCAGTGCCAGTGCACCAGCCATGAGGAAACCAGTTATAAAGAGAAGACGAGCTGTGTTTTCTTTGGCAGTGTACACATTTCCCAAGGGTGGTTGCCACAGAAGCAGCTGTCAGCTACCTCATGACTTTGCCATGTAAAGTGGGTAAGAAACTCAGTCTTTATTTTGTCATCCACCCTTACATACGGGATCCATAGGGAGTATGTTTGGAATACGCCCTGCCTGCCCACGGTGCCTCAAGTCCCCTAGAGTATCATTTAATCTCTCTTCTGCCCTTATTCACATGCTGCCACTCAGGCTTTCCCTGACTACCTCATCAATGGAGAGTAAGTGCAGCACAGGATTTGGTCCTTTCACTTCAATTTTTACGGTTTGTTCTTATATAAACATATTTCAAGGAGTTTTACAAAAGCTGCATAATTCAAGACAGCTTTTGGCATGATGAAAAGAAAGTGAAAAGAGAAAAGATCCTTTCACTCTGATTTCAAAATGAAGGAGTAAAAAGTGTCCTGAACATCTGAGATGGGAAGGTTCAGAAAAGACTTCTAACAGTCCCCTACCTACATAAACAGTGAGACAAATGAGCCAGTATGAAATGATGTGAAAAGCCACAGCAGCCCTGACTGTACTTTTCAGGGTCTCAGAGGTTGAAAAAACCCCACCACTTTTTCAACACACAGCTTGTAGGAAATTTTTTGCTTAGGCTGACCTTCCAGATAAGAAACAGTACTCTGCAAAGAACTACACTGGAAAGCACTTTTTTGTTAAAAAAAAAAAAAGGGGGGGGAAGAAAACAACAAAAAAAACCTCTGTTTGTTTGGAAAAGTCTAATTAAATATTTCATTTGAAGTTATTTAGGCAATTAAAAGTTACTTAAAATCACTTGAAAAATCCAAGTGCAAGGGACTGCAAAAAAACATTAAAAAGTGCACATTGTTGCTTAAATGTAACCATACGATGGTGACTGAGATGTGTTGCTGTAGCCCTCCTGCTTTCCAGCTGCTGCCTTAGACAGGTGCTGGTCTGCCACAGCCCTGTGTCTCATCTGTCAGCCCTTTGGGGATGTCTTTGGATCATTTACAGCACCCCACTCTCCTTAGAGGCTGCAGCTGACCCAGACTGTTCCTTCCTTGCCACCTTTTTTCAGGCCCAGAACTGAAACTCATTCACCAGTGCATGTTCTGTGGAAGCCAAGGATGAAGTCACAGAAATCTGACATCCATCTGGCTGTTCTGCCTGGTTCCCCACTCACCTGCTGAGCAGACAGCTAGGTCTGGTTTGGGAGCCCTGTTTAACTGGTTCTAGCTCTGCCATGAATATGACCTACAGAATTAGCTTTACATATATTTCACAAGCTCTGGGTAAAAAATTCAGAGCAAAAGCAGGCAGATACCTGGAGAGAGTCCCAGATCTCTAGTAGGGGTAAGGGAGATTTCTGCAAGTTTTTTCTATTTGGGAAGAGATAGAGTATGTATTGTATCCAGTGCACCTCTTTTTTACCAATGTTCTTACATTGAGCAACTATAACCAACCATAATATAAACTCTAAATAACACATCACATGGTATGAATCTATAGGTAAGTAAAATTACAAATAGTTCAAATGAAGTCTTCCAGAAACAAAAGTTTCCTTTTTTCTTTTTCTTTTTTTTTTTCTCCCTCCCTTTTTTTGGCCTGTAATGGAAAATAGAAAATTATACCCCTGGAGTTTTCACATCTTCCAATTAACTTTCAGTATGACCATGGGGCAACCAGGTGAGTGAAGATACAGAGGATTCATTGTAAAATGTCCAACAGCCCATTACAATTTCAAATATGCATGAATGAAGATCTACACAAGAAAATTAACCACTTCCTCCAAATATTCAAGAAAATTACAGCGTCTTGACTTATGTGAACAGGACCAAAACACGTATATGTGTTCTACAATCCTCTTAACACATCTAATAGAATCTGATTCCTTTTTAGGCACATTGCCTTAACAGAATAATAGAATAAAAATGAGACATCATGTTTTGTCTAAATTTCCACTCTAAGGAACTCAGTGCTCTTTGGTCAGGGACATACTTTAGCAGTGGCAATTTAATTGAATTATGACTTTTAAATGCTTACTTGTCCAAACCATATTACATTAAATTAACAGAGCAGCAAAGATAAAATTAAATCTGGGTTAATTTTCATATTATAGCAGTGGGGTGTTAACTTATAATGACATTAAAAAGTAAATCACCTACAGCAAACACCAAGAAGTTTTCAGTAATTGAGATGGGATTTTTCCTATTTCAAGGACTATATTGTGAGGTACTTTCCGGGCCAGATATAGCTCAGATCTGGCAGAGGGCCTGCAATGGAGGTACTCAACTGCTCCCATGTCATGTTGCCCCTCTGGCTGCTGATAATGTTAACAGGGCAGCCATATCATATTCACCTTTCCTTGTAAGCCCTTTCCTGACTTCTGCCATCAAATTGACAATTGTGTTTTGGAGGTTTTTTTTCCCTTTTATTTTTTCTTTTCTATTCACATTCTTCAGTTTGAAAAAATAGCACATTTGATTGTCACACCTCTGATTGAGAAATACAATGTGAAAACAGATAATGCTGTATTTGTGGAAGGGCTAGCGTGACCTTCCACGGATCTAAACCCAATCCTGCCAACTGCAGGCTCTTACCTAAGATGCAAAGCCACACTGAACTTAATAACCATTCATGACCATGTTTGCAAAATAAGAACGTGCACTGCACAGGCCCCTCTTTATAGAGAAATTAGGTTTGTATTTTTAGCCTTTGTAATAGTGTCCATTTTTACCTTTGGAAGAAATACAAAAACAAAACCCGAAGTTTGCATTTCAGCAAATCTCTAAGGAAACTCCCAACTAAATTATGGAAACCATCAAGTTTATGGCTATGGCTGTTAAACTCAGTTGCTATCTAATTGTATTAGTGCTTTAGCTTGAGCTGTAGGAAAGGGACTGAGCAATAATATAATTGGATTAAAAATATAGTGTGCCCCATGTAGAGACCCGGGTCCTCTCCAAGACTAGATGATAGAGGGATTTGGATGGAAGCAAACAGGCTGTCATCACTTCTTCCTATACTGAAAAGCTAACTGCATCTGTAGGATTTTTCTTCCACAGTGACCCTATTTTTGCCTTGCCCCTTCATCATGGGTTCTTCCAGCCTTTTGTAAAAGGAACAGCCTTCCTTCTTCTCTGATTTAGCAATGGTAAGGTCTGGGGGTTTAGGGACTGTCCTTTCTGAAGCTTCACCAGCATGAGCAGTCGACCTCCATAGCCTGTATGCAGGTACCAGCACGGCTCCAGTGTAGGGTCGGTGATATTTTCTTGGCAGTGACATCAACCAGTATTCCAAGAAAAACTGGAGTTCATTTGAAAAACATCCTAAACTAAAGGGAAGTCAGGCATCATCTGAAAGCTGGAACAGAAATCTCTGGTTTCTGTTAATCTGGACCCCCGAAAAAGTTCTAGCCAGATTGAGTGTCCATTTAGCAGGCACCAACTGGCTTTAGTCTACACTGCGTGGGACAAGCTTTCTCCCAAGCAAACTGCATCCATGCTGCTTTGGCTCAGGATTTCCTGCAGGCTTCATGTGGCACATCTTGCCCTCAGGTGTCAGTATTATTCTGTGTAACATTTTCAGCTGAACCTTTCCAAAAAAATACAGGCCAAGCTTACCAGTGATGTTTCTAGAGCAAGATTGTGAGGTCAGATTTTACGCCCTGGACTGTGACATAAAAGCACATGGGAGAGTTTGACAATGAAAAATCTGCTGGAAAACATTAAGGAGTGGTATAAATGGAGTGAAGTAAAGCTGGCACAGGCTTGACTAAAACCATGATTGGGCACTATCTTGGACAGAGCTATTTGGGGTCCAAAATAAAGCCAGGGAGAAAATTTATTTACCCACACTACAGTAAGTAGTGTAGGTAAATAAAGGATCCTGTAGTGGAATTCATTCCTGATCCTCCTTTCCTTAGCACCACAGAAATTCTCAGAAGTGGCATTGCATAGCTGTGTCTGCTGCCTGCAGCTAATCCCAGCAGGCAAGGACAGTCTGCCTATAAGCCACACTGGGCCCAAAGTTCCATATCAGTGCTGGATTTAAAATGTGCTGCTTGGACACAGGTATGAAGAGAATTCATACTGCCAAGTGCCCTGTGCTGCCCTCCCAGCTCCGAGATGTTCTCCAGCAGCAGGAACAGGTGTAGAGTGATTGCAATGAATTGCAATTGAATGAATTGAATTGCAATTCACCATTCACCTCGGCTGAAACTGGATTGCAAAACGGGGAAGGAAACATTCCACGAGGGCCCCACTGATCCATGTTCTGCAGGGACAGAAGTTCAGGCTTACATCCACCTTCTTGCATTTGGACTGCCTGTGCCTGTGCACTTGGCTGGGCACCTGACTAGCTGATGGTGGGTTGATGATGAGGGCAGCACTAAGGCCAGAGGGATGGGTGTGGCAGGATTCAGGAATCTGATGTGTACATCCTGAGCTATAATAATCCTTGAACCCATTTCTGTGGATTGAAGCAACCTGAATGTGTTCTCACTGCCAATGGCATCACTTTTCTACTGTCTCCCATTTCTTTCAAATGCTTCCTGAAAGGACTGAAAAAAATGTATTATAATTTTATTAAATAACTTTGGTTTATGTTAGTATATGCCTCAGGATTGTCAGTGTATGTCTCATTGCTGGGTATTTTTAAGCTGGAGTGGACAAGGCTCTGAAAAATACACATCAGAGTTAGCAGAAGAGATGTCTTCCTGTGAAAAATGGTGACACTGAGGGTTATCAAATGCAGTTTAAAACACCTTTCAAAAGATCCATGGTTTTACCTCAGTGGCTTAAAGAAACCTTTCCCATTTAAAAGTTCTCTAATTCTGTAAATGAGCAATATTATTCATCTTAGGTCTGTCAGATAAAGAAAAAATGTGCATATGAATTTAATCCCTCAGTTGGTTTAAAACCTTACAACTCAGGCAGGAGAGTCACAAATCCATGTAGACATCCGAGTGCTGACTTTTACATTTGGATTTCTGATTTAGTTGAAAAATATATAAAAAACTTGTGTAGCCAAACAGCTCCCTATTGGCTACACATCTGTACAGGCTCAAGAGCCTTGTATATTTCTGCAAAGATCTGGAATAAATTGTGCTCAATGGATTGGCCTCTTGCATGCTTGTTTCAAGCAGGAGACTCGGATGAACTCATGTATCGTGGGAGCATCAATAGCAAAACAATTCCTCTTTGGTCAAATCTAGTGGGAGCTGCCATCATAAATATGGGAGATGGATAGATGCTGAAATAAATAATTTTGGGGAGATGGAAATGTACTTACATATCAATATTAGTGACTGCAAACTGCATTCAGCTTCTCAAGAATTAGTTTTACAGTTTGGTTTTTTTTATTTTTTTATTTTTTTTGAAAACTCCACAATGACTCTGAAGAAAGGTGCTTTCTGCAGTTGGGATTCATCAACCTAACTCAGCCATCTAGAAAAAAGGCACCTACTCTGAGCCACTCACCTATAAACATCCTTTAGAGGGAGTTCTGTGACAGTTCGACAATGGAATATATCCCCATGTGAGATTGCCTCTTTTTCCATTGACAAAAAGGAAAACATACAGGACTCCATTTAGAGTGGTACACTAAAGTTTTATCCAGCTAAAATTAGGAATCTGCTGATGAATGTGTACTCACTTGGCCCCTTGCCCAGCCCACATGCATAAGTGGCAATTGTACGGTACTGACAGCAGATTTATTAATGCTTCTGTTTATGTAACTTCATCCACACCCCACTCTGAAGTCCTTACTCAGCCCCTTTTGTTATACAAACAATGTCTTATCCATTTTATTCACCTGACCCGACCTTGTTTCTTTAACAGTAGGATATTTGTACGCCATTCTTCCCCTGTGAACATAAACAGCTCTCTGTTTGCAATCACTCTTAACCAACAGCCAGCCTCTCGTTCAGCTGCTCAGCTGAGCATTCACCCATAGAAACTGCTCATGTGTTGCTCTGCAGATCTCAAGCATGAAAGTTTGGTTTTCTTTCATGACTGGGATTTTTTGAGAGCAGGTAAAAATTGTGCACAGATTTATGATTTCTGCTGTTCACCCAGCCTAATTTTTGGCTCTGATTCAACCTCTTTCTCTTCCTGTTTTCCCAAGAACTTTTCCCCTTTGAAAGCCAGCCTCATTAATGCAAATTCAAAACTTTTCAGAGAACTCTCTCCCATCTTTTCAGCCAGCTCACATCCTCACTAGGAGTCTTACAGGTCTGTCCCTACCAAGCCAGGCTCCTTTCCAGGCCCCTCTGGTCAGAGTCAGTTCCTCCTCTACCACCTGATATCCTGTGTTCAGCACAAGCTCAAGTCTCCCAGGTCTTTTAAGCTCAATTTCCTCCCTCTGGACTCTTTGCTAAATTTAGGTGACCCATAATGTTTCCCAGAAGGTCCAATTATAGTCACTTGTTCCTAACATGTGGAACATCCTTCAGCACATCTGCAAAGTGAACTATGGCTAGCACAGGTGAGACTGAGCCTGAAGCAACTCCCTTCCATGCCAAAAAACATGTATTTAGGCTTCCAGAAAAATCTAAACCATTCTCATGGCCCCACTTCTAAAGATACAGATATTTATTGCTGGGTTTTAATAAAAAAATACCTAGTCCCACTTATTATAGGCTAATATTAATATTTCTACTCTTTGATTTGTTTTGGTGTCAGTTTGATGAACACTGTGAATTGGAAAAAGTATTGCTAAGGAAAGAAATCTCTGATATTCCATTGCTTGTTCATGCCTCACAGCAGCCTCCCTATGCTTGCACAGCAGCCTCCATATCTGTAAAATTAGCTTCTCTGGGGAGGGAATCCATCTGAAGTGTTTTTGCTGGGTAGGTTTAAACCTAGATCTGCTTCTCACTCCAGTTCTCTTCACAACTACGACAGAGGAGGTGATGCACAAGCAGGAATGTGAGGCCAGACTGGGAGAAGGTAAGGCTGTGGCTTTCTGCATCAATGCCTCTCTATACTGACTTTCAGTGTCCATCGAACTGCAGCTTCCATTAGCTCACCTGATGTTGCACTAAGGAAAATTACATCCCTTTCAGAGACACAGAGAATTTTAAATAATCATAACCTTCTATGGTGGAAACTGTTCTGAGAACAAAACAGTCACTTCAGGTAATTGCATTTTCTTCAATTCCTGTCAGATTTTACACCCTAGGTTTTATGCGGAGCTCTTATTGGTTTCAGAATTTAAAAGATAGTAAGTTTCTGTGACTTATGAACCATCGTTTAGTCATTAAAAAAAGTGTATACAGCATATGAAATAGTTAATGCTGAATGATAAAGCTGTACTTCACTCATCCAGGACAAATAACAGTCCTTTCTTTACTCCAACATCAACATGTTTACCACTGGGCTGGGGAGAAGACAACACCCCTAGGTATACTCTAAAGAATAAAGTTATTTTCACTTGCAGGAATTTTCATTACTTTTACCCTCACAAATACAGTACAGATGTGGATATTAGGAGAAAGTATCTGAAAAGCCATAAAGCTGCTACTCATTTTATCATGTACTTATAGTGTCTATATGATTACACTGTCTTTAGGTACAGCAGTGCATTAGTCAGCTGTGCTCAGCACTGACACACCACAGATGAACCACTCTGTGTGCTGCTCCTGTGGTGCTCTAAAGCTGATAAAACTCAGCAGCTGTTATTTTCACTGGCTCATGCAGCACGTAGTGGGTGTTCTGGTCACTTTATAAATATCACCTTTACACTTCCAAATGCTTATAAGCACATTTATTTCTAACAGAGTATCTCCACTTAGGTGCAATGTGTATTTAGTTGGTGTTATATAAAAAGGATGGTTCTAGAGGCAATTTGTCTCCCCAGAATGACACATATGAGACTGAAAATATTTTTGTGTTTGTATCCTAGAAACACACACCTAAGTCTGGTCAAGTGATCCCCACAGGAAGAGCCACAGTGGTGGAAGAGGCTGCAGCACCCAGCTGCGGTGTCTGACCCTTGGCTGCAGAGTCCAGACCCCAGAGCTGAGCCAGCAGAGCCAACCACGAGGGCTGTCTGCACCACACCAGTGCTAAGCCACTCTTGCTGATTCAGTTGTTTGTGGTTTTGTGAGTGAACAGGGCTGACTCCATGCTTTCAGAAAGGACGGTCCCAGCTGGCCTTCTGTGGGGGCATTAACCTGTAGCAGGAGAATGGGAAGAAGCTGAGGGACACTAACATGTAGTAGGAGTATGGGAAGAAGCTGAAAAGGAACACTAGGAAAAAGAGATCAGTAAAATGCTGTCTGCCAAGGAAAATGATTGATTATTGAATTGTCCCTTTCAGTACAAGACAGATGTGCTATAAGGGAGCCAGGTTAAAAACAAACATAAAGTGGTTCCTCCAGTAGCCAGTGGGTAGATTTGTTACCAAAAGACATTGTGTCTGCACAGGTTTAAAGGAACAGTGGACAAGCACTTGGAAAGGGATCTACTACAGGGTACAGAAGAAACTGTCGCAGGCACAAGAAAATGCCTCTAGTTGAGAAAAGTCAGAGACTGTGGAAACACATCTTGCTTGCCTCTTCTCATTCATCAACAAGCATCACTTTTTCCCTGGAGGAGACCACAAATGCAGTCCCTCATTGCCACAATTCAGGAAGATGAGTTGCCTGTTTTGGGGACACCTGCAAGATGAGTGCAACCAAAATGCTAGTGATGAGCCTCATTCAGGGAAAACACTGAGGGTGTCCCCTGTTACTCTGGGAGTCAGTATGTGGGCTTGAGTTACTCTGATCTAAATCACCACAGCTGTCAACATCCAGACAAAGCAATGGACAAGTAAATGGAAGAAATTCTGTCTATGCTCAAAACCATGCTCCTGAAAGCCTCTGCTTGTTTTTCCATAAGAATTTTACTGGATCACTGAAATTCTCTGGAGCATCTGTAATTGTTCAGCACCTGGCTTATGCCTAAGCTCTGTTAATATCTACTGGACAGGTAATTCTCTGATGAATACCTACAGGCTTATGTCCAAGGACAGTTGCACAGCAGCAAAGCAATCCCCAGCACCTCCATGTTGGGCAGCAGTAGTTTCACACCCCCTCTCTAGAGTGATAGTGGGGAAGGGAAGTTTCAGGGAAGTTTCAGGGAAGTTTCAGGGAAGGGAAGTTTCAGGGAAGGGAAGTTTCAGGGAAGTTTCAGGGAAG
>VZTB01011674.1:72771-89923 GCA_013397245.1 Thryothorus ludovicianus | reverse complement strand
AAGGGAAGGGAAGGGAAGGGAAGGGAAGGGAAGGGACCTAATCAAATTCAAATTAGAACTGTGGAATTCTGGGAAGACATGTAGTGCACTGCCTGGAAACACAGTCTCTCCTGAGCATAAGTACTCCCTAAAATCCTGAGCCCCCAGAGCTATGCCACCAGCACTGTAATGTGCAAAGAGCAGCAACCAACAGAAGTGGAGAACCCAACCATGCCTGCTAAGTACTATCACCTGGGGACAGGTGATAGCACTATAAGCCAGGGACAAAGGCTTACTGACTCACAGCCACTCCAGCTTTTTAAAATTAGTATCAGGCTGGGCTTTGGAGCTACAAAAATCTCAGCCTCCCCTCCCCCTGTTGCAGTCCAGACACTCAAGGGCAGGGAGAGCATCTCAAATCCATGGCACCAAATGCCCCAGCATTGCATCTGCAAGGCCTTATAGTCCCAATAGCTTCAGAGTGTGCCAACCCAAACAAGAAAGAGTGAGCCCGGCACAGGTGGGGGAAATGGGCTCCTCCCCATGTGCCAATGGAAAAGGAGTGGTGTGTGGCACCAGCCCAGCAGCCCCTCCTTGTCCAAGAGGCACAGAGCAGGGACGGCACACTGCTGCAGGTGCAGGAAAGCCACGGAGATTGAGTCTCCCCGCAGATTTCCTATGTTCCTTCCAAAGTCACAATATTTTAATTGATATTTCTTATGAGAATTCAACAGGTGCAACATAAATCCCATGGATTGTGCTGAATCCCAGAAAATCTTGACTTTCATTTTGGAAAAGGGGGGGGGGAGGGAAGAGGAGTTTTCTTGCTCTTTGGATTTTTAGCCTTGAGCTACATGAGACAGAAAAAATGCTGTATTTGCTCAAAGTGCTGCCAGATTAAAATAAGCAGCTATTCATCTTATTTTTCTGAAAGGATGGTTAAGTCATTGAGGAAAAACTCATTGAATATAGAAATACTTTCAGTTATAGCCCAAGAACAGAGGGGACAAACTTGGCTGTTCCCTTTATGTCCTGGAGTGGGGAGAAAACACTCCTATGTCCACTTCTGCCCCTTCAGGTATGCACAGCAATGCAGATGGGGTAACAGCAGTGCCAGGAAGAGAATCTCTGGGCTTATGGATACACACTGGAACCCTGCTAAAACCAGTTACCTGACCCATTCTGCCCAGGTTTAATTGTAAGGTGAGAGGTGCTAGTGGTAACAAGGGTAGACGTCACAGCATGTGATTTCTTTAATGTGAAGTCATGCTGTATCTCCTCTTGGTTTACTCCCTACTTCACCAATGGCTCAGTATCTGCAGGACTCCACACAGTACACAGGTAAATAATGAGCAGATAGGGAGGCAGATGCTGGAAATAAAGACATACTTCCACTTCTCATTTTTGCGATTGGCCATGTATAGTATAGCTTTATGAAAATTCCTGATACAGATTTGTTAGATGGTTTGAAGATTTTTAGGTTTCTGTATTAAAAAAAGCATAAAAATGTTAATCTTGCCCTAGACTTCAGACCTTCTAGGAAGATCATTCTTCTATCACTTAGGAAGTGATCAAGCTAATTATTTGCAAATCTGCATGTTTTTCTCCCTACTCCTATACACACTCTTCACTATCTAGCACATTTGCAGTTTGGTCCGAGTGCTTGACATGGGTCCAGCAGTCATGCCAGGCCAGTGTGATAGTCCTCAAGAGGAAGGAACAGATATCTATCTGCTGACAGATGTTTATCAAATAACAGATAAGGTTTACATCTTCAGGAAAATGACTATTTTCTTCTAACATTAACACTCCCAGCACCACAACCACAGCAACAGTAAAACCACTGGCAGTAGTAACATAATGGTAACATTGATAATAGTAATGACAAGCTTTACTGAGAACATACCAAAGACCCTTAAATCCTCTAATAGTAATGTCATTTAGCACAAGAAGACGTGATTTTAAAGCAGAAATAAAAAGCTAGGCAGAAAGGACAATCTCTCATTTCTTTTCATTTTAAGTAGTAGAGGGGAAGAAGTGGCACTTTCCCCTCAGACACACACAAATCTGAGGTTTTTCACTAGAAAAAAAAAGTTGAAATGTCAGATTTTTTTTGTAAATGAAAATCTAAAGCAATACAAAATATAAAATATGTATCAACACAAGAAAAACACATCTTGCTCCTCCTCGGTGACTTTTTTCTATACCTTGACTCTAAAATATCTTTACAATATATTCTTGGGTGTTTAAAGGCATTATTCTGACTTTTTTTCCTGATTTTTAAACAAATGAAAATGGCTGTTCTTCAACAGACAGTGCGTGTTCATCAATGCAGAATTTTTGACAAAAAGACAACAGCTTAATACTAAGTCATCGTAGTCCTCCTCTAAAAGGCTACTGAATTCTAATATCTGACATTTTCACTGTTCAGGTCCTAAAACAGGTCACCATGAAAGTCAGCATCATTATCCTCATTTGCCACAGTGAAAGACTGAGGGACTCACCCCAGGACAGGCAACAGACAATGGAGCTGAAATAAGAACTTTCCTCTGCTTGTTGCAGCTCAAGGCTTCTTTGGTCTTTGCTGTGTAACCAAAAAATGGTCTCTGAACTGATAGTTTATAATCTAGCCTTGATTTTGGAAGAAACAGTGACAATAAATCCCATCTCTAAAGAGCAGGAGAAAGATCAGCACTTCCCCAGTGGGAATTACTGTGAGAAATTCTGCTGAGTGATTGAAGCAAAATAGTGGGGAGTTTCTAAAGAGCTTGGGACCTGGCACGCCTCTCTTCATTTACCCTTAACAAAGCAGATTTATCTAAACTTATGAAAAACACAACACTGAGAGAATGTTACCTAAAGTTTAACTAGGGAGCATAAGAAAAAGTTTAAATAAAAGTCTTTCAAGGAAAAATAATGAGCAGAATTACAGCAGAAACAGTTGCTATATGGATAAGGCAAAATATTTGACAAGGAAAACATCTCTGAGAAGAAAGCACAACGGTAGAGCTATTATAGCCTCAGAGGCCTTTTCCCTCAGACTTCTTATTTTATAACATATTTCTAAAACACAACACCCACAACTGTTTTTCTTCATCTATCAAAGCATAAAATTGCCAGTCCTTTGACCTAACTTAAATGAAGGAAGTAGCAATGTTAGGTTTAATTAAAAACAGCAAATATTTGTACAGCTGTCCCTGGTTTCACAGCACAGAAATAGGTTTAGCATCAAATCTTACAGTTTTAAGTCCTCTGGGAACTATATACAAAAACATATAGGATCCTTCTGGCTGACTTGCTAAAGCCAAAAATACGTTTTTTTTGAGTTGTTTCAGGTGGGGCTCATTCAACCTTCCCATTTCCAGCCCACTGTTTTCCTACTTGAGACTTGAGACTTTTTTTTCCATTCTCCAAACGTGATGCTCTCTGCTTGACAGGTTTGGATGCATTTGAGGCATTTTTGGGGTTGTGAATAATAATAATAATAATAGTAATAGCAATAGCAATAGCAATAGCAATAGCAATAGCAATAGCAATAGCAATAGCAATAGCAATAGCAATAGCAATAGCAATAGCAATAGTAATAGTAATAAAACTGAGAAGCTTTGGCTTATCATCAGCCTTTCTGATGGAAGCCCTGATGTTCTGACCCACCTGGGCATTTCCAGGTATCTCTGTCTCTCCATATGGGTGTCACTGGGAGGCAAGTGGCATGGGATACTGGAGTAACAACCATATCCATCCCCAAAACTAGGAGGGGTATGGAATGGAGGACTTTTCTCCTGGCCCTTGCTCTCATTTTAAATTACACGTTGAAACACACTGTAAAATCCTTCGGCAGCAAGGTTTATAATGCAGCCTTTGGAGGGCTGACTCATACACCTCAGCCCCTTGACTGGGCCAGCCATGGCAAGGCCACTCCCAGCAGGGACCAGGGGAGGATTTACACTGCCTTGTGCAAGGAGCTTGGCAACCCCAGGCTCTGGACTCGCCTGTCTGTCTCTTCCAGGGGCCCACAGCTTTCAGTGTGCTGGGGGGTGTTGGAGAGGCAGGTGGGGCAGGTGGCTACCCAGCACAGAGCCAGAGATAAGAGGGAAGAAGGAGAGAAAGGGCCAGACTGGGTTTAAAAAGCCTCACCCAGGTCTGGAGCAGGAAGAGAGGTGGGAATGCTGACGGCCAGTTCAGGTGCTCTGCTTGCACCCACCAAGTACCAGGCAGGGGCTCTCCTCCTCCTCTTCCTCCAGGCTGTGGCAGCCCTCTGACATCCCTACAGCCCCCACAGCCTCCCCACACCCAAATCTCCAGACCAGCTGGTCTGACCCAGATTGGCACTGACCAGGAGAGGAGGGGGAGGTGTCTGAGAATGGTGGGGCTCAGGGTCTGGAAAGAGAGAGAAAAGCTCTGGGGAAGGAGAAGAGAGTGGAGACCTACCTCTCAGCCCTGGTGAGCCCAGGCCAGGTGGACGGGCTCAACCAAGGCTGGAGAGATGTGAAACACTTCAAGAGATGGCTCTGCACAGCAAGATTTCCCTGCTAGTAGAAGCAGCTTCCCATTTTCTACATGTAGAACATCTCCTGTTACCTCTCCTACAGCAGAATCCTTTTCCTCTCCACCCAAGCCTAACTAAGAGAGAGACAAGAAGTACACTGATCTTGGGTTTATGACAGAATGGCAGTGGACTGCACCCATAATTGCACATGCTGGGTCTTACCATGTGAACTGCAAGAGGTTCAATTACAGTAATTTTCAGCTAAGTAATTTAAGTCTAAAGCCCATAAAGCAGAAGGTTACTTGACAGTTAAATGCAGTTGCATCACTGGAGTTCAGGGGATAAAAAAGCTTTTTTGGCAGAATGAAGGCTTACTGACATGCTCAGTAGCCTGGAAAGATTATTTAGAGCTTTTTCAGAAGCCAGTTTCATATGTCTAAATTTCTAGAAATGCACATAAACTCTTAAACCATGAAACTATTCTCCAGTCCTCAAGGAGCCAAAATGCAACAGAAGATGCAGAGATGTAACCTGCAAGTGGAATATGACTGACCCACAGGGCTCACAGTTGTTCAAAACTAACACACTATAAATCCAACGTAAGAGGCCAAATGAACATATACTTGAAAAAATCCTCAATTTCTCAATAAATACAATTGTTATGCATATTATCTTAGGAAGAATTCTAAGAAAAAGCCTAGATGTGGCCTTGTGATTCATGAGTTTAGTTGCCCAAGTCCAATACCTCTCCAATGTCTTGTCCCCAGTCGGTTTGCTTTGGCATTGTCCAAAAGGTTTTTACCTTACTATGTCTTGAGTATACCATGTAGAACAAGATGGCAGTTCTTGTCCAATTTTTAGTACTGAATGTGAATGCTGCAGAAACACCATCAGTAGCAGACACCAATTGCTGGGCCAAGTGAGCCAAAACTAGAACTTGCTCTTTTGCTTCTATGCAAGTTTTCCCAGTAAAACATGGAAAACCAGGGCATACTGAAGCAGCAAAGACATAACCACTTGAAAGTCTCATCTGGTGGATAATTACTTGTGAATGAAGTTTTACTGTGTTTTTTTGTTTCTCAGTGTCTGGATGATGAACTTGACATGTTGCAAGATGCTGTTTTCATGTGTACTGTGTCCAGCTTTATGATTGTTAATAATTTGTTAAAAATTAAATCCAAGCTATCTCAAATCGAGATACAACTCACTCATAAGCTCAGTCACCAAGAATCAGGAGCAACTTTTGAACATTTGGATCCAAATATTTTCTGTCTCTGGGAAGATCCCCCTGAAAGTCCACTAGAAATATATGCTGAGGTGGAAGGGATGATACTGGAAACTAAAAGAAGTATGTTAAAAAATCAAAATAAATAGTCAGACATTACTCTTAAAAATGAAAGAATAGTGACAGATTGGAATTCTGCAATTATAATTTTCCAGTAACTTCTTTGTTGCTTATAATTTAAAATAAACAAGACTAATGACATTTGGATTTTGCTTGCTTGATGGAATACAGCCATCTCAACGCACGTTTTATTTTCCTCCTCTTCTTCCCCAGAACAGCTTTAATATCTACTTGCATGAAAGCATGTGTTTAGATATCACTAGGACTAGAGTTTACTTTGGGTTATGATTTTCATAGTCTACTTGAAGCTAAGTTAGGTCCTATTTTCACTGAAAACCCATTATCATTAACTGCTGGGACCTGGGACTTCCCATCCCAATCTTTCTTCAGTGAGGGTGCCTACATTTTACAATAGGTTTCCCCAAGTGCTATGTCACAGGAAAATAACCTTTAATTTCAAGTAATTTCACTGATGCAGATTTGAATTTGAGGTAAAGGGATCCATTTACATTAAAGCTTGTTTGTAAATTCCAATGAATAAGCCCTTAAAGGTAAGCTCTGAGATGGTGAATTGGCCAAAGTCCCTCCAAAATGGCAGCCCTTGATAGCATGTTCCTCCACTCACTGTTCTTGAAGGCTTGTCCAGGCTTATGGCTCAGAGACACTCACTCATGCGAGTAGTCAGTATCTGATACTTCTCATTTGTTGCTACAGTTACAGCTCTTTCATTTACTTTTTGGGAAACCTGATTTTCCTGTTATCCCTTTGTTTTGAGGTCATTCCTTGTTTCCCCCTAATTAGTTGATTTATTAGTTTTACTGGTTCAAAAAAATAACTCCATAAAGTAGTCCCAAAGCAGACAGACACAGGCTTGAAGAAAATACAGAATCAAGGAATGGAAAGAACACCCTGCAATAGCTCGTCCTCTGTAGGTACTGGGAACAACACTTCATGCTGCACTCTGGTGCACATTAGACAGTGCTAGTTCTCAGTAATTAACAGGCAGGTTTTAATTTCTGATGAAAAGTGACAGCCTCACAAGAACTTGGAGCAAACCCTTTGCTATTGACAGCAAGCGTGTTATTACTGAATTTGCAGTACGGCTGTAGAGATGGCTTAGCCAAAGGGGAGATGGGAGATGGGGAAGGACAAGGGGCCCCTTTCCCCCATCCTGGGACCCAGGTGACCCCTTCACCCCACTGCCTACCCAGCTGGTTACCGGCATCACACCCACCAGCAAGCTCCTCTGCACCTTCTGCCTCCACAAAGGCGCCCTCTATAAATGTCCGTGCTGTCTCTCTCTTTTAATTACACACTGCCAAGGTGAACAGAACAGCCTCTTTTAAAAATAGATTCCATATTTTAAGCAGCAATATGAGTGCTTTGAAAAGGAAAAATACAAGGTATAAAAGCTTCCCAAAATAGCAGTGTGTGGCTTGCCCTGGCTGTGCTCAGGTGCAGCTATGCATCTCTCCAGCTTTTTGATAACATCCTTTCTCTTGCACTGAAGTTACCAAGGGGTTGTGAGGGTGGTTCTAAATCAGAAATGTGTAGTGGAAAGGACTGGGCCAATCTCAACGGCAGCCAGAAGGGAATGGAATATAAATCATGCTAAGTTAAAATAGCCATACCAATTGCAAAACAGTCATGGTGTTTTCATTAAGGGGGAAAAGAAAATAGTGTCCTTACAAGGTGCCAGATTGGCAGAGAGAGATAATAAAAAAAACTTCTGACAGTGCAAGTTTCTCCTGCCCCTATGCTCTGGTGCTGCTGCTCTGCCCAGTACAGAGAAAGGTCAGGGCAGAAGGCTTGGCACTCCTAGACAAAAGGAGCAGCATCACAAGACCCACATATCCACCTGTAGTTCCATTGTCCTGGACCTTCCATCTGGATAAAATAGGGCAATTGCTGTGAAATCAGCCCAGTAGCACTTAATTTGTACTGAGAGTGAGTCACATCACCAAGACTCAAGTGATGGCAGAGGCAGCTCTGCCAGGCTCCTTGCAGGCTGGCAGGCAGGCAGGGGGGCAGTGCACTGCCTCTGCTGAGTCTGCCACAGTGCTGCCAGACACAGGCTTTGTTTTCCTGCTAGAGAGAGACCCATCCCTAGGGAACAAATCAGAAGCCACAAGTTCACTGAAGGCCAAAGAGCAGCACACCATCAGGCATTGCTGGCTTTGGCCACAGGTGACCTGAAGATCTGGAGATATCCTCAGGAGATCAGCAGTGAGGGCTGGTGCAGCCAGGCAGCTGTGCCAGCTGCTCAGCATAGCATAAACCCAGGTCTTTTCAGCCTGGGGATTTGCCCGTTTTGGGTGACAAATATGGAAAGGGTGGCAGTTGCTAGATGACATTTCTAATGGTAGTTAATAAGCTTGTTTTCTGGTTGCTGATTTCCTGCCACAAATCAGAGATTGGTTCTCAGTACCAATCTAACTTGTTCTTCCTTATGCGGGAAATTTGATGACTGATTCATAAATAATGGCTTCGGGTTGGCGGAAACGAGATAAATTGCTTTCATTAAAATTCACATAAAACAGCAGCAGAGTCCCTGCTTGCCACTACAGATTGAACAAATGTGCCAACATGCACGTTTTTCATTTTGCAGCCACTGATGTTATGAAGTTGTTCCTGGACCCAATAGCTTTGAATGTTCATTTTTTAAAGTAATTAATATGAAGAGTGATGCTGGAAAAGATTGCCTCACCCTCCATGAAGTTATTTGCAAGCTGTAGGCATCAGTACTTGCTTGTGCAGCTATTTTTTTTTTTTTTTCATATGAGAAATGAACAATTTGAACTTTTTCAAGTGAGGAAATGCTTCCAAGATCTTTCTGGAAGCTCAGAGGAAATACACTTAGGTGATTCCATTTTATTAACATAATAGTGCAGCACTCTGCATGAATCTGCACCTGCTGTGATAGAAAAAGGTTTTGCAGTTACAAACTGCAGAATGAACTACATGAGGGGCTTGGGGGACCTCTTTTTTCCACAGGAACAGTAACTTTACAAGAAATTATTAAAAACTCCACCATTCTCAGCGGTATATGTCTTAGGAGATATCTTCCAAATGCAACCTTTTTAGAAAACAGACAGTGAGAGACGAATACATACTTGAAGTGGGGCTTATCTGTCCCATGATGTTTCCTGAGGACTGAGCAGCTCAAACCATGTTTCCCTTTAGGATCATCAGGGAGAAAGAAGCACTTCAGATTCAGTTCATCCTATAGCAGGCATCTGGGCTGGGTCAGATAAACCATTCTTATTGCTCCCCACTGACCCTATGCAGAGCCTCCGGAAAAAACATTTCAACTTAGACTTTCAAGTACCCAAGGAATGCCACGGGAATGACTTTCTAAAATGGCCATTTTATTCCTCCAGAAGTTGAGCTATGCTGAGAATTTATACTGGAAACATATAAAATAGGTCAGTGGGGGTGGTAGTGCTGAATTACCAGAAATGGACATTAGGAGCTCTGGCATTCCAGCCATGACTCTCAGATTTTGGCCCACCAATCATGGAGTGCATCCAGCACCTGGACCAGGGCACCACCACTGCCACTCTGCCTTCAGTGGAAATTTTGTCTACCAGGACGCCTGGAGATTAAGAAAAAATGTTGAGGGTTGGCAGCAGGTCGAAAATCTGAGTGTGCTGAAGAAAAAGGCAGCTGTCTGTAACAGCCAGCTGTAGGAATCTGTTTGATGGGTCAGGTTGACATCTCTGAGTAAAACAAAAGATGGAAGAAAGCTGTTTGTATCTTCTCCAAGGAAGCCTTTATAAAAGTGGCTTCTTCGTAAATGCTGAGCAAGTTGGTGGATAATATCAATTTTATGTTAAGGTTCAAAAATAAAAGCTAAGCCATCAGAAATATCCTGAAACTTCAACCTACCACTGAGTGACAACTGCATGAAACAGACCCAGAGCAGTGGAAAATTTTAAGCCATAAATTAGCCTTGAAACTAGTAGGCCATGTTGTTTTTATTCTGGGAGAGGTTCTTTATTAACTCATCTGTCTAAACATATGGATCTTGACAAATGAAAGCTGCAGGGAGGATCTGCTCCTGTCCCGCAATTGAAAACACTTAAAATTAGATTACTGCAAATATTCCTGTTACCCCCTCTTAAATGGCAAAGTACCACAGGAGCTGTTGCTCTCTATCAGTTCAGCTCACAAGGGGCTTATTTTCTGAAGCTAAAATGGAAAGAATTTTTCAGTCTGAAACTTTTTCTTCAGTTAGTTACTGCTTACTTTTACTGAAAGGAGATAAATAAGTTAAGTTTTAGTTCTCTGTCATGTATCCTAACACTCCCATGTGCTGGACACCTGCAAAAGCTAGCAAAGCCAGCCTGTTTGCTTAGTGCAATTTATTTGACCTTTTAATATATTTGAGTAAGGATTTTATATCTAAGGCAACTTTACAGAACAGATTGAAAGGTGACCTTCAAAGGAAACATCAAAATCTTTCTGAAAAAGGAAACTTTGGAAACATACATGAAAAGGGCTGCTTTTCAGCTGAGCTCCTGACTCAGGACTCTGGCTTTTTAGCAGAGGGATGTATCAGAGCAGTGAGTTCTCCTTGTCTACAGCAGAGCTACAAGTGCCACCATACAATACCAAAGGGCCCAAGAAAGTTTTTGGAAGGCCAGCTCCAGAGTTTCCATAACAAATGCCTTCTGTCTGTTGGCTGGGGTGGCCACTCAGATCTGGTTTTGATGTTAACCTGAATTTTAATCCTTAACTGCTATTCTTTTTTGCCTTTATGAAGCTGGGATTGTCTAGGTCAAATGGAGCTCTTATAGGGAGGGATGGGAGCAGACAGAGGCAAAAGGGAATGTTTTCCTTTAGTCGCTGTATAAATGTGCACCCCCTTATTGTACTCACAAATCTATGCTGGCCCAGGTCAGGGGTAGGGAGAAGGCTGCCCCTGCCATAGACAAGGTCCTACAGCCAGCACTACTATACATCCTTAGGGAAAAACTAGATCCACTTGGCTTTTATTTCTGATCACAGCAGACAAGGGGTTCCATGAGCTTTAACATACAACATGAGTTTGACTGCACTTTCCCTGCTGCAGGTCATGCCACCTCTGGGGGACTGGGAGGCCTTCAGAATTTGTTATGGTGTGCAATGGGCAGAGCTGTCGACTTCAGCTGCCCACTGGTGATCCCATTCCCATCACAGATGAGGGGCACTGCATGGAAGTGAGCTTCACCAAGGGCTGCTGTCATCAAGTCCCCTCAGGAGCTATTGGGAGCTCTCCAGAGACCTTTGGATATAATATTTCCCTGAGGTCCTACCCCTGCCTGATAGGGCAGAGAGAATTAAATTGCTTGAGGACAAATGTAAAAGGTCTGTCTTGCAGAAATAAAATTTTTTAAAAATTAATTGTTGAGGTCTGGAGAAGTAGATGCCCTTTAATACTGTGCAGGTGTAATTGCTATCTAAGACTTCTTGCCAAGACAGGTTGCAGTGGTATTTAATGGTCTCACACATTTATCTCAAACCTGAAGATATTTCACATTAAATCAGAAATCATTCATAATTAGGAAATTTCTGCTTAGAAAATCATGTCTAGAATGCTTGTGGAGCAGTATTTTTCCCTCACTTCTTTTTGCTTGTTCTTTGAGAATAGCATTGAGTTTAGAAACATCAGTAGTCATAAGGCCTTACAAAGAGATGGACAACAACTTGAAGAAGACTTACACGAAGCTCACCAGTATTTGAAGGCTATCATTGAGAAACTCATTTGTCCATTGGCAGTTTTTCCCTCAGATTCTTATATTCCGGTCCGATCTGCTCTGAGGCAAATCCTGCAAAATCCCCTGGCAATGTGAAAGAGCAGGCTGCTTGCCCAAGGAAAAGCAAAGCTTATGAGCTGTAACATTCCTATAAAAATAACAGATATCTTGAAAGGTGAATCCTGGAGATTTCACTGTAGTGAGAGCTCCTGCTGACTTTACATCAGTGAAGATTTCCCAGAGGAAATGGTGTTCCTGCAAAGTAGTGAATAGCCTTCTCATATCAAATTCATACCAAAATCATGTTATTAGGAGCTGGGAATGTCTCCAGAAGTTGCTCTGGAGGAGCAAGAATTCATTCTTAAATAACAAGATCTTGAAATGAATACAGAAATGTGGAGGCTGAGAAGGGAACCATCAGAAAACTCTTTATTTTCATCACAGCTCAGGAAAATGTGTTTTCAAGTAATTCTTTATGGAGTGAACACTTGAGAGACACAGAGAAAACAGAATGCTTAAGTATGGACTCTTCCATAAGAAGGTATACAGCCAGATTATGTTGCAAGTAAAGACAGTCTGCTAGATCTTTACTGAATTTTACCATAAGCCAACTAACCAATGGAGAGGTGTAAATGCAGTATCTTCTGTTGAGAAAAGAAAGAAAAAAAAAAAGAAAAAGAAGAAGAAAAATATGTGGGTCCAGTGGGATCAATCACTTTAAAGCAATAAAAGGTCTTGGTAGATGATCGAGTGGAGGTGAATGGAAAGCAAAGCAAAAGAGGCATTAACACGGTGAAGCGAAGGTATTTATAAACCGAGGTGAAACGTTTGTGAAGATTGCTTTGCAGAGCTTTCTCAGCCCCATGGCTGTGCAGCAGACAGCATAAAACTCTGCTCTACTACTGCCAAATTAGGATGGTTTATGAAGTCACTTACTTCTGTCAAACAGCTGCAGCGGTAATGCTGAGAAGAGGCATTTCCCCCCTCTTTTGCAATAAGATTTAATGTCTATGTGATTGCTGAGAAGGAATAAGGGCTTGCAAAACTTTTTTTTTTTAAGGGATAAATTAAGCTCCTTTTAACTGTGATTTGGATAGTAGGTGAGGGAATTTTGTAGACTATGAGATAGAAAAGTATCTCTTTCCATTGGCTGGAGGAGTAAATTTCCACATGCCATTTTTAATTATTTTTTTAATTATTTGAAATTTGTTAACATGTGATCAGGAACATCACCAGCTGAATACTTTCCGAATGTGGTTCCATACTCAGATTGATTTACCATATTTTGTGTTCACACTTGTAATATTACACTGGTGTCATTCACAAGCCACAACTACAATTAAGGCTACCTCAAAAAACTTACTCATCGGTACTTGGTGTGAATTCAGATAGCTGCCCTGGGTTGAAATTCTGCATGGGGTAAGTCTTAGCTTAGGAATTATTTAGAAATAGGAAAAAATGTGCCATGAAGGTTGAGCCAGCACTAGATACCTGCTTTCTTTTTTTAAGTTTGACTCCATCCCTCAAGAGAAGAGGGAAAAGGCTCTGTTGGGAGCACCACACGGTGGTGTTTGCTGAAATGTTGTGATCTCCAGGGCAACACTGAGCATAACAACTGGCAGCAAATACACAGAGGGAATGCACACAAAGGTGTTATACACTTTCCTACACAGGTGTCTAGTGAGTGTGTATCTACTGTTGGTGGCATCATCCTTCACAGGGAAGGGACAGAAAGCTGAAAAAGTCCTATGAAATGAGTCTTTTGGATATTTTTTTAATGGTATCCTCTTGGAGGGGAGACACATGGGCAGCAGAGAGGCCAGGAGAGGAAACCTGTGAGGAGGCAGCTGCAGCTGCAGCCCTGAGATTGCTCCACTTTGCAGAGCACAAAGTGGTGCCACCACCCCCGGACACTTTGATGTGCCAACCACCCACTGGAGCCCAGACTCCTATTGCCCTGGCTGCAAGGGGCTGTTTTGTTATTTCCCACTATTTAGGTTTTTTACAGTTGTTTCTATTAGTTCACTCCATCTGCTCTCGCCCCTATTACGGGGCCTGAGTTCCAGTTTCTTCAGCAATGCATTAGCCTCAAGCACAAATGGTTTTATCTCCAGTTTCATTAAAAAGTTGCTTAAAATAAAGGCTTTCCCAAAGAATCTCTATACTCCTCACTCGTAGGCAGCTCAGTGTGTTGAAATCCTGGTCTGATGATCAATAGTAAGATCCTGTTGACATCACCAGGGCCAGAATCTGAGCTATACTGTCCAGGTCAAAGCTCACTTCATCAGTGTTGCTAACGGGGCTGGCATCAGGAAGATTCTGAAAATAAACAAATAAACAAACTGACCCCTGGCTGATTCGAACTCTGTTAGGTTACATGCATGTGTACAGAAAACTAATGAGAAAAATTGCAGAGGAGTGAAAGTATTTGGCAGATAATTTTCTCATCAAGCTCCCTAGAAACTAGCAAGTCCAGCCACAGTTCCACCAAATTGGACTCATTCTCTTCTGGATGGCTCAAGGCTTGCAGAGATCCCTAGCTGAAGAAACACAAGGCCCAGAGACTTTAAGGAAATTTAGGCCTTCTGAATGTCACTCTTCACGTTTTTTTGCAAGAACTAGTGTTTATGCTGAAATTTTCCAGAACTCTTTCTTTCCCAAACATTCCCACTTAAAATGAATATTTTGATTCATGGTCATTGAAAAAGAAAACATTGTTAAATTCTTTGAAATTCTGGCTAGAAATTCAAGAATCCCTAGGGAAATTCATCTTGCATCAGAGTACGCAGCACAGGTTTTCAACTCCTCTCCTTGTCCTGGTGGTGACGGTGCAACGGAATAGGAGGGCAGTGGGTTCTCAGGCCCTGAGTCTGCAAACACTTTGGGTATGGTTTCATGACTCAAAGTGCTCACATTACTGTGGTTTAATAAGCTACCACCCATCAGCTGAGCTGTGGCAACTGCCTGTGCACATACAATTAGCTCACCCTAATTGCAAAATGTGCAACTCACCCCCTTTCAGGAGATCTGTGCAGCTGCACATTTATCTCAAGTTACCCCTTGGCATGTTTGCCGCTCAAGGTCCCGTTTCATCGTGCCTTAATTGAGATGAAGTGTGCTAGAAGATCTGAGCATCCGACACGCCCCTGGGGTGGGGATTCACAGCTCCCCCAGCCTCGTGGCAGGCTGGCAGTCCCCCTCCAGGGTGAGCAGCCCTCGAGCCAGGGTGCAAGCTGCTCTCTGCAGTGCCTTGTGTTTGCTGTGCAGCTGGTGAAAATTAGAGCACCAGAGAGAAGAGCCTATATTCTGCCTCCCTGCCTTCAACACATGCAAAGGGACCTGCTGCCCAGAAGTAGCTGCCCTCTCTCAACGGTGACTCTGTCACCAGCTCAAGTGCCACACACAGTGCTACCACACCTAAAAAGCTCAGTTTTCAATGCTAGGATATTCCACTTCTCTCGGAAGGAGAACAAACACCGCTTGCACCTCTGTGATTTCATATACCCACCCCAAAATCCTACACTGAAGCATCTTTGACTGAGAGCTCTCTGTATGCACTTTTTCTATTGTGCTTTCCAAACGGCACCACCCAGTTTAGCACAACTGCTCTGCATATGATCCACAAAACCAGCCTCTTTGCCCAGGCTATGTATTTACATCTCCTGCTACCAGGCATTTGATGAAACAGTTTCCTCCTCCTTACCAGTCCTTTTAGGCTTGGATGACTCAAATCCTTGCTCGTGTGAGCACACACTGTTGTTTCAGCTGGCTCTTCCTACAGTAGCATCTAAAGGATTAGGATGTTTCCCACCAGCATGCAAGGTTTCAAACACAAGATAAGCTTGCTACAGCAGGGAACTAATGAATAAGAAACTGAACCAACAAGGAAACTGAGCATGAATGTATATATCAACAATTCCATCTGATAAAAGTATCCTCCTATTGTACTCTGAGGCTCAGGTTAATAAATGAAGCAAAGTAGTCCAGGAAAATAGAAAACTTGCATAGTAATGCAACAAAAAAGTACATATACACCCTTTTCATGGCATGTGCAGAACTACTTGAATTTTGTTTCCAAAATCTAGGATGAAATTTGAAAACTGAAAAAATAAATCAGAAAAAAAAAATTAATGACTTTTTCATACAGATATTTTTTCTTAAATAAGTCTCATGCTAACTGCCTTGCATTTTATTTTAGCTGCTTGGAACTGTTTGAGATTTAAATCAGAAAAGAAGACTGGAACACTTTTTTCCAGAAGGTGTTAGTTTTGCTCTGACCAGTCCTACCATTTAGGTAACCTTTCCATGTCTCTGTAGCACATTTCATGTCATTCACCTTTGAGCAGCACACCTGCACTTGTGAATCCCTGCTCTGAGGTTGCTTTAGCCTTCCAAATTCCTGACCAGCTTCAAAGAAGCACAGCTGCCTGTTTGTCAAACATTAAAGTGTATTTCCTTCACAGCCAACTTCAAATACTCAGTGCCAGACTAAATGTGCAATATCTGACAGCTCCCACAGCTAGAAACTGAGAGTTTTTAAACAATTTTAAGCTGAATATCCCATGGCTTAGGGGTGACTGTCACTTTGAACCCCTCCAGGAAATTCAGAGGTTGCTAAATTTGTGTCATGTGCGAACTAGCACTTGCTAAGAAAATGTCATGCAAAGCATCTAAAATTTCTCTAGGAAAACTGATTTTATAATTGCATCACACCATGGAATGTTCTGGTTTCTTCTTTAGCCGTGTTTGTGGCCATTAGAGAAGGTCAGTGTGCAAAGAGCACTGTCAAGGCAGTGCAATCAAACAGGCAGAAGAAAGAAAGAGTTGTCAGAGTTTGGTTTTTTGCCAGTCCATCAGTCTCTTTTGCACAGACACGATGGGAAAGTTTTTAATTCCAGACCCTTCGTCGTCCGAAGGCTCCTGCTTCAGTGTGCACGTCAGACAGAGAGTGTACTCAGGACAAAGGAGCATCCCTGTGACCTTCGGTGCCACCCGCCGAGGAGGGGTTGTGCCACACACGGATGGCAGCCGAAAGTCGCGGCCCTCGCTGGGCACAGCCACAGGGCACCTCCGCTGCCACCACAGCCCCTCGTCACCCCTCCCACGGGCAAGACAAGGCCAGGCCTGGGCTCAGCCCCTGGGTGGAAGTGCAAAACACAGAAGGGTTGAGAGGATTACTCGGGCTTTAACCAGCTTTTCACTCTGCTGCCCAGCTCTGCACACGGCGGTGCCTAACTTCAGTGCCTGGAGCAACCTTGTTTCCCCCGGAGAAAACCAGCAGGAGATGGCGAGGCATCCTGGCCAGTGTCCCCCAGGGTGCCTCTGACTTCGGGCTGCGTAGGCGGGCGCAGCTCCCGGGGTGACGGACTAGNCTTCCCCCGGCCCGACAGCGGGTGGCGCTGGCGAGTCGCCGACGGGGCGCGGCGGGGGCTGCGCGGGAGCGGAGCGGGAACGCACCGGGAACGGACCGGGAGCGGGAACGCGCCGGGAGCGGGAACGGACCGGGAGCGGGAACGCGCCGGGAGCGGGAACGCGCCGGGAGCGGGAACGGGCCGGGAGCGGGAACGGACCGGGAGCGGGAACGCGCCGGGAGCGGGAACG
>VZTB01011674.1:0-72378 GCA_013397245.1 Thryothorus ludovicianus | reverse complement strand
GGGAAAGGAGGGAAAGAGAGGAAAATAAATAAATGAAGGAAGAAACTTCTCTGTGCTTTTTTCCCTTCAGCTTTTTCAGAAGGTCAAAGTAATCAAGTTAACTATCGCTATTTTTTTATCGCTATTAAATTTCCACCCACTTCCACGCTGTCTGTAGGGATTAAAAGTGCAGGAAACTCAAACGCCGCGGGAAGGCTGTTTTCCAATCCAATGTTTGCTGCACTGCCCAAAGTGCTGGAAATCTACAGCTATGACAAGGGACAGGTTTCGCTTGTTTTTTTAATCACATGGTTACTTTGGTGATACCTCAAGTGCTACTCTGCCTTCACTAGTGGTAACATGCACCAGTGTAGCACCTACCTCTCCTGAGGAGTCAAAAATTACACCAGTGAAGAAAAGCCTTACAGCTGGTGCAAAACTAGACTTACCGTAGGACTGGGCTGCTTGCAGTGTGCCGTGACATCCAACAGGTAGGTTCTGTGTTAGGAGTCACACTAATGGGGTCAACACTTGCCAGCAGCAGGAGACTACACCAAATGGAGTATCACTGGACATTCCTCATTTTAATGGCAGTTCTGGAAATGCTGAAAGCTTTCTCCATAAAACCAGATGAGGGAAAAATCCTTAGTGCTACAATAATAGTCTTTAACCCAAAGATTTTACTTGCTTGTGTTATTTTTTGTTTGTTTTCAGGAAATCATATTCCCCAGCTTTTCTTCTGTTCCTTTGCATTGTCCCTTGGAAGGGACAATGTTAATATTGCAATGACTGAGCCCTGAGTTTTGTTTGGCCCCTGCCATTGCACACCAGCAAAGGTGGCCACAGTGCTGCCAGGAGACATCGAAACACCCACACGCACGTGAAAGAAAACTACAATAGCCACTTTCCAAAAGAATCTGCTAATCATTTTTGTTTTACCTTTTCAAACAACTGCTGGTGACTCAGACTTGACATGGCTCCCGTAATCTTCACACATAATTAAGCAATTTATACCTTGTATCTGTGGGTAGTCACTGCTGTCAACACTCAGGCCGGTCCTGGAAATGGATGAATTGCTTTCTTTGGGAAAAAAGAACTAACAAACAACAACCACCTCTTGCTTTCTGCCACCTTTGA
Organism: Thryothorus ludovicianus; assembly: GCA_013397245.1. NCBI lineage: Eukaryota > Metazoa > Chordata > Aves > Passeriformes > Certhiidae > Thryothorus > Thryothorus ludovicianus. The sequence continues at coordinate 71,262 of VZTB01011674.1, read as the reverse complement.
TTAAATAATCTGAAATAAGAAGACTCTACAGTAGGGAAATTTGCTTGTGTGGGCCATTGCTTTTGAAGCTGATGTGACAGCTTGTTGCACGACTCTGTACACATTCTTCCATTTCACGAAGATGTATCAAGAGATGAGTGGAGCGAAAAGTTCTTCACTTTTATTACTCTAAGTTGACAAAATACAGCTTTGTCAGCTCTGATATTACAGTGATATCAGTGTTTCACACCTCAGCAGTCTGAAAGTGGCTGCAGTGTCTGTAGGATGGGCTGAGGAGCCCCAGAGTGGACTCCATACAAACCCAGAGTCTTGCTAGCACCCCTCTCACTGCAGCATCAATGTCAGAGGGAGCAGGGAGAAGTCTTGCTGCCCCCACAGGTTACCTTTTGCCTGTGTTAACAGGATATTCTGAGTAATACAGGTGTTGTCTTCAAGTGTACTCAGGACATTTGCATGGACAGGTTTGTCCCAAATATATGTATCATCAAGGAGCCCTGCAAGGGCTCCAGGACATCTGGACTCTGAGAGGGAAATAGGAAACTTGTGCTGGGGGTGAAACGGGCTGCTGTGTCAAACCAGACATTTTTAAAAGAGATCCAGACTCTGCAACATATGGACATAAATTAAACTGGGGAAAAAAAAAAAAGGTAGTTAGACTCATAGAATCCTCAGTTAGAGGTGAAAAACACACTGTGTTCTTCTCTTCCCCACAGTGAAATAGGATAATTTCCTTCATAACTGCACCACCCAAACCATTTCTTAGACTCATGGCTTATTTCCATTATTTTAGCAAGGTGTGTTTCATATATTCTGCATGTAATTTTGAAATAGGGAGGACTGGGTAGCACTTTCCAGGTTAGCTAGTCCATAACCACACAGAACACGGTCATGAAAGAGCAACTTCTCAGTCAAAGAGGGAAGAAATTGTACACAAGAAAATGCAGATGCAGTACAGTTACTGGGAGGGTTTTCTCAGTTGTTGCATGCTGCAGATGGTGGAAGAGTCCCTCCAGAAAATACTGGTTCACTCTTCATCCTGGCACATGCTGAACTCATCTGCACAAAGCAAAAGGAGGAGCTAGAATTAAGTGAAGGAATCAAACAGTTTTTTGTAGAAAAGCTCATAGACCATTTTTAGGTATTTCCCCCCCCCTTTTTTTTTTTTAATGAGAAAAGCAGTTATGTTAAAAACATCATGAGGAGTAATTCTGAACTGGCAGAGAGATGGGACAGATGATTGAATAGATTCTTTCCATCTCCGCATTTGGTGATCTATGAACTCACCTTTGGGAAACTTTTCTAATTTCAGACTGAGTTTCACTCCCCCAGGGCTGTCTGAAGAAGGTGAGATATTTAACCTAAGCAGCATTAACACTACCGCTGTGTTTTGGCTTTAAAAGCTAGCAAGATGTCTCAGCCCAAAGAAGCCATCACAGCGTGACTCTTCTCTAGTTTGCTTTCTTCCTGGAGGGCTCTCCACAGTACTTTGTGCTGGTGCTTCACACTGCAAGCCAGAGGTGCAGTCAGCTGGATGTGCTGCACAGCACATCCATCCTAAGGTGTGCTGCACCAAGCCCCCTGTGACTTGCTTTTGCTTCCCAGCTCATCCCTCACAGGCTGAAAGCCCACCACTGAAAGATGGTGTGTGGTGCAATTCTTAACAAAAAGCTCATCTTTCTTCCCTTGCCAAGGACTGTCGAGGTGTGTGTAAGCCCTGTGAAGTCCTGCAGCACCCTGTTGCTTCCAACACCAGGTTGGAGCTCAGTGATCATGGCAGTGATCTCAGCCAGTTATCCCATTTAATGTGGCTCATTGTGACGTGGAGGAACTGGGTGACAAGAGTCCAAGTAATTCTTTTCAACTGAGAAATCTACATAGAAGTTCGCTTGGGATCTAATGACTCACAATGCAGCAGGTATTCTTTGGAGGTTTCTTCGGAGAGCAAACAGCAAATTAGGGGAGAGCCTTACAAAATGAAAGATGTGGAGGAAAGGACTGGAGTGACCCAAAGCAGTCCAAAGTATTTGATCAAGAACCTGGGAATGAGAGTGAGAATAGTAGGAGTGACAGTCTGTGCACATATGGTGATCTATTGTGAGGCTTGCAAAAGGATCAGGGAGATCCCCAGCTGTAGAGCAACTGATTTTCCTCTGGCTTCATTCCCATGCAAATCACTTCTGTCACAGTACCCAAGCATTGCTTCACCTAGGTTGGTTTCTTATAGGTGTTTGATTTTACTCCAAGCAACTGCTTTTTTAGCCAGGAGCTTGGGATCCAGAATAACATTTAATTTCGTTTACAGCTCAGAGGATGTAAGGAGGAAGTAATGTGGATATCAGTCCAGGCAAAGAAACAGTAACCTGGAAACAGAGACGTAAGAGGACATTCACCCATTTCAGCTAGAACAGTTTGCCATCACATGGTGCTAAGAGGACAGCATCAGGCTGATATCAGTGGTCTACAGGTTTTCTTTATATTCGTATTTAACTTTCCAAATTAGAGACAGTGTAAACTTATGTAAATAACAGTACATTATACATAACTATTTTTGATGTAAAAATGACTCCTCATGCCAAGAAGCAATTAATATTTGAAAAAGAAAAACCTCTGAAAAGTCTCATTGCATTTATATTTCTTTTCAGACTGGAACTTTGTGGCTTGGAGGATGGACACACTGACCTTTTGCTGGTGTGCTCTTCAGCTCTTGCCACAGGCATCTGAGTGCAAGGGAGCTCAGTTGTCCTCCCCAAACCCCTACACATGCAGACTCTTGTGATCAGGAGCCTATGCTTGTCTTGCCACAAATTTCCTGTGCGGTCTTGGATAGGAAGGTGTCTGTGTGCCTCAGTTTTTCCATCTGTAAAATAAGAATGATGTTACACTGCTTCACCAGTGCAGCTAAATTTCTACTTGAAAAGCACTCTATGACCTTTGGGTGAATGGTGGTAATGAGCTGTTTGCCTTATTTATAAGTATCATTTGCTGTGATATAAATATTTTTTTGTATTGTTCATACTGTGTTTATTCTCTGCAAGTGAATACAGTCCCAATGAAAGCTGGAGACCGAGTATTTTGCTTTCCCATGTAACTCAACCAGTGTTCCCAAATTCTGATCTCTAACACCTCTGCTATTGCAGTTCTGGGCCTCTCTTGAGCAGAAACTGCTGATCATGCCAAATTCTCTGGTGTTTTGTAATGTGGGCTAGCATGCACTGAGGTTTGGATGAGACCAATAGACTCATTTTCACTTAGGGCCTGCGGCAGTACTGAAGCTGGAGAGAACAGAAGTGAAAGGTCATTGTTTCCCTTCCCTGAGCTACACAGCTCCTGTTTGAACGCAAATAAAAATATCATGTGACTCCTAATATTTATAAATATTTTTTGATAGCTTTAGTGCCTTTCTTCCAAATTTTACACCAAGAGGACATTTAGATGTTATTACTTTTATACATTTGCATTGTTTCTTACTTGGAAGGTTTGCTTGAAATAAAAACAACTGTAGACTTATTACTTCTCTTATTTTTTAAATTTTGTGTGTCTCTGTTTATGTGTAGTGTGTTAGCTAATATTTAGTTGGCTTTCTAGAACAAAGTGGGTGAATATGACCATGCACTTTGAAAAAAAAAGTCCGAATAGACACAGATAAGCAGTTAATTTACTTCAACTTAAGGTGTGTCATTTGAGAATGATTGAAGTGAGCACTTAGCTTGGGTGAGCTGGGATCATGTGCACAATAAATTACTATGGCTTAGAAGATGAAGAATAAATTGTTAAATCACAATAAATGGACAATTTACTGTGTCAGTGTCCTGAAGGGTGGGACAGTATCTGCTTTCCACTTCCAAAGGGCGGTTTCAGCTGCTTTTCCAGATTTCCTCTGGAGTCAGAGAGGCACACACAAGCAAAGAGATGATCCCATTTATTTTGCACATTCTATATTTGGAATGGTGAAAATCAAACACTTTGATGGCTAAATTTGGTCAGATGAATCCTACATAAAATACATAAAATGGTATTATTATCAGAATCCCCTTCTTTTCTTGAAGGTGTGTAGCCTAGAATGATTTGGGTTGGAAGGGACTGTAAGAATCATTTAGTTCCAAATTCCCTGCCATGGACAAGGACAGCTTTCACTAGACTGGGTCGCTCAGAGTTCCATCCAACCTGACCTTGAACATTGTCACGCATGGGGCAACCCCAACTTCTCTGGGCAACCTATCCCAGTGTTTCACCATCCTCACAGTAAAGAATTTCTCCTTCTCCTTCTCCTTCTCCTTCTCCTTCTCCTTCTCCTTCTCCTTCTCCTTCTCCTTCTCCTTCTCCTTCTCCTTCTCCTTCTTCTCCTTCTCCTTCTCCTTCTCCATGATAATAATAATAATAAATAATAATAATAACAAGAACACATATAAAACCTTGAAACAAGCTGAGCAACTCAATATACACATCAAATATCTGAGAAGGTTTGTGATACAGCCAAGCCCTCATATACCACTGCTATCACTCCATTTGAGAGGAGTTCTGCTGTGGACAGCCTAATGATCTAAGGACTATTTCTCAACAGGTATACTACTTGAGACAGCCGTGTCATGTTTCTGAAGGAGCCATCCAAGCAGCACATAGGGCATTATTTTCAGTACAGAAAAACAATCCACAAGGATATTTTATCTCCTGTTACTACACACCATCACACCTTGCAACCTACAAAGAAAAGGAGCAATTGCTGCTTAAGCTCATATCTAGCTGTAAACTCAGTGCTGCCTTCCAAACCTTTGCCCAAGAGCTGATATCCAAGTCCCTGTTAAAGGAGACACTGAGGGAATGTATTGCATGGTGCTGCCTCATCACAAGCAGCACAGTATAAAAAGTCTGTGGCAAGGTACACAGCTCAAATCCCAGAAACAGTGATTAGCAAATAAGGGTCAATTTCCAGAAGTCTAAATCAACTAGTCACAAAAAACATTGAATACTGAGAATTTTAAGAAAAACATGAAAATATACTCTGATGAGATTACTCGCCATTTTCATCTCCAATTACATGAGAAAGACTACAAAAAAAAAGGTGTTTTTCATTGAACCTTCTTCCACAGGTAGTCATTACCATGAGAAATGTGAAGCTGCAGAAGAAGCAGAAGAAGAAAAATAAGCTGTTGTGCAATGTCTGCAAAACTTTGAATTTATTTGACTGACATCAGGACTGCAAGTTAGCCCTTGTATCAGAAACCAACCTACCTACATTATAGTCTGCCTGCCTAACATTGCTCTTATTCTTAGTGGTGAGAGTCTTTCATTGAAACAGGAATATAGAAATTATTGTTACCCTGGATATAACATCTCACCTTACAATTGTTGCTTTGTGATTGAAATGATTTTTTGACCTGGCAGAGTTTTTAAGGAGCCAAATTTGAGAAGTTACAGCACCAGGTCACTTGAGCACTTTGTGGGGAGGGAGCAGAAGAACTTGATGTTGACTAAGCAGCAGGCTAGGGAAGCCCTGCTGGTGGAGTTCTCTGCACTTGCTCTTCATCAAACCTCAACAAAAGTGTACAGAGAACAAGCAAGCAGTCCCTTCCCTACTGAGCATGGTATATTTGCATTTAGTGAAGAATTAGGTAGATTCATTTTCTGCTGTAGTTGAAGACAAAGAGGATATCAGGACATATACTCAATAGGCATAATGGCATAATTGGAAAAGGGGCTCCATGTTTCTCCTCCTTTATAGAAATAAATTCCTGTAAAAATATAACTAAAGGCAATAGAAATACCAGTAGGAAAAAATCAAGAAAGACAAAAAAAAATTCTTTGCTGAAGATAGTAAAATGAACAACCAGGCATGGATTTATCAGTGTGAGGGAAGGAAACTGAGTAGGAATAAAATAGAGGGGAGAACACAGAAAGAAGATGTGGCACTTGTCTGCTAGGGGAAATATTCTTTTTCCAGAGATTAAAGAAATCAATATCTCCTGCAATTTTTTGCATGAAGTGGCGAAACCAACAGAACTTCCCCAGAAGCAGACTTAATGAAAACTGAGGTGAAATCTCTGTGGGCTGCAACTCAAGTGTCTATTAGTGAGAAGGAGGAGGAAGAGTCAGCAATCCAGCATGCTGCAAAGGGAGGTGAGCCTGTGGGTGGCACTTTGACAGCCATGGCCACGGGAGAAAGCCTGGAACAAGCAGTCATGAATGGAGCTCAGATCCACTGACCTCTGCGATGAGGACGTGTATCACAAGATAAAGTGAGTCCAATAACAAAACCTCATGACTTGTTTCCTAAAATTTTGCTGGAGGCATTTTAATATTTGGCTAATGAAAAAGCTACATCCTCCGTTCCAGGCTTGCTTAGGGAAGAAGTTTCTCTGCCCAGAGCTCTCTTCAGAGATACTTGGGGTAGCTCAAAGTATCACTTCAGAACTGTTTGTCATATGTAGGGCACTTTCAGTTTTTTAAGTTATCACTTCAATAGGTACGTGTAAAATTCACTGCAGTGATCTCACTGAAACTACCTTTACCTTATTTTTTCCCTACAATGCACCGCAACACTACAAGAACTACTACTTGTGTACCAAGTCAGCTGAGGGAATGTGAAGTAGTTCTCAGCTACTACTGGAGATCAGTTATTAGACATGAAGAGTAGTTTGGGTTAAATTTACTTGGAACAAATTATTTACAAAAATGTTTATCATCAATACAAAAAGAAGGCTGAATAATTCTAGTACACATGAACATTTTAATTATTTCAAAGCTTCTAGCATACATTTTAATATGTTATCTCCTCTGGTTTATATCCTCATGTTGGTTGATGCATCTATATGTAATATTTAAATCTTCTCTCCATATAGTTTCTCATATTTTATGTTATTTTTATCATATTCTTCAAAATTACCTTTAATAAATTTCTGTACCACTGAAATTACCAAAAATACGTTTATGAGCTCTATCTCTTTAAGAGCAAATATAAAATCTAACTGGATTTTTTTTTTAGTGTAAGCTGCTTTCAACTTCTAAATGAACAAGAAAAGCTTTGAAGAAATTTTGGAAGCATTCTTTGAAATATCTCCTTACTTAAAACAAAGCCATATCACATCAGCCATTACAAAAATATTCTCCTTTGCCAGGAGACCACACGTGAAGCTTCAGGTGGGAAAAAATTAGGCTTACAAAAGAAGAAGAAAAAAATATTGGTCCTTCCAATAAAAATCAACATGGAACTGCTACTGTAGTTCCATTATAAAGACTCGTAAAAACATTTCCAGTTGCTCCCTAGTAGGTCTCATTTCCATAAGCAAAACCCTTCTTTATTTCTTCCATGGTTTCTTACAGGTCTTAAAGGAGCTATGAAAAGTCTCTTGCCAACAGGGAATTTCTTGCAGAAATAAAGTGTCTTAGGAAACTTTTTTTTATAGATCTGGAAACATATTAATGATTAAAGGCCTGATCCTTCAGAGCTGAGTGTGATTTCCATTGGTTTCTGTGTGAATTACAGATGCTGGGCAACTTTTCATATCAGCTATAATATCTGCATACATCAAGTGTTAAATGATTGTACCAGGCTTGTCAGAAACCTTAGTGCTTTGCCTTCTGAACCACTCAACAGGACACATGTTCTCATATTGATACCCATGAGTTTCAAATTCGGGATTCAGGTCCTTAAGATCATGGGGCAGACTGAAAATTCCTAAGTTTTTTCAGTTTTTAGATGATTCATGGCTTTGAATCTTTTTATAAACTCAGCTTCTTGTCTTTTAGGTCTTCTCTGCAGAAATCCAGGCTAGAAATGCACTTTTCTTTAGAATAAAATGGTTTGATTACCTGTCTCCTGCAGCTGGGGCTAAAGAAAGATGTCAAACATTTAGTGCTGCATTATAGGCCTCGATGTGGCTAAGTCATTGTCCCTCTTGCAGGTCGGGTGCTGTGCTCCTGTGTCCCAGCACAGCCCTGTGCTTTCTCAACACTCTACTAGGGACACAGAATCAGAGCAGAAAAAAAAAATCTGTGGGAGGCAGAGCTGCAGCTGCTGGAGGAGCTTATTTTATCTGTCAGCAACTGTACATGAACCCTCTCTACTGCAGGATAAAATCTGACAGAGAGGCATAAGTCCTGACAGAGAAAGTTTTATGTACATTAAAGTCCCCATCAACCTGTCAATGCATAAATGGCCATGTGCAATGTAAGTGATGATTAAAAGTGATCCAAAAGAAAGCATTTAAAAACCAAATGAACCAACCCACTACACCAGATCTACACCAAAGCTTCTTGATAAGTTAAACTGTTTTAAAGCCGGAGATCAGCAACAAAAGGCCTGACTGCCAAAAGGCATTTTAGACATTCAGCAGATTTCCTATTAAAATGTAAGATAAGAAACCATCAAAATATAAATGAAAAAGACCCCAGTCAATGGAATAAAATTTCCTGAGGAATCAAGGAAAGCGTGTCCCATTTGTGGGACTGTTTCCAGGGCCTTATTCTCCTTCAGCTTTTGTCCTTTTGTGTTTATGGCAAAACCAGTTTAGAGTTGGAATGGCCACATTCAGCCTACAGGCCAATGGCAGCTCCCCTTGGAAAGATATTTATTATTCCTCCTGCCTTTGATTGCCTGGTTAATCTGTGTAACCAAGTACTGTAATCCATGTAATCCCATGGCCCTTTCACTTGTCCTTTATTGATAAGACAGGTATTTGTTGTGCTGCTGCTTGTGTTCTTCTCTCCACACAGGCTGTCAGCTCTTCACATGTAAGGATTTCCCACCACAGTCTGTTTGTACAGAGCTGGCACAACTAGCCTGAATCTTCCGAGTACTACCAGGTAAAACAAACAAATCCCCTGAGGCCACCCTAGTAATTTGCTGAGGCTTATTTGCCTATTTATACCATCGAAGCTGTCAGAGAGCAAGGAAATGGGAAGAAAAATGGTGTTTTCCTTAAAAAAGAATGAAAAAGAATAGAGAATCAAACGTTGTGGGGAACCAAGCTCCATCTTTTTTATAGTGTTCTCAGACCTCTGGGTAGTCACCTTCTGGGGAGGTACCAGAAAAAAACCTCAAATTTTTCAAAGATGAAAATCATCTTAATGTATTCTGTAAGACAATGAGAATTAAGTTAGCAATGTTTCCTCAGAACCTTTTTATCAATTTAAGGCACACATTAAATTGTGTCACTCAAATAACATTGCAATCATGGGTCAAAAATGTAATTCTTCATTTTCCTGCATTTCCATACCACTGAGGTTAACAGATGTACCTACTCCAGTGATATGTCCATATGAAAGTCTGCTCTAGACCTACACACTGAATAAATGACTGAGGATATCTGTCAAACTGCCCCTGGGAGTGGCCTCATACTTTTTGGATAAGCCTCAGATAAAAGTCTAAACATCTGGATACTTATAAAAATCATCCAGAGCTCCTGGATGTCGAGTCTTTTCTCTCATTCATTTGGACTGAAACTGTCAGTGGGCACAGAAGTGTTGTAATGTGAGGCGTAATCGGCCGGTGGACAGAAATAGGAATCAGATGTCTTTCAAATAAAACTCGCCTCTCCACCAGCAATCCTCCAGCGAATCTCCCACACCTGTGGATGAGGGTTACACTGCTGTTACTGCCATTCAGAACTCTTTTAATGCTGGATGTATTTTTTAAAAGACAGCTCTCGCAGCTTATAAAGCAAGGTTTTGGCTTCGGCTAATGAAAAGCATTAGTGTACTGTGGGAGGTGCAGGGAGAGAAAGATTATAATTAAATCTCTCCACTCCTCTCCTGTCTCTGAGGGCTTGGATAAGAAACGGTTCTGCTGGGCAGCTGAATTTTAGCTAAATAAGATAGCTGGGGGAGGGAGCCTTCTTGGTGGTTTCATATATGCTTGCACATGTGGTAGGGCCAGGGAACATTTCTGATGAAAATAAAATTGTTCTGGGCTCAATCCAGCTGCAAATACCGGCAGCCTGCCGGGCTCTGCAACTTTCATAAGGTTGCAGATCCTGGCTCCTAGCTGGAAGTTTGGCCCAGCCACCGCAGAAGGCCCAGCAAGCAAAACAATAGTTTTATGCCTGAAAATTGCACATCAAATTGGGAGAGGCAGGAGGATGTGCGCCAACATGCTCTCTCTATCCCAGTGCTGCTGAGGTTGGGCTCCTTCTTGTACCTTCAATCCCCCTTGCCCCACACCCTGTGAACACAGTCAAGGAGTTACAGAGGAGCCCAAAGCTGGGCTCCTTTGTTCACAAAAATGGGCTGGTGGGCCCTGGTGTCTCGTAGGCTGTCGGTGATGGCCAGTAATGGTCTGCTGCAGGATGAGCACGGCTCTCCTCTCATCTTCCTGTGTGTTCCTTTTACTGTCAGCCTCTCCTGAGTTTGACTTGGTCTTGAAGAGCAAATGTTGAAATGATTTACGATTTACATTAATTTATACTGCTCCCCTTTAAGAACATCACAAGTGGGTCTTTATAAGAAGCAAGTTTGAAACAATGTAGGTGCAACATGCCAAAAAAATACAGCTATTGAAAACAGAAGACTAAAAGACTCAAAATAACATTTTAAAACTTCTGAAGGAATTTGATATAAAACCTTTCCTTGGAGTGTAGGGCAATGTTGGATTCATGGCTTTGGATTGCTGGAAGATGTGTTTAATACACTCTTAGGTTGAGAAGGAGATTGAGCCTACGTTGGGCAAAAAAAACCCCAAAAAATCTCCAAGCTTAGAGCCTTGGGCAGATATTAGGGACATGGGCAACAAAATTTTTTAAAATTTAATGCTATAGAAGTAATTCCTGCAGCTGTTTGGACCACACTCAGCTCTGCAGCATCTCAGTATTTGCATCTCATCGCCCTAAAATCACTGGTGGTACAGAACTACTCACCTCATGACAAGATGGCCTGTTCCAGGACCAGAAACAGGGACAATGAGAGCAGAGTCTGTTCACTTTTCTGACATACAATCAAAAACAGTTGCAAAATTTTGTTCTAAGCTTCTTTTAAAAGGGAAAAAAACAAGTTTCCACCTAAACAGAGCCTTGATCCTGGCAACTCTGTACCTTTCTCAGGGTTATACTTCTCCAGAGGAATGGAAAGGCCCATAGCCCCACTGATTTCCACCCATGGAAAGGGGCGTTTTTCAAAAGTTGTTGTTTTTTTTCCAAAAATATTCCTTATGAGGAATATTCACCAGCACAGAAAACACAGAATATAATGAAAAATGATACTGAAGTAAAACCAGGCTGCTAATATCCTTTATCGCCTATTTAAAGCACCCACAGACATTTAATGTAATTTAAACCAGCAGTAATTAATCCCCATCCAAAAGAGTATTTAAAAACATACATCAACCCACCATGAGGACTGACACCCTAAGATGCTACACACACACTTGCACACTGTACTTAAGGGTGCATTTTCCATTTCCTGTAGGGGAACAGCTCTTCCTCCTGTGACCACGGAGTTAACTTGAAAATTTGCCTGCCACTCTTTTGTTTTTTTCTGTTCTAGCAAAGCTTACTCAAATATTTCAGCTGTGGTTGGATTGCAGGCCTGATTCTGTCCTTGGGAAGTGACTTGCTCTTGATTTCAGTGTATTCAGGGTTAGGTTTATCAGGCAGCAGAAATCTAGTAAGTATGTGTGTGACCTGTGTTTTCAGATTTTCTTAGCATCTTGGACTAACAGATGAGTCTCTCTTTAGAAGTATATATTTGAAGAGAATGTAAATACCATTTATATAAGCACATGCACACACTCACTCCATGCATGCATATATTGCATATATATATAATAATATTACTACTTTACCAGAATTGTGCAAACCTGTTACCTGATCAAAATACAAGCCAATATTATGATAATGATGGAAATGCTTTTCACTGCAGTTGTCTTTGTTGAATTAAACGAAGACAACACTTTTATCAGAAATATACCTAGACATATAATCCAAATGACACAGAGCCCTGTTAAGCACAGAGAGATATTTTACTTTCAGTTATGCCAGTGTAACTGCTGCTCAAGATGAAAGACATCCCTCTGATCTTACACCAGGAATATATACTTCTTCTGAGCAAAAGACATAAAAGACCTGTCAGGCTTGTGCTCCTCAGTGGGATTTATATCTCTGTAAGTGAGCCTATTTGAGTTGAAGATGTGTGTACATTCATTGTAGGAGCTTTTCTTCTTCCCCTAAGTGCAACATATGGATACAGATATAACTGGATTACATATAAAAACGTAATAAAACGTTTTGCTTGCAAACATACAATAGAACACTAACACATAATTGTTCGAGAGGGTATTTGTTCATAATATGAATCTTAGGTTATACCATGTTTCAAATATAATATAATGCTCTCTCACTTTGAAGTGATAGCCTGCATAGAAAGACAACCCATGGGACAAGCCAAGAGCCCTTTGCTCTTGCAAATACACTCTAAAACCAGGCCAGAGCTCTCAGAAGAAATGTACTGAATGGATTTAGATCAGAGGCTCACTGGTCTGGATAGGACTCCATAGAACCTTGGTAGCATTGTTTGGGAAAGACCCAGGACCAAGATCCCAGCAGTCCATAGCTCCCTGGAAGAACCATCTTCCCTTAAGGCCACATTGCAGCTTGGCCCATAATAGAATAAAGTTGTGTACAACATGTTCCACTTGTATAAATGGCACCTCCACGCCAGATCTTTGATGTGCTCCCCAGGGCAGTGATGATTAACTTTAAATAAACACTGTGGGAAGGCCACACCTCCCTCCATGTCCCGTTCAGCTGCTGCTTTGTGATGAAGTGCCAGTCTTTGTGCATTGCACTGAGAAGCAACATGTTATTCAAGACAGTCCTGCGATAGCTCTGAGAGTCGCTCTGCCTTGGGCCAGGGCAGCTGGCAGTATTTCCACATAAAAGCTGCCACATGATGGAGACAGGACCATTTTCAAAAAGCTGTGAGCCCAGTACATGGGGACAAGGGTACAATACGAGCAGGGAGGGATAATGTGACAAGGGAGGGGGGCAGCAAGACAGTGGGGATACCATGTGCCTGGTGTAAATCCAGAGTGGAAGGGACACATCTGCACACAGAAATGAAGTCAATAAAATCGCAGTGTCTCAGGAAGCCTCTTGAAACAAGCACGATAGCCCTTGCTGTATGTATGTCTAGAAATGCGTGTCACAGCATTAGTGACAGACTTCCACAGAAAAGTAAAAGAGATTGCTTCTTCTGTCTTAAAAATAATTTCCTTATTGTTATGATGGCACACAATGATACTCTTCTCTCAGTATTTAGGTACTGAATTCCCCTTTTTTAGAAGGGACTTAAACTTGAGTGACCTGCAGACCCACCATCTATGTACTGAGCCCTCTTTGTTATTTGTGCTTTTTGGAGAGATTACGCTCTCATGATTTATATAAAGAGTCTGCCGTCTTAGAGGGGATTTCATATGACCCCATGATCCCATTATTTAAGTACTAAGATCCTTCTTGTTAGAAGTTACTTTAACCACCATTTACACCCTTGGTTCCCCAGAATAGGCTTTCCCCACCAGTGTCAATAAAGTTAGCTTTTGTTCAAGTGCTCTTCCTCTGCAATTAAATTACACTTGAATGGCAGCAATCCTATTTTTTATAGCATGGTTTCAGTCAGCTGCATCCATCCATGCCAGTGGCATGTTAGCAAAATCCAAACCCAAGAGTGGATGTTGACTGCGGGTTGTGCAGCCGTGACTGTGGCTGAGAGTCCCATCAGTCAGCACAAGAGTGCAAGGACTGAGCATGGAATGGTGATGGCATCCTAGAAGACAGTGATGAACTTCTTAAATAACACACGGTCAGGCAAAGCCCCAAATCATTGCCATGGCAAACTGACATGATGAAAAGAACTAACTTTGAAACTACTACATCCTTGCCCTTTTATCTCTAGGATTTCACATTTGTGAACCATGTGCTTTGTGGGCAGTTATGCTGGTAGCATAAGATTAAAAGCTTTCTTTTAGCATGTTTAGGTAAAGAATGCTTAATAGAACTCACACAGGATAAATACTAGGACAGGTTTAATTATAAGTGGAGACAGGCTTTTGCAAATTTCAGGGATCCAAAAGAAAAGCCAGGAAAAAGCATTGTGAGGAATAATGCTTTTTAGAAGACAAGTGTTTCAATTCCACAAACAAGAGACAGAAGGAGAAAGATAAGTAGGTATAAAGGAACTACAGTGATAATAGGTAAGATGTGGGAGGAAAAAGATGATGTAGACACAAATATGGCAATGTGGAAAAGTAATACAGAAAGTAAAGGCACAGGGAAATAAATGGGTCTATTAAATATCTGTCTTTCCATTTTAGAACTGCATAGGTAGATCATGAAAGGAAAAGAGGCCTATGAGGAATTCCTGTAGGAATTTAATAGTTTAGAGGTGGCAAAAATTCCTTTAAAGATGCAGCCAGGGATGTTTGAAGTAAATCATTCCATGAGACACTTCTCAAACAGTGGAAGGAGCTAGGTGCTGCTCACATGAGTATTACAGAGCAATATACCTACAGAGGTGGTGAAAAATCACCTGTTCCAGACGGAGATATATTTGAGGTGACCTTTGGCATAGTGGTCTGATATTTAGGAGATTCTTAATAGATTTTAGAGTACCAGTATAATTTCAGATAACTGGGGTGTTGACTTTGTGCCAGGATTCATGAAGGCAAATAAATAACTATAAATAAAAGTAATGAGAAGTTCTCTCATCAGACAGAAATGTTAAGAAAAAAAAATAGAGTGAACGAAGTCAAAATCATCAATAATGGAAATAGAAGTCTTTCATAATCAGTTTGCTACTCTATTCTTTAAATAGTTCTAGATTGATGACATAGAAAAAAACATAATAGATTGAAGATATTACTTTATTACACCCCAACAGAAATATTTTTTTGGAATTCAAGTATAAAATCTTCTTACAATAAAGCTGAAGCAAATTTTGAAATTAAACATTTCAGACTAAAACATAAAAATATTTAGTTTTTAAACTGCCAACTCAATACTTTTCAGCTGTTTTTTAGATTCTCCTTGTACCCATGCATATATGAAAACACATGTTTTCAGCTGTAATAATTTCAGGGATGTAACATTATTTCAGAAAATTTATTAGTCTGCTTCAATTTGCATTTTTCAATGGGAAGAAGGAAATTTTTAAGAAACTTTTCACTCAAATGTAACAAGGAAATAATAGATGGGGAAATATTGCCAATCAATATGGTTGGAAATACAGATACAATTTTACATTTGTATATAACTGCAGGAACACAGATGTTGGAACATTACATACAGTCCTGGTCATCCCATATTTATAAAAATATGTTGAAAAACTGAAGAAGATGTAAAAAAATGAGCCAGGAAAAAGATTCCAGTGCAGGAAAAAAAAATTCTGCACAGTACAAGACCTAAAAATCTGATAAAAAAGAGGATGAATAAGTAATGAATGTGCCATACGTTTTTTCATCACAAGATATTCTGGGACTAAAGTGAAGAAAAGTACAACTAAAGAAAAATTTTGGAAAGCCAAAGCAATTTATTGTCCCAAAAGTCCTCACTTCAAGGCTAGATGTCTATATGGAAGACTGTGATTCAGAGAAACTCCAGGTAGAAAATGCGATATGGAACAGATTTAATTTAAAACAAATAAACAAACACAAAAAAACCCTCCAAAACCAAACAAATCTGAACAAAATCATGGCTTATTTTATCCTGGGAAATCAATCCTGATGATCTAATAGCCTTTCTGGGCACATCTGTGTGGCTTGCTGACTGTTTCTATGGATAACACTTTGTGGAGCAGACCCAAGTCCTCCTGCACATCCAATTTACCTTTTCTTGGCAGAGCACTGAGAGGAGAGATAGTTGTGCAGCTATTGCCAAAGCTAACAAGAAGCATACCTTAGACAAGACAAAGCCCTGCTTGCAGAGAGATTTAAGCTGAAGAGATGTATATCTTCAGGCAAACATCGAAGTCATAAACACCCTGGAGCCCATTCTGCCTTCGGTTCCTCACTGCTCTTGCCACAGTGCTAAATGATGGTTGAATTCAGGGCTGCTGTTGCCCTCCCTATGCACATCTGTGCCTTCTCATTTCTAATGTTCGTGGTATTGAGGAGACAGAAGTTCTGTAACGCTCTTGTTCTTCTTCTGTAACAAAGCCATTAGGACCTCGTTTAAGTCTGTATCTCTCCATTGATTCCTAAAGGTTTTAGTCGGTGTCTTTGAAATTCATCCTCAGAGATTTGTTGTACCCAGGGCTCCCAGCCCAACTTGAGTTACTGTCTTCAGAGAGTCCTGAGCCTTCAAAAGGTTTTATTTCCTACACATATGCTTCTTTACTTGGAGTCTTCAACTCCTCTTACACAAACTGACAATGCAAAAAAGAATTTGGGGATCATACCTAAAAGGACTTGGGATTTGACTCTCATAAATCCTTATCTGTCAGAGGGCTAGAAGAAAGCAAACAAACCTAATTTCTTTTTAGAAGTCCAAATATCCTGGAAAGATAATTGCAAAATAATACCGACTGTACAGACACCTGTGCATAAATGCTCCATCCTGACTGTCAGCTAACATGAAAATTCAGATAATGAACACCATTAAAATCAATATGAACGCTTTCTGTGAGAGAGTAAAGTTTGCAGGACCCAATACTGTGCAGAGTTTCTTTGTTGCAAGAGACATTTTGTGATTCACTGAGTAAAAATGGTCCACATATTTCAAAGTGAAATTTTGCAGGCCATTGATCTAGAATGTGAGCTAGTTCCTCTGGGTATTTTGGAAAATCAGAAACAACATATTTATTTAATTTAGAAAAATTACTTCCGTCCAAGGCTGTTTCTCAAGAAATATTCATGACAGCCAAACTTGCAAACTCGCTACATATACGTGCCAGGCATAGCATAAAGATAAATAGCCCAATACTTTGTGAAATCTTGCTGAACAAGAATTGCACATTGGATTGTAACAGATCTTAAAAGAGCTTCCAATGTCCTGGAAAAATAATCATAGTTTTAAAAGGCTAGTAAATCTTTGCATGGTAGTTAACAAATATTTCAATAAACTGTAAAGATTCCTTTTAACAAGTTTCATACCTAGTCACTGAATGATTAACCATGTTGCTTTTTCTAAAGTTTACATTAAAATAATAAGAAATAGACTTTCCAAAATAGTAAAACATTGTGATTCTTATTCCAATAGGAAAAGCCAAGGGCATTAAAAATTAAAGATGACATCTCCAATCTGGATTTTGCTAAGCTAAGCAAATTTCCCTAGCTAAGTAATTTTCATGCTTCCGGACTCTGTTGGTCCCCTGAGCAAAATGGACAAAACCATTCTCCCAAAAGCTAAGGATACACCTGACCTAAATTCTTTCGGATTACAAATTTAAGGAGCAGAAAGTCAGATTGTTTTAGTTATTGAATTTGTTTGTGCACCAATTGTGCAGTTATTTCTGCAAAGTGCACCAAAGGCATGGTGCACTTTGCAGAAATAACTGCTGAAATAATTAAGTGAATTATGAGCAAAGTGATAGTCTGAAAAGAAAAAAAGAGTGTTTAGTGTATTACCTGGTTTAAAGGAGTTTAAAATTTCTCTTCCAGGATTCATTATTTTCTCCTTTATGTTTTTAAGTATATTCCAAACTTGAAATTTGATAAAGGCTGGGTTTTTTTCTCTAACAAAAAAGTCAATCTTTTGTTATAAAAGCCTCTGAATATTGAGGGGTGTGTGGGGTTGTGTGTGATATTTTTTTAAGGGTTTTTTTGTCCTGAGAAACTTAAAGATAGAACATGCAGAAAATACTCAGATGGAAACAAAATTTTGCTACCAGTCAGAAAGCTCCCTTCTCCTTCCCTGGAAACATAAGATGAAAGGTTCATTCTGCCCTGAACCAGGCATCCTGTACCAAATATCAGAGCAAAGAAGTAATGGTTCTTCACCAGAATACTGTCTAGGAGTCATAGTTCAGAGACTTTCTGCACTAGGGTTGGTATTTTTGTATGTAGTAGCACGCATAGGATTTGTCCCCCAAACTTTTATTGTCATCATGTTTGAAGGACATCCTCAGCATATACACACGTGCAAGAGCTTCCTTTTGCTTGTTCTCAGCCTGACGTCCTCTAGATGTTCTTGTCCTGTGTGAGAACGTTTTATTCACCTTCCCACCTCTGTCATTTAGCATTTCAATTCAAAATTCTGAGATCTTCGTGGTGCAGACCAGAACAGCTTAATTCATGGACAGTTCAATAAAGCTAAAATTAAATGTTATATTTACAATTAAGTGCCAAACTTTCAATGAGATTTCCATTTTGTAAAATCAGGGAAACCTTTTCTGACAAAAAAACCTATCTTCTGGAAAATTTTCAAGCTTCTCTGAGTGTTATGCTACATTTTTGGCTAAAGAAGCTTAGTAAGGGCTCTTTATTTTTATTTTAATACAAGGTGTCAAAATTAATTGTCAGAAATTTCACTGACATAAAGGAAAATATTTGGGCCAGGGCATTCATTGTTATAAAGACTATTACCAGAATTTTCATGCTGCAGCCATAACCACATATTCATGTAGACTAACTAAATAAAATACACATTTCAAGCAAGCAAGGGTAGAATTTTTGGCTAATACACACAAGGCAATATCTTTTGTGAAGTTTGACTTTTATCAGTTCATGTTGTTCAGCTTTGACTACAGATATTTTTTGTATATAATCTGCACATTTAAAGATGTTGACTCAGAAATGAGGGAGGCCAGAGGCCTGCCAGAAATTTTGCCATCTCTCTTGTGAAGCAGTCCCAAGGAAGAAATGGCAAAGAGGAAATTTTGTGTTTGGTATCTGTATCCTGCCTAAGCCCCACTTCAGTTGCCTAGCTCCTGCAGAAGACTCTTGGTTGCTCAAACATATTTTCTCCTTTATAAATTCATGCTGACTTCTTCCAGTCACTGTCATGTCCTTAATATGTTTGTAAATGGTTTTGTTCTATCACTTTCTTAATGATTGGGTTGAGGCTGGCTGGCTCATAGTTCCCTGGGTCCTCCTTCATGTCATTCTTGAAGATAAGAGTGAAATTTGCTTTTCTCCAGTCCTAAGGAGTCTCCTGAGATACCCATGACTTTTTCGAGACCCTCAGGAGCAGCCTTGCAATGGCAACCACAGTTCTCATTCATGGTGATGATTGCCAGATCCATGGGCATGGGTACATTTGGTTTGCTTAAATACTCCCTGACCTGATGCTTCTCCACTAAGGGAAGTTCTGCCTGGCTCCCCACCTTTTCTACCAGTTTCAGGGACCTGGGATTCCTCAAGGTATATCTTATCAGTAAAGATAAGGAGGAGAGATTCGAGTACCTTGGTCTTTTTCCATGTGCTTTGTCATCAGTTCTCCTGCCCTATTCTGCAGTGGGCTCTTGTCTTCCCTGGTCTTCCTTTTGCTGCTGTGGAAGCTTTTCCTCACCACTTTTCAGGTAGGCTCTGGCTTTCCCAACCCTGGTGCTGCATGCTTAGGCAGTATTACCCTGTTCCTCCTGGGTCATCTCTCTCTGCTTCTACTTCCTTAATTCAAGTTTAAAACATCAAGCTTTTAAAAAAAAAAAAAATCAGAAGACATTCCAGAGAGGGAAGAATAAGCCTGACAAACTTAGGGTAACTCACATTGCTGAAGAAGCACATGGACCACATTTCCCGAGTGTTGATGGCTCCTGTCATGTACCATGCTGTCCAGTTGAGGAGTGACAAAGATATAAAAAACCAAAGCCTGATTTTAGCCCAGAAACATCATTCAAAGATGTCTCTGTTTGCAGGCTTAGAGACTGAAAAGGCTCCAAGTCTTCACTAAAACAATAGTTGGAGCTGAAATAATACATGTGTGATATGTCAAACACAGGATCACAAAACCTCTATGCTTTATTGGGATATGGGCTGGGAAATACAGAATACTCCTAAAAGGTTTGGCATTAAAAGTGACACCTGTTATTGTGACATCTGCTCGTGAATATGGCAAGAATTGTTCATAACACATATTGTTAGGCATGTAAGCTATTTAGTAGGAAAATTGAACTTGAAGAAGAAAATTCCATATGGGAATACTGAATATTGGGTTGTTCTCCTTGAAGATGCTGGGTAAAGCAAGGATATAGAAAAGATAAGCTGTGAAATTTTTTTCCACTTAATTTAAAAAAAAAAAAGAATCCTTATTCAGTTAATTATTTTTCAGAAACATTCAGAGGGAGAGACAGTGTGCTTAGCATACAAGAATATAATTGATGATTTCTTGAAACACAAACCTTGGAGGGTGTAGGCACTGCTTAAATGTCTTACTCTATGTTTGGGGCCAGGGCTTGAGCCAGATGTCTGAAACCCCAGCTAAGCAGCTGCACCAAGAGGTGCTTCTGGAGGAGTGGTCCCCTTTCTCTTTGGAGGGAAGCTTGGTCTGGATCTTCTGAACAGAAGTTTTTTAGGAAAGACCTAATTGTAATAAAGATTTTCTCGTTTCAGCAAATAGTCATTTTCCAATTTAAAACACGTGCTACGGACTGAGTTTCCTGCCTTGCTCCAAGGCTGGGTGTCTTCAGAGTCTGGAGATGACCAGGAAGGTGGAAAATGCTTCACACAACGGGCACAGGGCCCATCATCTCATGTGACTACACAGCAAACACAGGAGGTGCCACAACAGGAATGAGCCCATTCCAGGGCTTTTTAGTGATCATCCAGAACTGACTAGAGTCTGTTGCTTAATGCAGCAGTTTGGTTCGGGGTAGACTGTTGGTCTCTTTAGGTTGTTATCATGTCCTGAAGGATGCAGCATTTTCCAGTGCCAGAGGGACTGATAAGAGATTGAGTGAGCCAAGCTACATCCCACCAAAAGGACTTTCTGAATTTGCCATCTCTTCAGAAGTGAGAACTTTTATTGTTTAATATTATTCATTTTTTATACTTGTGGATATCTTGCATGTTAAATAAACAGTTTTTTCCCACTTTTCTCCAGGGAAATATTTTTCCCAAACCAGTTGGGGGAGGGGCCGCTTGAATCTGGTTTCTAGAGGGACCCATTTGAATATTTGCCCCCAAATTTGCCCCAAACCAGGACAGAATGCTTAGAGAAACTAAGGACAGAAATACGGGAGACTGGTGAAACTTCTACAGAAAAATCCAAAGGATTATTATCTATCCAAAGGATTAAGTGAAAGTTGGCTTTTCTACAAAAGTCCAGGTCTGGATATGTGCACGCTGATGGAATAGCAAATTCTTGTTTTGCAATTACAGCCAGAAAAAGAAATGTTTTCCATTTGCTGCCTCTCCTCCCACTTGCCCAGTGTTGGATAAGGGTGTTATTCAGTTCAGCTGGAAAGATGGAGGATTGGGGGATAACAGGAGTTTCATGGATGAAAAGAAAGAGACAGAACTATGAGGAGAAAGGGGGAAAGAGAGGGAGGAGGAGGTTAAGAGTCCTGGCACAAATATATATGCATTCAAACTGTTGCAAAACTAGACCTTGTTAGATTATAAACCTTGTGCCATGGAAGTGCAGGTTCTGGTATGATTACTTCTGCTGCCTGTGAAGCTAGAAGTTTAAAACATGGAAATGATAACTCTAAACAGCAAATGCAGAGGTTGTCCAGGCACTGGTACGCCCACACACGCTGGGTAGCTGGCCTGGGCCCATGGCAGAACCAGAATACTAGCCAACTTTACTTTTTTTTTTCTCTTCTTGTAAGAAAAAGTGTGAGGTTAAGCTGACCAGAGAAAGCAAAGCTACCACAGCCTTTTGTGGCCAGTAAAGCTGAGCACAGACTGTCATTGTCAGGCTGTGTAACACAGTCCACTTTTGTTGTTTACTTGCAGCAGCGGGTGAAAGGAACTGCTCTGAGTTATATTTGGTGATGAGGAGCCAGGAGAAGGGCTGTTGTGGGAGGACGCTCTTCTGTCTTCCTGAACTTTCACTTTTGATTTTCAGCTGAGCTGGAAACATGATTCTATTCTATTATTTTCTTTTTAGTGCCTGGACCTGAGGCGAGATCCTCAGCTGGGATAAATCAGCTCCACTTCCCTGTGGCCAAGGGAGGTAAGAGGATGCACAGTGGTACTGGATGCAACCCACCTTGCTTAGAGACTGAAGTGCTTCTTTTCCCTGATAAAATTTAGACCACCGTATTCATGTGCTCAATCATGAATTATGTGAACATTTTTTAAAAGCACAACTTCCCAATGACCCAGAGTGGCTTTAAATAAAGAAGTACTATTGGACCTCAGCAGCGTGAAAGGAGCAGTTGAAATCCCTGTCTTGCCCAGCTGTTAAAACTGTGTTTGATTTCTGAAAAACCAAAAGAGAAAAAGGGTTAAAGGAGACCATACAAGAAGTAGAAGAAATAAATTGAATGCACATGTGCAATCATTATTCATAGTAACGTTCCTTGTATTACTTCATAACACAGCTGTATACACAAAAAAACCAGTCCAGTTTGGTTTCTTCCTATTTGAATCTTATTAATTTCTGTTTAATGGAACACAAATGTTTGCGCTCTTCATTTTGACGAATGCAGCCTCGTGGTGTATTTGTTAAGCATTAGCTAGCACAGTTGTGACCATCTAATACAAATGTCTCTGGGCCTTTCATGCCTCCTGACAGGACATCTTTTGAGCATGACAGTTGCCATGGGGACGGGTGCAATGCCTATTTGGAAGGAAAATTGGGAGCAATGCTCATTACGTCAAAAACTACATTGGGGAGGGAGGGAAGGAGAATGTTTGCTTCTTGTGCTGACACTTAGCTGCTTGTTTTACCCGCCACCCACACACTTCCATCAAACAATATCTCTTTCAAACGCAGAAGTCAAAGTTTGCATCTCCTATCGTTCCAGCTGGAACAGGCAAGGGCTGTGTGAAATGAATATCATCGTGCTGAGGGCTGGGGCACTGCCTGGCTGGCTCTATCTGTCACTTCGTAACACAGCAACACTGAGCCCTCTCAGTTTTCCCCTCCTCCTGGCCTCGGCCAAGCGCTTTACAGAGCTCCCTGGGGCACGGCGGGGACACCAGGGTGTTGTGGGGAGGGGGAAGCTGGGAAAGTGTAACCAGTTTACTCAAAAGCATCGGATTTATTGTGGGTTTACTCTGGTGAGAGAAGGATCTGTGTGTATCGTAATTTCCATAGATAGGGAAGGTGGCAGTAAAAAACACAAAGATCTTCGTATCCTCCCCATCCCCCCAGGACACTGTGAGAAGTCAAGGGGAAAAAAAACCCTTTTTGTACAAAAAGAGTCCAGAGCTTGCTCTTTCCATGCATTCCCTAAGTCTACACATTTCTTCCATTAGAAATTAGCCATCGCTGTATTTTTCACTGACTTGTTCTGTTGACTTAGACTTTCAAAAAACCCCTAAACCCACACTGAGAAACCCCCAAACCCCACAAAAACTGGATAGCAGCCAAAGAGTTGAAGGGAGGACGAGGTAAACTTGCCACGAGGCCCAGGTTTGAACAGGGGGTGTTTTCAAAGTGCTCAAATGTCTGACTTTGGGTGTTGGTGTAATATAAAAAAAACACATCTTGGTAAAATACAGTAGGTGTCTGTGACACCTTGCTGATACCTGTGGTGGCCACACTGAATTGTCAGTATGGGAGGGATGCTTAGTCCCTGAGATAACTGCGTCTTGAAGGATTTGCCTTAAGGTCCTGCTTTGCTCTCTGTGTTTTACAGGTGCCAAGTGTTCATGGCAGTGCCCAGGGGGCTGCGTTTCTCCTGCCCCTCAGGATCATAGAGGCAATCCAGAAATCTATTTAAGTCCATGCTCTAGACTTCTGGGAATTACAACTTCCATAGCATCTGGGCAAATAAAACTATCTCCCATATGGAACAGGGGCAGGATGGTGGAATTGGAGCTGCCCTCTACTTTGTGGGGGCAGTGTGTGTGTGTGTGTCTGTGTGTGTGTGTATGTATGTGTGTGTGTGTGTGTGTGTGTGTGTGTTTGCATGACTTTGGGGCTATTTCGTGATGTGAGAACACTTTTCCACTCTCTTCACCATCAGATTGCAAACGTGAAAGGTGATGCAGACAAAGAGGTAGCTTTGACACACAAGTTTCCTGGCCATTATCAGTCTGTGGGAGTTCTCACTGGGGACTCTGCACCAGAGTGGCTTCTCCACTGGCTCTCTAACTGCAGGCAGCAATTAATTTCTAATGTTCTATTTACACAAAAAAAAGCGCCCCAAACTACCAAACCTCAACCATCCCCTCTTAGAAATTAATGCTATTATGCACAGCTGTAACAATTCTCCCTTCCTCCCCCTGCCTGCTCAGTCATGGATTGACAACTGCCTTTAAACTTGAACTTTCTCTCCTCCTGCACAGCCTGCTACTACTTCATCTGTTTGACTAATATCACATCATCTCAAAACAGCAGCAGCAGCAGCAGCAGACATTGTCTTATCTGGGGAGAGAGGTTTCCAGGTCTGATTCCAGAGTTGCAGTGGCATCTCATGCATTTCCCATGGAGTCGCAGCTCCCAGAAGTCACAACGCTGATTTTGCATGGGGGTGACAGTAGGAGTCCCAGGTAGTGCCTGGACCTTGGTACTCTCCCCTGTCCCCTCCGTATCTTTTTGTGACATTCACTAAAGCCAGGAGGCCATTTCCGAAAGGAGCAGGAGATTGTCTCTCCTTCATCCTGCCCACCGTTTGATGAGCACTCATGGAAGGCTCATTTAGCCCCATTAGAAGACTCTTTCTGTTCATTAGGGGGACATGTGTGAAAGTCCAATTTCTCTTAGCTCTCCTGCACAGCCAAGGGCTACCCTCCAGATTAAGAAATGACAATTTTTTCTGGAATATTTTGTCCAAATACTAGTGTGTTTTACACGGGTTCATTGTCTGCTACATCAAAATCTGCAATTGATTCAATATTTATTCCTATAAAAATTATATAAATGCATATTTTCTTCTTAAAACAGTTTTTCTCTCAGTAGACACAGCTAAAAAGAACTACAATGCATGAAAAACTAGCATTGCAGCAAGTTTCAGAGATAACCTGTGGTATCAGTTTGCCTGTGTCAAACGTGAAGCAATTGAATTAATTTAGCCATCCCTGCCTAGTCACATACTCCATCACCATAATTTATTGGGCCATCTGATAATTCTGTTTTGTTCAAACTTTAGGCCAAATTCTTTCTCCAGATTTATGTATGCAATGACATGCATGTCTCTTAGATTTAGTGGGAACTATGAGTATGTTTCTGAAGGAAAAGCTCTAGATCAAAAGTCTATATGTTTTCAAAAACTTGCATGAAAACTATTCTGCAGAAGAGTAGTCTATAATAGAGCAGTGTGGATTTATTCTCAGTCTTGATTTTTGTAAAGTCTGAAGGTATAATTTTCATAAAAATCTAAATTTAATTGTAAATACCTAGATTTCATAATATCTGATGTAAGTTACCAGTTTAACACATTTACAATGAAAAAGATATTTTCAGAGTTACCAGAACTTCTTTATTCAGTTTTTAAGATATTTAATGTTTAATTATTTTATTTTTTTGTTTTTACACAACGTCCTGGCATTTATGCCAGAGTCTAAATTAAAGCAGGAGACACTTTGAAATAGAAAAGAAGATAAAAATTTAAACTTGCTAAATGACATTTGCCTTTCTTGCCTCTGTGATTTTTAAAGATAATTTAAATAAGAGTACTTCAGAGAAGTAGTTTCGTGCTGTTGTTAATTACACATTGTATAATACTATGAAAAAGTAGAATAAAAATTGAAACTACATTACATTAACTAAAATAAAATAAATTTTAAAAAGAAATTCTGAAATGAACTTTTTCAAATCTTTAGACATTTCCAGTTTCCAATTAAAAAATTTCAGCTGTATTTAGTGATTTAAGTCTCTGACAATCTCAATAGATGTTAAGAATCTCAAAGCCAGAAAATATATGTAGTTTCAAAAGACTACTATTACAATTAATTCTTCTCTCTTTCAGTGACTTTATTAAGCAGGGAATAAACACTGGCCTAAGTGTTTACTAGGAAGAAATTCTCCATTTAAAATAATTGAAGTAACTGCTTTTTGTTCTATAGCAACCAGGTTTTAAAATTAAGATGTTTCATTCTTCTCTGGTACAAACCTCCCACATACTTTTGTTTTCTCCTGCTTGCAGTGGTTCACTGAGCTGCACTTTGCCAAAATCAGCCCTGGCACAAACAGCCCCTGATTCCCAGGCTGGCCTACAGCAGTCTTTAGACGTGTCTGCTTTTCTGCCCAGGGTCCAGCCTTCTGTGGGGCTGCACTGCTCAGGAGTCATTTGATTTAACAGACAGGATGAGTGAACAACTTCCTTGGCCTTCATGAGAAAATGAAAATTATGCCCCCAGCAAAAAACTCTCCTTAGGCTTTACACAGTCTTTAATGGTTCTGTGCCATGAGGTGCTCACTCAAGCATCCCCTCTCCTGACCTGTATTGTATTTTACATATTCACAGGGTACTCTGAGCACAGCATTTCCCTTGGCACTCTGAGGACAGGGATATCTCCACAGCCTCATCATGGTGCTCTGAGGACAAATTTCTCCCATCTATTCAAAGCAACACTATTTCTACCATTAGAATTTAAAAAAATATATATTTGTAGGGAGTTTGATATCCTTTTTCTTTGCAGACAGTCCAGGATTTCTTCTCTATTTGAATTTGCTTAGGAATACTACAGTTGTTCAGAAAAACCTCTTCCCTTGAGCCAACAGTGTCAAGAAAGCAAACAGGCTTAGTTTGCTCCAATCACCTCTATCTTCCTTACCAAGCTCAGTGAGCAGTCCTTGTGGCCAGGCAGAGGGATGGAAAATCCTGCTGTGAGTCTTAATCTCTCAAGAAGAAAACAGTAATTTAGGAAAAGGTAAGAGAGATTCAGATCTGAGAAATACTAGAAGATAAGAAATGTTTGCTTTCCCAGAGTTTTCTGGTCTTGCAAAGGCAGCAGCTCCAGAAAATCTAGTCAGCTGAAAGGCTTGCTGTGTAAGTGCAAGGGTTACCTTTAGATATCCTCTCCTTGCTGTAGCAGGAATAGCTGGGATTACAAAGAAAATGAATGTCTGGTCCAGCTCAAGTGTATTTGTGCCAGAACTCCTACAATGTGCTCCTGCTGTCATGGCCCCTTGCTTTGTCATGCTCATTTAAAATAAAATCACTGGCTGGTGATTAACACATACACTCCCCTCACATACACACAAAGCACACAAAAAACAAGACAAAAAACCCCAAACAAAACCAACCAACCAACCAACCAAAAAAAACCAAATAAACAAAACCATCAAAAAAACCCAACAAAAAATAGGAGTTATGGTTTAATATATTTTCTGGGTCTACATCACTGGTACATTGTTTTAGTTGGGAAGATTGCCATCAGAGACTGATCACTAGGGTTGCATCCAGACAGCACCACAGGTTGTCCAACTAATAACAAAACACCATTATCCAAACATCCTCGAGGAAAGAACTAGGAGAAGATGTGTCTGGAGATAATACATCTGCAAAGCTTACCTTTCCTGAGTAAAATGACTAAATCATTTAAGCAGGATGATGGTCTCAACATGTCCTTGGAACAGCCTCTTACTGAACTGGTGACTTTCCCTTCTCCTTCTGCAGTTCTCTCTTCCAACACCAGCATTATTAATTGTAATTAGCTTCCTTTTCCATAACTGAAGCCTAGATTTATGCAACTTGGTGTATTCTGCTACTTCAGTCTGTGTTCTGGCCCACATGCCATTTATACCCAAGTTGGCATTCTCAGTTAAAGCTGTTCAAACCCTTAATGCATTTCAAGCCTGAGGCCAGTGTCCCAGTTACCTGCTCCTGAGGTAATTCAGTGTAAAACAGTTCCTCTGTCCTTTCTAGGAAATAGAAGTTCAAAATCAAATGACAATAACAATGTTATCATATTTCTTATAATTCTCTTTCTCCTTTTGCACTATTCAGGTCCTTGCTTTTTTAGACTTCTCTCTCCCCCCCTCCTTCCTATGTGTTCTTCATGAATCCAAAGTCCTCTCTCCTGCCCATGGTGAGGTTCCTACGCATTTCCTTACAGTCACATGGGGATTCAATTTGTTCCTCTTTGACTAACACCTGAATTCAGGCCCTAAATGCTGAAACCACTCAAAACAGAAGAAAACAATTCATGCTTCATGTTTTCTTAGGGCTACATCCCGGGCTTTACAATCCCAATATTCCAGCAAACCTCACACTGTATCTTCACATGGTTCATACATCTTAACAAGGACCATCTGTGTTGCTTCACTCAAAATGCACACCCATCCTAGGTTTTCCTCCATCCTCTCTGTTGTGACTGAATGTTTCAGGATTTCTCCTCAAATAAAATGGCATTGAATTTCTATCTTCCTGACAAAGGAGGAAGAAAATAAATCAATTTTTACACAATTTCTCCTCCAAAAAGTGATGCTATGTTTTAGGGAAAACAATGAGGACAAAAAAGCAGGTTCTATTCCTAACCTTAGCCCCACAGAGTGATTTCACTTCGCATTTTTTCTAATAAGGCACATATGTAATTATTGTGCTTATCATTGATTTTGCACCTCTGCTCGTGCTCCTCAATCCATGTGGCCCAAAAACTCCCACCAAGGATACAGATCCTAGCAGGAACCTCAAGTTTGATTCCCTCCATGTTCTATAATAAGCAAATACTTTGCATGAGAAAACGTTTCTATATCAAGCTCTTATTTCCTCATTCTCTGAAGAGGAGTGTTCTATAGTTACTAAAGAAGCTTGTGCCATATGGTCCCACCTACATGTTCTTCCTTCCTGTTTTCACAGTATATTTTGCGCTATTTAGCCACTTTTTTTTGTTTTGCTGTTGATGTACCCACAGTGATCCAACAACAACTCGTTTCTTGCCGTTCAACTGCAGAATTGTGACACCAACCATTCTGTGCCTGTGTGTGATTGAGTCTGATAGAAGGATGGCCATTTTTCCATAAACTGCTCCTTCCAGTTACATCCTCTGTCTGATCTCCCATTATTAGTAGTTTTAACCGTGTTCTCATAACAACAGCCAGAGGCTTTGGCCTCTAGCTACAAGAAGCACTGAAATACATTTTTTTCCTTTTCTTTTTCACAATCAATTAAGATCACAACAAGACCTGTTTTACTTTCTCATCTGGTTTCCCTTTATTAAATGCAAATATGTTTTATGTTGCTAAGTGGGAATGTTGTTAAGTGGATAAGACAAGTTTGCAAAATTAAGAGTGCCAAATGCCCTGTGCAGAATTAATTTGCCTGTCCCTGCCCCCATTTGCCAGGGCCCGCAATAGCTCAATGCTTTTTTCTATTATAGTCAGAGAAAAAAACTAATGAAAAAAGCACAAAGCAATGACAGGAAAATAGGAAAATTGAATTTAAAAATCACAAATGGGAAAGAAAAATAGAAGTCATCATCAACAACCAGACAAAAAACTCAATGAGGTACTACTCTGCTATCCAGCTGAGGGTCATGTCCTGAAATGTCTATGGAACATCCTGAAAATTTCCTGAACTATTAGAAACTTAAACTATTTAGTCTTCAACCCTTATTAGAGAAAAGATTAATCACTGCAGAGTGTTTTATATTATACCTGCTGTGTAAAGATCACTCCACAATTTATAAGGTCCAATGTCATGACTCCTCTGAAACAAACATTATTGCTACTGTATGGAAAAATGCATTTAGATGTGCAGAAAGTCAGGCTATTTTACAATAATTTTTATTCTGTGAGTTATACCATAATTATGAATGGAAATAAATTTAATTAAAAGGATATAAAGGATTGTCTATAGTTTCCCGTTAGTCCTCAATTTCTCTTCATTTTTGTTTGGTTTTTTTTAACATGTTATAGATACAAATTAAAAAATATGTAAACAGTTAACACAGAATCTGTGAATCTGTCACTTATTCCACAGCATATAAATTCACCATCTTCAGCTACACATTAAGGAGGTTGCCTGTGAAGTTATCTCTTTTTTGTTTCATTACCTTGGGAAATGATCTACTGTTCTAGGTTTAAGGGGAAAAAAAAAAGCAATCAACTAACCAAACAGAAAAAAAAACTCACCACCAACAAAACTTCATTTCTTTTACTTTAGGAGAGATAAAGTCCTTAAGATTTATATATCATTAAGATGAGATATAAACAATTATCATCAGACTTTTGCAAGACTGTTTCCAAAGTGAAACACATTGTTTTACTGGCATGACTAAGATTTAATAATTAAGCAAAACTTGGTCAGAAAAGCAACAGAGGATACCTTGGCCCTGTTTGGTGATATATTTTTTATTTTAATATAGGCAAAAATTAGGTTAAACTGGGCCACTTAAATGATAGGTTCAGTCCTGAAAATACTTGTGAGAAAATCCAGCTTTTCTCATCCGAGAAACCTCCACCAAGTCTGGAGGAAATATTCCCATGTGTTAAATTTACTCAGATTTGTAGCACCAGGACTTAAATTAGGAAACAGTGCTGCAGGCTTGCTTGGGGGAACAAAATACAACAGCTGCACCTAATATGTGTCATTATTATTACTGGTTTAATCTGTCCCCTGTGTAAATAAAATTATGCTAAAATGGCATTTGCCTAAACTGAACTTGAGAAACAATTAACAAATGTAGTTCCAAAGCATAACAGAGGGTGGAGGACCCTCTGCCAATGGTGACATACATGGCTGTGTACAGAGACACATGGAGATGTGTTTAGCCAGGGGCAGGTGTGTCCACCTGATGTCTCCTCCTGCATCCCTGACTGTGCAGTAGGCCAGGCTCCTGCACAAGGATGGGCTTTTTTGGTGGTGGACTCCTTTTCCCTGTATGCTCCCTCCAAGCCCTGGAGTCTGGCGCTGAGTACACATGGCTTCTTTTAGACATCTTTCTCCTAAGCACATAGGATTTAAGGATATTTCCAGATCTGTGTGGATCAGTGGTCACTCAGATCATGGTCCACATGAAGCTGGAGGGAATGAGGGAAAATTGCAGACTGTACAGGCAGAGTTCACGAAAAGATAGGCTGTAAAAGGAAACATTGAGAGATATTCCCCAGGTTATGCTGAATGAGTGAAGCCTACTCAAGAGCTGCTTTGACTTGCACTCAGTCCAGCAGAGTCTTCATGTGAGCGCTTACCATGGCAGCTCCAGCAACCCACACCAATACAGAGAGCACCTTGGAGATGCAGGGAACCAAAGATACTCACAGGCTCAATGTGGGGGCTCTTGAACATCCTGAAAAGGGGAAGCTCTTAGCCAAATAATAAATGGGACATTTGAGCCTGTCATCATATCCTCTACAGCATCATTTTGTTGTGACTCTCACACCATTTAGGAGGTTGCAAAATATCATTGCATGTGGAGAAAGTCTTCCTGTGTGCAGCTGAACTACCAGGACTGCAGTCAGGTCTTGTTGAGTATGTTCTGTGAGATTTCACTGGTTGGGTTTTTGGAAAAAAAGAGAACATAGGTCCATGCCAAGTGGTAGATGCAGAGGAAGAATTCAGAATTCAGAAAGGACCTCCAACAGCAGAATCACCATCGTAAAGGAGGGAACATGAAGTATGAAAAGACACTATAATCTTTTATTTCCAGATACAACAAATCAGGTCTTAAATAAATTATTAATAACAATTTCTCAGGAATCACATGTAATTAAAGATACCTTTAAAAAAGCAAAGGTGAAAGTATGGTATGTTGCTTGTGTTGAGAAATTGTCTCATCAAGACAGAAAGGAGCAAATGCAAATGAATTCTGGGATAGTTAAAAGTACTGTGGTGGCAGGTGTGAGCCCCTTTTCTCCACCCAGCACTGTCCAGCGCAGTGTTGTACACTGGGAGCTGCACAATATTCTCTGTCCAGAGCTCTGCCTGACCATGTGAAGCATCAGGTTCTTCTGGGGTGGCATCTGTTGTAAGAAATAGGCATCATTTCCAACCTTACTTTTCTTGGACTTTGCACAGGTGTGAGTTGTGGAATGGGGAATGTTCTGAGGCTCTATAAGGAGGAAGTCATCCTGAGCATTTCTGACTAAACTGGGTGGTGTGCTGCCCACAAATGCAGGAGTGTTGACAATCCAGATAGCCCCATCTCATCCCACGTTCTCCAAAATACTTGTGAAAAGATTCAAGTGAATTTTGAAGGACACGAGAAGATGGCACTGGCCATCTGGAGAGCTCTGGATTTCACCCAAAACCTTGGCTTTGACAACTCTGGTGCTGCAAGGAAATCTGCATAGTGGTATACCATGGTGGAATGTCTATACTCATGATGTAAAAACATCCAGATGAGAGAGATAATGATGAACATATCCAGTGCAGTGTCTGGGATGGTCAGCAAAGATTAGATTCATCTTTTCTGATATCTTTGCTGCTGGGGCTGTTTGAAAGCACAGCAGCTTTGCTTTACAGGTGGTGTCAGAGCTGTAGAGAGCTTGGGCAAAGGGCTGCTCCCTTTCCAGCTGCCTTGCTGCATGCGTGCCTCTCTGCTAAATTGAACCAAGCAGGGCCCTGCTCTCTTGGGGCCTTGGACAACTGCTTGGAATTCTCATCTATTAAGCCAGCTCTGTCTATAACTATTTTCATCTTCTATGCACATCAGGACTCTGAAATACAAG
The DNA here is from genome assembly GCA_013397245.1 of Thryothorus ludovicianus. Lineage (NCBI taxonomy): Eukaryota > Metazoa > Chordata > Aves > Passeriformes > Certhiidae > Thryothorus > Thryothorus ludovicianus. The sequence continues at coordinate 38,674 of VZTB01011674.1, read as the reverse complement.
CTCCTAAGACCTTGTTTTGGAGCAGCAATCAGTTTCAGCCAGCTTTCTACAGACTGCCTGTTGGTGTTATGCAGTTCAGTTATTTCATCAGCTGCTTTGGTGGGAATGAGGCTCATTTCACCCCTCATTGGCTGGGGCTGCTGGGATATGGCTACCTTTCTAGACAAGGGAAGTCTGCAGCCATGATGGCAAATTTTTTTAGGAAGTTTTCATGTAACTGTTATGTAAGCACGGGTTGATTATTCTTTCCAACTTGATAAATTTATGCATGATATATTCATTGTTGTCATCTTTATGGCACAGAGCTTTAAGGCTGTGACTGTGAATATCATTACACATTGTACATTTGTTTTGTTTTCCAGAATGACTGGAACGGCTTGGTGTGTATTTTTATGCAGTTCTCATAGGTGCAGATAGGTCTGTGCTGCTCTTCTACATCTACTCTAGCCAGTGTTCTCCACCAGCATTTCAATGCCTGCTAGTCAATAACACTTATTGCAGTAGAAGGAAAACCTGTGATGATTTTTCTAAGTACTGTGCCAGGTGAATCGCAAACACAAGAAGTGTCTTGACTAGATAAAGGATCTTCACACCTTTTGACAAATGCACTATATACACAGAAAATGTAGTGGTATTTTTCCAGCCATGAGAGTCTCACCCTCTGCATGAGCATCAAAGGGAACATACCCGGAATATTCAGCTAGATGTAGAGTGTGAATTCATCACAGATTCCTCCTCAGCATCTGCCTGGACTTAAAATAAGCAGATCCAGAAAGATTACTGCGTCAGAAGCGGGGAGAATCCTGCCAAAGGTGAATTGCCTTTTTCCTGAATGCTGCCAAGAGTGGGTAAGGCACATCTACATGACCTCTAGGATGCTTCTGCTTGGCCTTTCAGTTAGTCTTAGACTGGGATGACATTGAAAAGCTGATAACTCCCTCATTGGTGACACTGGAAGGCATTGGCAAATGGTACTGACTTTGCTGTTCCTGCCTTTTGTACAATTGATGGAGGTGAGCACTCTTAGCACTCAAATCTGGTGCCTGCAGGGCATTTGTTTTTCACTCATGTGAAACCTATACGTAATTGTCAGCTGTTACTAACTCCTAGTTATTTTATATGCACAAGTAAAACAAGATATATTGTAAATAGCATATTTGTGATGCACAGCCCTTTTTCAGTACGGGAGAAAGTCAGGGCCTGGGTAAAGGCTTAAAGTCAGATCATGAACAGACCAAATTGAGCTTGAACTGTCAGAAAGGGAAGACTGTTAAAAGGACCAATCGAATTTTCCTACTCTAGAAAAGCAGAATATCTCACAAAATAACACAGGGAAAAGCCTCAAGGCCATACTGTACTCACTTTGTTGGCAAGGAAAGTCCCTGAGTAGTGCTGCTTGTCATATATTTGTATGGGTCTTGACATATTAGTAATGGTGTGTAGAGATGACCCCAGTCTCCATGGGGAAGACAAATGTGCAGAAGTTTTTGTAGCTGTTTACAAGTGCAGTGTGGAGAAGGAAACATATTGCTCAGGAAGAGCACTTCAACACAGCTGAGACCTGGGCACAGCCTTGTTACATCCAGGTTTCATCCTCTCAGAAACCTGCGACTCCCTTTTCACCCCTTCATTATCCCCAGGGGTCTTTGCCTGCAGTTAAAGAGCTAAGCCTGCTGTTTTGTTCTCAGAAACAGGTTATTTTGCTGTGTCCTAGTTTCATAAAAGGATGTGAGCTGCACGGCGTGGAGCTGTGTGGAGCTCTAGGTTGTTATAACACCCAAATCCTTGCTGGGGCAGAAGTAGATGATTCTCACCCCTCCTTCCCATGCAGACGCACAGGAGAGTGTTTGGTATCCCAAGGTGTTTGCAGTCAGATTGTGGAAGTCCCATGGGGCAGCAGCACACCCTTCCCCTTCCCCTGGAACTGTTTCTATTTTGACCCCTAAGAATACCAAATGATTTACAAGCATCAATTCTAGTAAGCAGTCCTCAGATGTAGGCCAGTACAAGACTAATGAAGAAATTAACAGCACTGAAGCCTGATAGTGAATTTTGACTTCCTCAAGAACTTGAAAATTTTGAAGTCACTGCCCCAAATGAGACAGGATGAAAAAACAAGCTATTTTCTTTCAGGTCCTATCTTCACCTGTAATTTTTTCACTTTATATGCAAACATCCCTGTAATGACATGACCATATAAACTGAGCCCTTATTAAAAGAAAATAGTCATTGCCATAAAAATTCAATACCTGATCACATTGAAACCTGATGAGAAAAGCAAGTTTTCTAAAAGATAAAAAACATTTCTAAAAGATAAAAAACATTATCTAAAAGACAAAAAACATTGGTAAGGCTTCTTTTTGCTGGGTTTCAGTATCCCAAAGATAGACATGCAGAAAAATATATCAGCCCATTTGAAAAAATAAACAAGAAGCTACTAAAATAAAAGTATCTTCTCCTTTTTATTTAAGCTTTTTCATCACTTAGCTATAGATATCACTAATACCAGTATTAGAAAAATTAAAATCTTCTCCAGAGAAATAGCATTAGTGAATTAAACCCTTCTTCAGAGAAATAGCATTAATGAATATTAATAAAATGAAAGTGGGAACAAAGAAGGCCACTAAATTACTATTACTATTATTATTATTATTATTACTAGAAAGCTTCTATATTTTGAAAGCAAAATATATTTTATTTATAGTGCCAAGAAATAAAATCACTTGGAATGGAAAATACCTGAGTTTTTTCACGTAAACTTGTACAGGGCTTTGACCTTTGGAACTTCTGAGAAACAGTCCTGGTTTATAAATACAGTGAGTTGGAATAAGTAGCTGTGTAGTGAGTATTATCATTACCTCATCAAGGAAACTCCTCACATAAAAAAAACCAAGGACATACAGAAGTGTTTATGGGGTCAGGATTTCAGAGCAAGTGATGAGGGCAATGGAAATCCCAAAACAAAAGAGTCAAGGGTTCACATCTTTGATCCATGAATTACACAGCACCCTACACACCTTGACTAATGACCACGCATCAGCCCTATGCAACAACCACCACACATATTATGATAGTCCTTATTTTACAAGTGCTAAGGATCCAGTGGAGAAAGCAGTAACTGTTCTGATTTATGACTGGCTGTGTCTGCTCCAAAGTAAGGAAAGGGCTTTGAAAAAAAACCTAAGCCATGGTGACTTCCATCAGTCTTTGCTTCTCAATTAGCTGGATGGCAGTGCTCCAGCCTACAGTGAAACTATCTAAATGTTAGATATCTAGCCAAGGTTGCAGATGATGAGCAGACAGGCACCAGCCTTCCTGCTGGACTGAAATACCTAAACTTGGGACAGGAGAGCCTTACAGGCGTTGTCTCTCTCTGCACTGATTGTAACTGGGTGAGTGACTCAGAAAGGACACTGAATTGAAGGGCATCTAAAACCAAGCTGAAGGAGTTTCTGTTCTTACTAAGCAAGTTTTGACCTTGGATGCTCCAAACTTGGTATCAGCCATGGAGCCCTTCAGAGCCTTTGTAGACATCTCCTGATTAATGGAGCACAATGAGCTCAAAGCTACTGCCCAAAGACACCCCATGTCTTTAAGTGTTCTGTTTTCAGGAGCATCCAGAGCTTGAGTACAACTTCTTTAAACATGAATTGTATGTTAAAAATGTGGTATGATCTTGGACATCTGGCAAGTATATGTATATGCTTAATTGAGAGAATAAACATTCCTCAAAGATTCAGAGTCCTGAAATTGTAACCTTGACTTTAACCTTTTGGCTTTCTTCACATCCTAGTAAATGCAATCTATCACGCATACCACATCAGAGTCTACCCCCAAAAAAAAAACTGGAACAGATCATAGTTCTATGAAGCTGAAAAAAAATATTTGTGATAGGATTTAGAAATGCAAGATTACATCGTAATCCTCTCTTCAAAAAGAAAAATGAAAAGAAAAGCTGAGAAAAAAAAAAGAGAAGCAAATTATTCCTGCTGTGGCATATGAAAACTAGAAGAATTTAATTTTCTGGTCTGTTTGTCCTAGCATGCTTCTCTAGGCTTGTCATCAGTTCCACTGGAACACAGGGAATGTAAAAGATATTTTAATACAAATTACTGAATTTGATTCATTCCATTCTCCTTATAAAATTGTCTGCTGTAAAATTATGTCTAATTTGAAACAGTTATAATTTGCTTGCTACTCACTGTATTAATACCTATTAAAATTGACCACAGTAGCACGCACCCAGTTGTTGCAACACGCAAAAACCCACAAGATTTATTTCAACGTGTCTGGGGAGTGCCAAAGCATGAAAATACATGGAAATTTAAAAGGTTAAATGTAACTATTATATAGATCCTTGAGAAAACTGCCAGTCAACTCAGAATAGTACAGTCAGCTATTTCTAAATATCACAGACCTCTTATAAATCTATTTTGTGACATTTCATACATGAGTTACACCTGTCACAGCATTTTTTACCTCAATTTCAAGACTTACAGTGTCCATAGACCTCTTTAAGCACTGGAATTTTCACAACATGAAACAAATTAATTTCAGAAAACACATCTACAAGCTGTGCTAAAGTCACCTTGCAAAAAGCCCTTGTGAGCAGTGTGTTTATCATCAGTATTAATTAAAGCCTGGAATCTGACCCCAGAGTTAAAGACTATCCCAGTGCTGGCTACAGATCAGCCCATCTAGCAAAAAAAACCCTCTAAGCAATACCACATGGAAGACCAATGGTCTCCAGTAGGATTGGCCTTTGGTGATAAGATCAGTGGGGAGGCAAACACGACTAGCAATATTTCAGTGCTTTGATACTCTGGTGATAGGCACTATAAAAAACCTCAGACAATTTGTGCCAGCCTACATTCACCAAGCATGGCAAAATGCCAGCTCAGCCCTTTCTCTTGATGGACAGAAGCAATGCTGGTGATGGTTTTTATTTCTACAAAATAGCAAGTGGTCGACAGAGGTTCATGACAGTGAGGTGATAAAGTGACAAGAGCATTTTCCTCCTGCAGGAGTCGCAGCATCTTCTCATAGGAGGATGAAAATGGCAACCACAAAGTGAGCAAACCACCCAATAAAGATTATTGTGTGCCTGCTAGCATGCAGAGTGCTAAAATTTGCAAACTTCAATCCTTCCTGTGTAAAACGTGTAGCTCAAACTACCTCTTACTACTTCCAGCTGTGGGAGGTTGAACACATGCAGCAGGAAACTGCAGCTGCGTGTACAGGCAAGAAGGCACCCAGATGGTGTGTGCACAGATGGAGCGAGCCTGTGCTGACAGCACTGCCCCTCATCCAGCACCAGATGACACACGGGAGCTTCTGGGGGAAGAGGGACAGCTGTGTGGGGACACCTCAGTTCCTCCATGCTGTGTGGGGTTCATTTAAGCCTCATTTTGATGAATTTGGAGGTATCTTGACCTTGGTCTGGCCTTCTGTCCTGGGGGCCTTGTAGAGCACTCGCTCAGGGGAGCTGTGGTGAGGCATGTGGGGCAGATGAGGCTTAGTCAGAGGAAACCATGTAAATCTCAGCAATGGCTAATTTGTGGCTTCATCCACAAATCATTTAGGCAGACAAGGGCAACCTACTTCCATTGCAGGGTTATAAACACATATATGACTCCTAATCCCCCTGTTCTCTCTGAACCCAGACAGCATTTACTAGCCTGTCTGGAAAGTCTCCTTTGCACCTAGTAGCTCCTAAAAAAGGGATGGTTTAAGACTGTTATCCCAGAACATCACAGAATCATCCATTTGCACTAGAGGGAGCATCTGTAGAGATACACATCTGGCTCTGTGAAGAAGGGTCATCCTGCTTCTCTCTAGGACTTTTCCCCATCTGCTTTCTTGTGTACCTGTCAGCTTTCTGGCCATCCCAGTCTTTGCTCAGCAGATGTAGGGCCTGTCTGAGTGAAGGGGACCCTAAACATGAAAAAATACAACACCCAGGACCTTCTCCCAGCACTGCAGCCCAAAACACCTTTCCTATGGGAGCACATAATAATCGGTCTCCTTGCTTGACTCATTGGCAACATGCTACTTTAATGTGATAGAGCAGGATAGAGGACTGATGAGAATAAGAAATGTAGGAATATAGGGAATGAAAATAAGATCATGAGGTGGGAGAAATTCTGCTATCAACACAAACCAGTTGTGTCCATTGCTGTCATATCGAAATGAGGACAGCGGGCAATGGGTAGCTCTCACTTCACTCACACTGTGCAGATCTTCAGAGTAGGCTGACCACACCCAAACAGTTTGAAGGAAATGGTCAGTATTCCATGCTAACTCCCAAAATGAGGAGTGTTTGAGATATTGGTATTTGGGCTGTGATGCCTTAGGTTTTAGCTTTTATATTTTTTAGATCCTGTACCGTTTTAGTGGGTAGCTTTAGGTTTCATATTAAGTGCTACTGAGTTCTCTTCACAGAGTAGATAGACAAAACAATTCCTTCTCTAGCTCAATACCAAAGACAACTTTCAGGCCAAGAACAAAAACAGCAGCGAAGGGAGAAGAAAAAACCATGAGGATGGAGCTTCATAACCTGAAGCCATGGTTGGACAATTGATTCTAATATGCTAATGGACCAGAATTATAAAAGTGTAGGACCTCGTGACTGGGCATCCATTTTTTGTAACCATTTTGGGGCATCTTGAGTGTGGTCTGGCTGGGCTCTTGTGTGGCCCAGGTGTACCCACTGAGGCCTTTTAATAAATATCTACTTTATCCTCTTGCTCTGTCTGGTCTCAGTTTCAGGTCAACCTCAAGAATGCATCAGTTTCACTGGACAGTCTGCCAGGAAGAGCAGTGACACATTAACAATCCACACAACTGGGTGCCAGTCCCCAGAACATGTGCCGTGGCATTTTTCAGTTTATTGTCATGTACTTTGCCTTTTAGGTCTGGTCACCATGTGGATAAGGTGATGTTTGTACCACTGCAATGTGTTAAATGCTATGTTTGAAAATACAGTCTTCTGAATATTGTCGCAGGAGGCAAAACAAAAGGAGTAGTTGCTTCCTAAACTGTGAACCATCAAACACAAAAGCACTCATATAATCTCTGAAAGTGAGACATCATCATTTCTTCACATAGAGCGGCAGAGAAGTCAGTCTGATTAAATAAGCATTAAAAGAGAAATTAAATTACCTGGCAAACCTAACAGTGGATGGAATCATCTTCCCTTTGAGTGACATTCTTGACACCTTTTCATAGCAAGGACATAAATACTCCCTGACTGAATTTTGGAAAATAAAAAGAATTAAAAAAAAAAAATCAACCAAAACACCCCATACCTGAAAAGGAAAGAAAGTAGAGAATATAACCTGTTGTGAGATAGAATTTGCTATTCAGATCAGTCAAATGTCTTCTGATATTTCTTCTTTTCTTCTGCCTGACTGCTGTTAGCACAGGTGCTTTGAAGAAAGGTGCAAATACAATATACCACTATACAATGACTTACCCATGGAACAGTTTCTGGTTACCTTTATGACATGCATTATATCCCAGAGCATGACAGTTTATCACAGCTTGTGTGACTGCTACATTTTTATCCTAGGTTGTGTAAGAGTAGTTGGGATGATTCATACATGTCATTTGGTGCTGCTTTTAGCATTTGTGAGGAGATGCTAACTGTTCCCTCTTACTCCTTTGATTGATTTTTACCACTGGAGTTACCACGAGGCTAGTGACAAAAGAGGCAGAAGCAGGTCCTCTGGCTTCAGCTTGTAACACAACTAGATTCAAGTAATTTCTTCAAGACTTAAAATATCAGGAGCTGCAAAGGGAACTACATTGTATTAGCAAGGTCAGCTTTCATTTTAAATATATAACTTGCAGGTTGAGCCCGAATTTATTTCTTTTTGTGTTGTGGCATGGCACCTTGTGACTTTGATTTAACTGGGGGAGCAGGTGAGGGCTTTCGTGACTTTCCACTGGCTGGAGATTTCCCATCAGGAAGCCACGTTCACCTGCTGGCTACAGCTGTGAGCCTCCAGGCACCTCCAGGCTGTTGCTTATTGACTTTGAGGCTTTTCTTGCCCCATGGGTGGGTTAACTAATGACGTTCCTCTGTTCCTGCCACCTCCTCTTACCCACAGAGCCACACAGCTCTCAGGGCCCATTGATGTGGTCCCATCAATCCATCATCATGTAACATAGTGTGGGCCCTGACACCTCCTCCCACCCCTCAAGCCAGCTTCCTCACTGGAATTGCAGACCTTGTTTCCATTTGCAAGATTGGATCTCCGAGGAAGGAAGAAATGCTTTATGAGTCACCACCCTCAAGAGCTTTACACTTTGAGATGTAAATGTAGGAGGATATTGTTCAGAGGTCTCTCAGTTTGCTCTAAAAGCCTGCAAAATCTAGTGCAGAAACCAAAATTATGAATTTCTCTATTTGGCTACATGGAAATGATTATTGCAAAATGCTACTTTCTGCAGAACTTTCCACGTAATTTCCACAGTTAGGAAACAGCAAACAGAAAGCCCCTCAGCGCTAAGCTGACTCAAGAAACGAGTTTCCATTTACCATTGTATGCTTTGCTATTGGTGCCCGTAAACTCTAAGCAAGTTGTCTATAATAACAAATACATAAGAATAAATGACATGTTTTTACAAAGGATTCCAACATATTGGCTACATCAGAAGGGGAAATAAGTGGAAAAGATTATGAGAATGTAGTTCTTAAATGGCCTGTAGCAAAGGGAAAGTCCAGCTACTAATGTATTGTGAAACTATCTTGTAAAATTATGCTCTTGAGTTTCATTTAATCTACAGATTAGGAGCTCTAAAGATGCCACATGAGGAGCCAAGAGCATCAGCAAACTAGCACAAGTACTCCACCCTTGGAAGATCTGTAAATAGAGTACTCCAAACCCATCTGACAGCCCTCCAAAACCACTACAGGAAAGGTAGGTATTAATAACTGCTGCTAACATCCAGAAAGAGTAAATTGGGTGATGGCTGGTGTCTGGGACCAATTCAATAGTTCCTACTGTGACCAAAGCTGGAAAGAATTGGAGAGAGGAGGGCTGAGAAATGGAGAAAACTAAGCCAATTCCAAACACTGAATTTAATCCCTGAAATTTTAGGAGTTTAAACAAAACAATACTTGTTTGTCTTTTGATCTTGACTTGTAGACATCACTTGGTTGACTTGTTGGACAATTCTACTTCAGCTAAGAATGTCCGTTCCTTTTTCTTTTTGGGAATTGTTAGCCACTGAGAATTTGAATGCCAAGGAAAATGCTAAATGCTGTATGATTGATATGAAGAGGTGGAGGAGGGAAATGCCTTTGATTAATCATCCTCATGAAACTTTTCTTGCTCTTTTTTAGTCCCCCTGTTCTGCTTGAGAAAGCAGCTGTTGAGGGTGCCAAAAATGTAAGATCAGGAGAGTTCCATATGATCCCTTCCAGCATTGGATATTTATGGTGGAGATTTATGTACCTTAAACACCCAAACAATTACCCAAGTGTCCTGGCCTCTTCTGTCAGACACCTGACACAGAGAGGATCACTCAGCCTGCAACAATGCTTTTATTTCTCTGCAGGTCATAGATTTTAAGGACAGGCCTCAGCAAGAACCTTCAAAGGTTCTTAAAATCAGCACTGAGATTGCCCCTAGCCCTAAAAACCTGCAGCCCACTGAGGTCTGGCCTCATCTTCAGTCACATCTCTGCGTGACAGATAACGAGAGGGAAGAAAGAGCCACTAACAGAAAGTTATGAGAGAAGAGCCTGAGATGAGAGAGCCACCTCACTTGCCTTCATGCAAGACAGGCTCTGCCCCAACAGCTCTTTAAGCCTGTTTTCCCACTTGAATCTGCAAAAGAAATAAGATAAAACAACTCAACAATAGGGCTCTGTGTGATTCAAGCCACAATTCTATGTCTGTCACAAAAGAAAAAAGCTTTTGTTTGTATTTGGCTGGTATCTATGAATCACAGAGGCCACAAAGATTTTCACCAACCTTTGCACCATCTTTGATGGTTTGCAGATGTTCCCCACTGCTGCTTTATTTCAGGTTTGAGCAGCTTTAGCAAAGACACATTGGAGGCAACAGCTCTGATGGCCTTTCTCTGAACTGGCAAAAACCTTACATAGCGCTTCTTCCTTTTTAAAGCTTTAATTTTTTTATTTTTTTGTTTTAGGTTTGAACAAAAATGGGTGTAATTGTGCTGTTGGGAATTAGTGATACTGCCAACTTGCTCATTGGTATTTTCACAGGCAGATAAAAATGGCTTGAAAAGGAACAAAGCAGAAATACTGTAAGATTTCCTCCTCCACCCCATTTTCCCAAAAGAACAAATCTAATCTCTTCAATAAAGACAATCTCTTCCAGTCCAAGAAAATATTTGAATGTGATGTGCTAAAGGAGGTATTGAAGATGGTGAATAACCGCCCTTCTCCCACAGCATTGCTTGCTGATTTTTGTCATTAGATTACTGCACTGTGGTTTTTTGCACGGCCAAGCTGTTACCCTCAATGACTACACTCTTCTGAATGGAATATGTCCTTGATTCAGAAATCATTTATTTCAGAAGGAGTGGGGCCTCCTCTGTCAGACACTTGACTCATAGCAGATTGCTCAGCATGCAGCATTGATTTTATTTCTCTGCAAATCTTAGATTTTAAGGACAGGACTCACCAAGGACCCTCAAGCCAATGCTCTTTTTCCATGGACCACAGGACTTACTGAGATCAGTTCATGCCTCAGATTCAAAGACAATGGTTGGAATAAAACAGATTTTTCGGAAAAACTTCCAGTATAAACATTTTTTTATCCATTGTGAGTTGTTCTGATGATGAAGTACTTTCTTACAGTAAATTACTTTTAATTAAAAATATATTTTCAATCCCAGCCACTGGATCTTGTTTTGTATCTTTGTCTGCCAGAATGAAATAGTCTCTCCAGTTGTCTGTTAACATATAGGTAGCTCTAGGTTGTAGTCAGACCACCTTCTGGTTTGCTGGTCCCTTTAGACCTCTCCCAGGTACATCTTTCATCCCAGCATATTTTTGTGCTTTGTTTGTGAAGAGTCTGAAGAACATCAACCTCAGTGTGGGATCCCTAACTCCCACCTGCTTCCTTTCTCCCACAATTCTCTCTCCCATGATTCACAGAAACACATGTATTACAGAAACATCTTTAGATGATGAACATTCCCCTGCAGAAGAGTATTTTGAGACCAGAAGCAGACCTGATTTTGGTGCATCTGGCACATTCCTCGTTGATTCCACATCACCCCTGCTGTCTGATAAAATCTTATGCAGCACCAACTCCACTTTCCAGGATCCCCATCAGGCTGACAGGTCTACAAATTATCTGGTTCATGCCATTTGTTGTGCTAGCTTTCTCTCAGGCATCTGGAACTTCCCCAGTGTGCTAAGATTTATTTTCTTTGGCTTGCTTTTTTTTTTTTTTTTAAGACCGCTGGATACAGGTTATTCAGATCCTTGTCTGATTTTATTATCTGCTGTTTAGCCTCCTCTTTAGTTACAACCAGAACAAAAACTATGTGATTACTGTTGGTTGACATGAATAAATGATTAGAGTTTGGGTTTTTTTCCCTGGACAGAAGACAAAAAAAGAACAACAAAACAAACCCAAACCAGAATAAGCCTCATTTTAACATCTTTTGCTCTTGGCAGTTTTACTATTTTCATCTTGTAATGGACACATCATTTTTAGTGTTCTTTATTCTGGAAATAATAAAATAAAACCCCCAAAATACAAGAAAATACTCCTCAACAGGCGATTTTCCTTAGTTCTGCTTGTCATGGTCCTCCTTGTTACCTGTTTCTCCTTTTACCAATTTTCTCCAAATTCTACCTTCTAATCTACATATATTGACATTGGGAGCTTTTTGCATTTTCTCCTAGGATCAAAGCACACACATACATAAGAAGTTTTACTCCTCTTCTGTGGCAGGCCATTTGATGAATGCAGATTCTTTTTCTGGGTGGGGCTTTTTTGGGCATCTCCTTAAGTATTATCCAATGATTTTCAATCATCGTTCAAATTTTTCTGTTAATGAAGTCTTCCTCCCAGTTGAATTTCTACCAGGATTGTTTTTAGTGAAAATTATTTTTTTTTACTTTAAAACACAACTAATATCCTTTATTAGCTTGGAATTCATTCTGTTTGGAGATAACCACACTATCATCAGTTATACCCAAGCCACTGCTAATTGTTCATTTTTTATTTAGTTTTTCTGCTGTAGTAAAGATAAAATCTAATGTAGGAGATTTCCTAGTTGAACTGAAACTGTTGTCTATAACATTTGCAATGATAGTCTCTCTTTTAGTTTAGTAGAGATAATGTGGGCTATTTCAGAAAGTCAAGTTACACAAAAGATAAAAACCCTGGCAACAAAACAGGTCAAGAAAACAGCCCAGCTTCTTTGCACAGCTGGCTATATTCTGAGGAAACATCCTGCTGGTCCCTCTGAACACCAGTCCTGTAATAGTTTACAGACTTTTATAGAAGTAGCACCAGCACCTTCAGCCGCCCATGACATGTCACCATCACACAGCACCTTCCTTCAGCAGGGATTCAGAAGATGCACAGGCTCCTTGTTTGCATAAAGGAATCTCCTCTGATGCCAAAATCAAAACAGTTTGGCTGCAGGGACATTACAAAGCTTCTGGGTAAAATGGAGGTTTAGTGCACCCAGTTTTCCCTTTATTGTTATCAATATTAAAAAAAGGATTAAAAATGAAGATGCACTTGAGAAAAAGGTTTGTAAACACAACACCTGGAAAAATGTCACCTGGATGTCTTTATCTGCACAGCACAGACAGATGAGGCAAATACAACTGTTTAATAGAAATGTAGGAATAGCAAATCCTGAAGCTCACTTTGTGTTGAAGGGATTCACTGTTAGCTTTATCTGGTCCACCAGTATTGCATGGCATTCTCTCAGCTATATTTTAGAAGTCCAGTTACTCAGTGTTGCAAAAATTGGTATTATTGCTTCAAATTTCCCAATATTCTGTGTTGCATTCTTTGTGCTGTGATGAGGAGTGATACATGGTCTAAAAAACTATCCTAATGTAAAACTGCATGTGATAGGGAGGACATATTATTCCAAAATACTTACACAAAAAGCTGAGTTTTTAAATTGTCATTCTCATCCTACTTTTAGCACAGTACCATCATCCACAATGTTCACCTGTCCCACAAAGGCTGAAAAAAGTAGCAAACAGATCTTGAATGATGATTTCATTTTTTAAAAGAACAGCATTTGAAACATTGATCTGATTTCTACAAACAAACACATGTACACTTACACAGAGAACCCAATAGTTTCCTGATTTTGAGTTTAGCTTGCAGCATTCTTGAAATCTAGAGACCTTTCCTCCTTGGAAGACTTTTCCAGACAATCCAGGAGAATTCAGATTTTGTTGTGAGAGGATTTTTCCTCTTTAACTATTTAATCTTCATCTTTCTTGCTTGCTTTCTTGCTTTCCTTCTCTCTTACTTTCCTTCTTTCCTGCTTTCTTGCTATCTTTTTTGCTTTCTGTGTGCTGGCACTTGCAGGAGCAGGCTGTGTTTGCACTGTAGGCCACCAGCTGCTGATTCAACAACACAGGAGCACAAACACTCAGGCTCACTCTCACACACACACATGCACACACAGAGCTCCACAGGGAAGTGATTGATGACCAGTATTCATGTCAGAACTGCAATATTTCTGGCTGAACAGCTTTCTACTTTTTTTTTTCTGTACAAAAGCCACTGTATAAAGATAAGAGGCAGAGCACTTAAGACGTGTTTACAGAAATTAAACCACTGACTTGGCTTTAGTTAAACTAAATTTTCCTGCTTCCCACTGTGCAATGTAGGTTTACAAAGGGAGGACTGGCAAAGGTTGCTTCGTCTTCTTTTTTGGCACTGTCTGTTGGCTCCAAAATAAACGCACAACTTAAACCACATAAAAGCCCAGCAAGGTATTAGCACTTTTGAGGAGTTCAGCATCTGACACATTCCTAATCTGCCTGGGTAGGTTTTTGATCTGAGCTGTTGTGCTGCCTTTATAATGACAGGGCAATTTCATAAGCCCAAAATTCAAGATTATCTCTGCAGCCAAGGAGTTACCAAGCCCAGTGCTCAGCCCCTCTCTGGTGCCATCGTGACTGGGAGGACTTCCTGCTCCCCAGCTCTCCCCTGAGGCCAGGGAGGTGCAGAGAACCCCCCCCCCCCCCTCCCCCCCACCTTTATTATAGGTCAAAATGCTCTCATTTTCCCCAAGGCTGAAACCACAAGGGTAACATTGCACAACTGCAAACCTCCAGCATAGAAGACAAGGTTTTACTGAAGGGAAGGTGCTGTCTGCCCAGACAGACCCTGGAAGCAAAGGGCAGATGAACAACCATGGCACAACAGGGAGGAGGAAAAACTGTAGAAAATAATACGGAATGGTCAAAACACAAATCACAAGAGTACAGATAAAAAATAAGTAGTCAGGCTCACAGAAAAAATTATTACAAAATCTCGAGTACATCTGGAAGTTTTGTATTAATGTATTTGAATTAGTGTTAGTATGATACACTATTATGCACTGCTTGCAGAAGGACATTGTCTTGGCTATAGTGAGAGAACTAGAAAGGACAAATGTCATGTCTACCTCTAAATAAATGATGTGCCTAAAGATTATTTATCTCAGAATTCATTATTACAGCAAAAAATTATTTAATAATAGTTAAAATGAGCATGGAGAAAGGAGAGGAATTGAACATTCACCTTCCACTTTAGTTTTTGACCCTGATGAGGAAAATAGTCATTGGAGTCAGATTTGGTGAGGTGTAATCCGGAGGAAGACATGGTAGGGCAGGAAGTTTGTACTGAAAGGTTATTGTATTGCTAGTCAAAGTGGAAGGACATATGGGATAGGTGTGGCACAGCCTCTCCCAGATTTAGTCATATTCAATATTTTTATTCATGCCCCAGACAAGGGAACAGAGAGGATATACAGATGGCAGCCAGCAGGGAAGAGCTGTCAGGAGTTTGGAAGACGAGATTAGAATTCAAAATGATCTTGGAAAACCGGTGTTTTTAAGGTCTAACAGGAAAACATACTACACTGGAAACAAGCTTGCAGGTTCTTCCTCGCAAGGGCAATTACTGGCTGTATACTGCAGGGTGGAACAGCTGCCTGGCCAGCAGCTCTGCAGAAAACCATCCAGAGGCTGTAGAGGATCACAAGCTGAACAGCAACTTCGTATTGTTGTAGAAGAGGGTAGCCCCAGACTAGCAATGCATAAACAAAATCACACCCTGTGAAACACATAACCAATTTCCATCCCTGCAAACTGACTTTGAGTATCGTGTGCAGTCTGATAAACTGCTTTCCCAGAAAAATGTGATTCAGCTGTGCTAAGTTGAAAGAACAGCCAAAGGGTTAATTAAAGGTCTAGAAACACAATGCAGGTGAAAATTTAAATTATGAAGTTGCTTGAGTAGAGAGTACTTTCTGCCATAACACACAGGGTGACAAAAGACAGACATAAAGGGAGGCAGACTGAGGTTAGAGATTAGGAAGCACTTTCCTAATGCTAAAGGGAGATCATACAGAAACGGCTGAACCATGGCATGTCCACCAGGGCAGGCTTTTGAAATGCTTCCTGGAGTATCTGAGATGTAGCTGAACCTGGCTGACAGTGGAAGGATGGTCCTACAAGCCTATAAGTGAGATCAAATGGCTACATTCCAGCCCACTTCCTCAGGGTACACTCAAACCACAGTTTCTAGATCACAGAATTCCCTCTCAGCTCTTAACCCAGGGCAGCAAAACACTTCAATAGATGGACCCAAAAAACAATCATGGCTCAAAGCATCTCCTGATCTACCATCCCCTTCATCATACCGGCCTCTGGGAGACCTGCCCTGTAACACCCAGCTCCTCATCTTTGGGATACAGGGAGCTGGGGTCAGTGCTAGAGAGTCTGAGGATCTGTACAAGGCCATGCAAGCCTGGGAGGCATATTTAATGGTCTGATGGGTCAAGCTACAGTCATAATCACTGGGCTAAATTCATTTCATTTGGAATAGAGAGAAATAAGTCTTACTTGGCAAAAAAACCCAAACATGTACTCCAATTCAACAAGTGAGTCAGAACTAGAATTAAAAGAGGATAACTAACAAGATTTCTCTTCTAACCCCATACATTGTGGTCTCTGCTACAACACATATACCAGGCAAACAGTCTCTGTGAACTCCTTTGCTTTAGAGACAAATAAATTTTGAGTCAAAAGAAATTAAAAGCAGGCTTAGGGTACAAATCTACAACAATCTCCAAAGAAACAAACCAAAGAGAAATTTGTAATTTTTGAAGTATTTCTCCCTCTGTTTCAAAACAAAAAAATGTTTTAACAACAATTTTCAGCCAACACTGTTAGAGCATACTGGCAACAGTAAACATTTATGTCGCTCAAAAAAAAAAATCCTCAAAAAAATATTGAAGACAATCAGTGGGTTAGAGCCTTGGGGGATTTAAAAGGCATAGCATGGAACCCATTTATCAAAATCCATAAAGGAGTAAGCATGCTGTAAGAGTTTTCAGGGGAGGTACAATGCATTCTGCTCACACTCAAGAGTGCGAGTGTGGCACAGCCAGCTGGGTTTTTAAATGCCGGCCATTGTGGTTTGCTCCATCCATCAGTCAGTCATCTCCCAGATAAAGTTTCTTGCAGCATTCATTTCTGGGCTTTAATGCTCTTAAGAACCAATGAACTGTTGATTATGGGGGTGCCTCAGACTGTCAGAGGGTTTCTTTTACCCTTGTTTCATGGCTTAGATGTTGGTGGGAAATAAGCAGATAGAACAAACTGAGGAAACATCTAAAGGCCATGAAAGGGCATATTTTCAACAGAGACTCCTACACGGCCCTTTTGCAGAACTTGCAGACGTCTATTTGCATTTGGCAAGTGGGTAAATGAACAGAGAGGTAACATTTTATGCAGGCATTTTCAGTTATTTCTTTGTTGTACACAAAGAGGTTGCACAACCATGCAATTTTCCACATACAAAATGGATGCAATTGTAAATTTTTCAGGTGCACTTTAAAATGCTGTTAAAAACCTCCATATGACTCTTTCAACATGGAATTCACTGTTCTCAGTTCCACTTCTTCCTTACTTCACATCTTTAGCCAGAAACATTAAAAATACACAGAGCTCACAGAGAAGCAGCAGTCTCAGCTCTGAATCTCCGTGTTTTTCTGTCTTTGAATAAAACGTTTAATGTTACTTGAGCTGGCGAGAAAGGTGGGGGGTTCTGTGTGTCTTAGTAGAAATTAATGTTTTGGTTGGCTGGACAAGCTCAGGAAATTTCTGTAGTGAGCATGATGAGAGAGGATGTTTGGCAAGATATTTTCCAACAGCTGGTACAGGTGAAGGATTAGGGGGAAAAAATGCTTAAGAGCCTTTTCCCTAAATTTTCTGCTTTGTACCCCTCTTAGATATACAATCAATTTTAAAGTCTCATACAAATCTCACTGAAATCCACGGGTCTCTTTCCACTGGTTCAATAAGACTTGAAATAAATGCTCCAAATGCTATGTTGGTTATTAAAAACATTTTGACATTCCTCCTTGCCCTCTTAAACACAGCTATTTTGGGAAGAAGCAGCAGATACTGGCCTCTCTATGCAGCCTGAACTCAGAGAAACCACCCAGGTGACTCTGCCCTTGGCCAGGACTAAATGATCTGTCAGGGCTCCAACATGTTAGGGTATGGGGTGACTCTTCCCACTGTTGCCCCCTTTCTGCATGGGTGAGGGGTGGTGGAAGAAAGGCCATGGAGGACACAGGCCTTCAAACTGCCTGATGGCAGAGGAGGAATAGAGAGGGGAACAGGTTTGGGTACGGTGTGTTGTGCCTTGTGGGATGTGAAGAGTGGGGATGGCCCTTAGCTGGTGCGTTCACCTAAGGCTCTTTGCTAAAGGGTGCATGATGCAAAGAGAGAGTAGGATCGGCCTTTAAAATTCAACATAATTTGTATACGGAGAGTTTCCAGCCACTGTCTTCACCCCATTCGCTTAGGAATACAGCTCTGCAAGGCCATAAGTGCATTCATACAGAGTATTTGGAATTTATAATTTATGGATACTTCTGAAAAGTGAACATTTACTGACTTCAGAATTGCTTTTTAGTACATTATGAAGAACAGAATTATTGTAAATCTACACAAATTGAAACAGTATTGTGGCATGGCTCTCACGTTTGAACCAAGTCAATAAAAACAATGATATATAGTATTCAGGTATTATGCAATCTTAGGACTCCATAGTGAGCACAAAGACCAAAATAAACTCTTGCAGCACACGTTTATTCACATATTAAGATTCCCTGGGACTGTTCTACATTACTGACTTTCATATGCCTGGAAAATAAGAAGGCTGTTTCATATTCATGCTTAGTGAGTGAAAACACATCACTCAGGAGACCATCTGCTTCTCTCTGGAGTGCAGATCTTGACCTTAACACATTGGGCTGCATACAAACTCTGAGGGGAAAAGATGTATTTGGGTGCTTCAGCACAATCTTAAGAGCATAGATAATGCAGTCAGCATTCAGAGTATTCAATATTAGTTCAGCTATCACAGCAGCCAAAACTATGGGAGATGATTCAAGTTTTCATCTATCTGCTCTGGCATGAGTATTCTGCCACAAGTCATTTGCCATTTTATCCCAATTCATTTACACACAGCCATACCTGGGTCCCCAGGAAACAGATGACAGTTTTGCCTCTGAATTCCCTGTGATCACGATTTTGCCTGTGGTAAGGAAAAGAAAAATAAAAGAAAAAAAAGGGAGGAAAAAAAGAAAAAAAAGAAGAAAAATAGAGGCAGCAGCAAGTCCACCTGGAGAGTGGCAAGCTGCCTGCCTCCTCGATGCCCACAGTCAGCACAGCCAGAACAAAGGCAGGAGAGGGGAGAGCTGTGGTTTGGATATGCATTGTTTACATCCTCCTGAGGGCTCCCCAGGGTCCTGGGGTTTCACAGCACCTCCTCGTGGGGCCTCTCCAGAGGGAGCCCCTTTCTCTTCCATCAGTATAAATGGAGAGCTGTCAGAGGCTGCCCCACAACTTCTGTGGTCTCAGCTCCAAGTGGCTTCAGGATTAAGGTGAAGGTTTGGCTAGGTTGGGGTGGAGGAAGAACTTTAGCATGTTTTGCAGCTTGGAGAACCAAGACGTTTTAGCTGATGGGGCTGGGCATGGAGGGGCAGCTCAAATACTTCAAATGTTTTCGAAAACCATATTACTTCTCAGGTTTGAGTCCTAGAAAGACATTTGGGACAGATTCCTGACAGCTGCCTCAGCTGAGGACATGCCCTCTTCTTCCTGAGTTAAGACAATTTCAAAAGGGCATTTCAAGAGGAACTGGACACAACAGGAAGAAGAAAGTTGCCATGATGGAGTGCTCCCATGGAGGTTTAAGGGCATAAAACCCATAGTGTACAACAAAAGCCCGGATAGCCTGCAGCAAATTAATTCCTAACTCAGGGTTCACAAGCTGAAGTTGAGCCAAAGCAGGTTTTTCCTGGATAAGGTGGCTCTGGCACAGGAACACACATTGTAGATAGGTCAGGTAATAGCAGGAGGAGAAGCAGTAGCATCATCTGCAGAACCCTACAGGAACCTGAAGTATTCAGGTAGCAGTTCCCTGCTGCCACATCTGATGCTGTCTGCTTACCTGAATCAGGGTGAAACTCACTTTAGCAACTTGCACTTTGTCAAAATTATTGCTCATGACTGCTGTGTCAGCACTGCTTCTGGTCTAGGCTGTCATTAGACTGTCTCAGGGCAAAGACACAATTCATCTGCCTTGAAGCCACTTCTCTGAGGTCACAGCTGCCTGATGTGAGCTGTACCCGCAGTGCAATGCAGAAGTAGAAGAGCTTTATGGGCAGGAGAACACAGATGAGAAAACTGGTCATTATATCCTGCCTTGGGGTGAGAATCCAATCTAGTCCCAGGAGAAAAATTAGGTGAATACAGCTACTCGGTGTCAGTGAGGAAACTGCTCACAGCAGCCACCTGCTTGTAGCAAGGAAATAAGAAAATTAGAGACAGTAAATCCACCTGGTGGTGGGATTTGTTCCTTGTATCCATGCTCAAATGAGCCTTGACTCTTGCCCACGATGTCATGGAAAGTCCCGGAGTCCCACAGGTACTGAGGAGTGTGATCACATCCCATGCATGCATGAAACACTTTCCAAGCTGCACAAGGAAAATGATAGCAGGAAGAGCACCCCTCTCCAAGTCTCAGAAAGGAAGTCTCAAAGGCAGAGAGTGAATGTCTTCTTGTATGAGCATTCACAGTGGCACATGGGGGTCTAGAAGAGAAGCAAGTTCAGAAAGAGGACATTAAAGATATAGATTGAGGACCCAAAAAATGTCTTGCAGTCTATGAGAAGCCCAAAGGGACCAAAACATTACCGTGGTAACAGTTAGGGTGAAAGACAGCTTTCTCCTGATAAGAAAACAAAGGAAAAAGATGAGCTGCAATGACAACACACAGTCTTTGGAAAATAAAAATTTCAGATTGGAATATCAACCAACCAAAAAGACTGAGACTTCAGAAAACTCCTTAGTGAATGAGATGGGAGAGGCTAGTGCCCCAGTGGGACAACGCTGGAAATATTGTTACAAAAGCTGCAAGGCAGTAGAGCAATGCTTGGAAGAAATCCAGATACAAAGAACAAGGGATGGTTTGATAAAGACCCTGAAAAGTCTTGAAAACAGCATGTGGCAAGGGTCACATGCTGCTGGGCTCACAAGATGATATTTATGGGCTGAAGAGACAGAGAAGGAGATGCTCCTAAAAGGGCCTGACCAAGGGGGAGGCAGGGAGGGTGTCAGCCTCAAGGAGCTTGGACATGTGGGAGAAAAAGGAGTCTCTCCACATTTCAAGGCACCTCCTTGACATGAAATGAGGCTTTGGCTTTGCAAAATACCAGTACACAACCTGCCACCCCCATGCTCATAGGCCAAGGCCTGAGGTGCTGCAGGAGGTGTCAGTGGAGCTGCTCAGCTACAAGGACAGTAGCACCCATAGCAGGATGGAGGATATTGCTGTCACCCCCCCAAAGGGATAGTGTCCAAGGAGAAATACTGATGCCAACTTTCTAATCCACAGAGGAGTCCTGAGCCAATTCTCAGAGCCATTCAAGTGGTAATCAGAATAAGGCCTCAGGAAGGGTCCAGAGCCAGGCTTTAATAATGTCCTGTTCCTGCCACATTATTTAAAACAGGGCAGGTAAATTCAAAGACTTTGTGAACTGGTTTTGTTGATTGGGTGGCTTGAATTGATTCCTTGGGAATGGCAGTTTTTTTTGTCTGATTGTGCACAGAAGGGACTGAGAAGAGTCACAACAGGCTGGAATATCTCCTTGCTCTGTGCAGTGTGCAGAGGCAGAGCCTGTCCATCCAGAGACACTCATTACCGAGCAAACGGTAGCAGAGTATCCACATTAAATCAGAGGGACAAATCTTGGCAAGGTTGGCCTGCTCTGTCTCTGAAGTTATGTGGGCACATTAAGGCTTTCAGCACTTGGGAACAGAACAGAGAACAAATATCCAGAGGCCACAAGGGTGTAGCCGTGGGATAGAACTGGCTCAAATTTTCTTGTTATATTTGTTGCTATTGTCTTTCTATTAGTTCCTATTATAGTATGTGAAAGGTCTGTTCTCAACCTAATAGCAAACTGTCTTCTTCTGAAAACCCAGTCCCCCATGTCTGTCAGGATTGGAAAGTTTTTGGATTAAAATTTGTGTTTTGACTTTACAAGTTTGTAAAATTTTAGAGATTAAATGAACCAGAGCTGCCAGGGTGTGGGAAGGAGAGAGGGAAAAGAGTTAAAAGGTTACAAAAATGTAGATATAAAACTAAGGAAAGTTAAATATCACAAATCACATTTGATAAAATGCAGTAAGCATTCAGGTTTGGTTTCTGATTTCATTTCCCATTTGAAGTTGAATTGAACTACTAAATTGTTATTGCAGGAAGTCGGTCAGAGTATGCAAAGGAATGAAAGAAAGAAAAAAATACCTTTCGAATTATAAATACTGACATCATCAGTCATTAGCCATAGTGAGGTCTTCTCACTGCCTAGTGTGCAAATTAATTCAGAAAAGATTTTGAACTTGAAAAGCAGGGTGTGTTCTATTCTAAAATGATACACAGAAACATTAAAGAAAGTGACAAGTCTAAAATGATCTGCAGACAGCTCCCTGTGGCCAGACCAATAGGAACATTCAGCATAGAATTAACTTAAAATTAGCTCTAGATTTCATTCAGAGCTGGTACAGCTCACAGTCATTAGCCACCATGCTCTGTGTCAGCTGCTGTAGGACCTGCTGAAACCTGGCTCTGGGATTTCAGCCTTCTGGCCTGCCAAGCTTCTTTCTGTAGAACAGGGAGGTTTTGCAAGAAGTCTTTGCAAAATGTTGTAACAATGAAAACTTTAAAAACACACAGCTGTTTTGCAAAACCCTTGTAACAAAGACTCCTTTGAGATCAGGTCCACACAGGCTCCATGATGGATGTGCTTCCATCAGTGCTCTCAAGAGAGATATTATGCAGCCTGACGTTCCCTCCATGCCTCTCTCACCCCTCGGGTCCCCTGCCTGGAACTTGTTCCTTTCAGGCAGTGCTGCCTGCTCAAATCCCTGCTTCAGTCCCTTTATTTGGGTGCCAGAAACTTCTTCCAGGGGTTAGGCACATTTGTCCTTTGGGGTGACCTCCTCATAGGGCTATTTGTTCTGCCTTGCTGCTGCTGTGGCTTTAACAGGACAAGCTGGGGCATCATTTTGGGTGAAATTTAGCTGAACTGAGAATTACTGAGGAAAAGAAGTCCACAAAACCTACAAACACCAGAGCAGCTGAGCCCCTGCTGTGTTGATTTAGCCTTCCTCCACATTTGCCAACAGGTTTGGATGCTGTGAGCACTGTACAAGGTGCTGCTCTTCCAGAAATCTACATATTGGTGGTTGACATGAAGCTGAACTCGTAGATCATTGTTACTGACAAATGTTTAGTGGAATCCATTTTTCAAAGTGAATAGTTTATTGGTATTTGAATAGTTGAAGGGAGTTCATTGCTGCAAATAAGGTAGTGCCTTACTAGGAACTCTATTTAAGGTGCTTTTATTACCACAGGGTCATGGGGATTCAGCTTTTCGGTGTTACAAGCATTTCTCTGAAGTGATCATTAGAAGAAATAACCCCTGGATTCTCAAATGCTAGTATCTGTACATAAACTATATTTCCAGTAAATATTAATGACAAAAGAAAGCTGGCCAAGGCAGTACATGATAGCTTTCACTCTCCTGGGGAAGCCAGGAGGAACTTCCCATCAGTTTGAGCAGGATCTGGCACCTCACATCCTATGCTGCTGTGCATCTTTACCTTAGCATCAAAGATGGGTGAGGTGGGAAACAGGAAGGAATACATGGGGAGGAACCAGCTTGTCTCAGACATCCACAGGATAAAATACTTGTATTGCTCTTCTGTGGTCCTTCTTCAGGGTCCTGAACACAAACAGGGGAAGAATAAAATGTTGTTATACTCAGTGGAACTAAAGCCTTGTCTGGCTTAGTATCTGATCTCTAAAAGTGATCAGATGGACTCGTCAGGAGAGAGAACGGAGGATGTGTATACCATGCTCCTGGAAATGCTCTGCCAGACAGTATTCTGCATCCTAGGGACTCCTGGTAGCTCCCAGCCAGGAAACCAGAAGATATTGTTTTATCAAAAATTGTGGCTACCTTGAGGGACTGTTGGACCAGGCTTTCAGGGGAGTACACATTCTGTTTGACACTGAGTCATCAGTGGTAACATTTCACTCATGGATCCTAATTTTTTTTGTAGACAAAAGACTGGAAGAGGCTCAGCTTATCTGATCCACCACACTGCTGCAGCAATAAGAAGTATATGACCCCCAACAGATGTTATTCTCACCTGCTCTTGAGGCAAGCAGAGGGGAGAGCTGCAGCTTCCCTAAGCAGACTGTGTTTCATCACACTCAAAGTTGGGAATTTGCTTTGTAACAAGGAACCTGAATATTCTTTCTTGCAAATTAAGCTAAATTCCTGTTGACCTTTTCCTGACAGCTACAGGGGACTATTTTATTCACTGGTCTCTTTGTTGCAATCTTTCCATTCTGGAAAATGTATCACATTGCCCTTTTGTCTCTTCTCCTCCAGAAAAAAAAACAAAACATTCTCTCAACCTTTCTTTGTAGGTTATGCTTTTTAAACCTCTTGTTACTGTCTTTTGGGTTCCCATAGGGGTGTCTGCTTATTAAAATAGAAGCTTAATTTTACAAAGGTTGCTACGTTACTTGGCACAGCAGAAAATAATAACAAAGGCTACACTGCAACTAGGAAATCCAAGATAAGATCATAGAGAGGAGGGATAGGGTGTATCTCAAGAGATCATCCAGTCTGTTTCCTTGCACTAGGGCAAGTTCAAGTGAAACACGAAAACCCCTTAAGATTTTTCAAGTCAATGATGACAACTTTCAGTGATGGCACATCTCCAGTTTCCTGGCAGTCTACCCCATGGATTTTACCATCCTTGTATGAATCTGTTATATCTTGTTACAACTGCAAGGATTAAACTTCTTAAAGAAGATTTTAAAATCACATATGACTATTGAGCTCCAAACCAAAAAAGAGTCTGAGAGAATTGAGGTATAAAAAGGGATAGATTTACCAGCTGTGAAAATGAAGACTTTTTTATTTTATATTTTTCCTATTCCTGCAATTGACTGTTCATTTCTTTTACCTTTAAAGCATTTAACCATAGTAAATGCAAAAAATAAAGATGAGATAGGTAACATTTAAAGACTTAACCTAGAAATCCTGATTCATAACTCACACATGGCATTTTCTTGGCGGTATTTCAGACACGAAATAATTTTTCATGCTAGAGGTGGCAAAATGAAAGAGTTCCTGGCAAAGGCCAAGCTAATTCTCCCCATCCTTTGATTTTATTGGTTCTGGCCTGATTTCACCCAAAACCAGGTGAAAAAAATAAGCTCCTTTTCTTGTCGATTCCCTACCATAGATACATTGTCAGGACTGGCAGCTGCAATGTTCATATAGGCTCCCTTGAATGCTCCCTTGAAGATGTAATTTATACCACTGTTCTCCTTTCAAGGAACAACCCTGTGCACAAGTTCACGTAAGTGGACCCTCCATCCCAAACAGAGTCCTGTCTAAACCACTTCTCCATGTCCTGTATTTATGGCAGGGCCTCAGGCCAGCAGATGCCATCTGCCCCAAGTTGGTCAGGGTGGAAGAGTTATCTCACAGGCATAGACACTGGAAAGTCTCATGTAAGCCCTGAAAGCAGCAATGCAGACCATGCATGGACGGCTGCTCTGGCTCTTGCTCAACTATTTCATTGTTATCACTGCCCATAAACAGAAATGTTTCACTCCACAGGGTTTCCTTGCATGAATTCTCATGTCATCTCTCTCCCCAGCAGACAGGCAAAAAGTTTCTACCAGGACTATCAATGTGGGAGCATAGAAAAAGAGGACTGATGTGCTTTTGCTTTTACCAAATGTGTCTTTCAAAAGCTGAAGCTAATGAAGATCCACTTAACAGCTCTTCATATAGCTCTGATAAACAACATGTTTCCAAGAGGAATTTAAAAAGCTGAACACTATAATATGAAGAGGGAATAAGAGCTTCCCCTTGTCAACTGGCTACTAACAAAAGAAAAATATGAGGAGTGAATACTTAAAAAAAAAAGACCAACAGTGCTGTAATATAATTAAAACCATTAAAAATGCTGTACTCTGGTTTTGCTCCCTGAAGCACTATGTTATTTTTCTTTTTAAAGCTGTCACCACATTTTGATACCATAAGGAATAAACTAAATCAAGACAAACCTCCATTTCAAAGTTGGAGGATTTGCTGGAAATAGTAACTTAAACTTCAGTAACTAGCAAATGATGCTGAATCAACTGCAGCCATCAACATCTCTTTTTATTTGTTGACAGTCAGTATTCCTCAGGTACATAGGCAGGACTAAAGTGAAAGAAAGACAAATGCAGATATAAGGCCAAGAGAAAGCATCCACAGAAAAACTGCAATTTTAGAAGTTCAGAAAGGGCTCCATTCAGTGCTGAACTAGAATGATCCATATTGTATGTGTAACTTAAGAGTACAGAACAATGGTTTTTTTTTCAATTGACAACCCTTCAGACAGAAGTAAGACAACCTTCCTGTCCCTTGCTATCATATTCCAAAGTTTTCCTGATGCCATGGAGATGATGTAATTCTGACACTTGAGCAGAGATTCCAGTTGCCAGCAAACTGCATGGGGTCACTCTTCTGCTAGAGACGTAAAAGTACGATATAAAGGGTTGTAGGACTGAGCCACCTCATGCATTTACCTCTTCTACTTTTCTTCTTGAGGAAGATTGCAGTCTACTGGCATTGGGAATAGAACTAGAGGGCAATGCACAGAGCAAGGAATGCTCACAAAAATTATTGCAATGAATGTACAATATAAAATTTTAAGCAATAAACCATGAAAAAAAAAAAAAAGGAAAATGTATGAGCTAAGTTCCTGGCTAGTCAAGGAATATCGTCAGTTATCTCTTTTGAACCTTGTGAAAAAACAAATTACTTAGAAAACACAGTCAAGCTCTACTCCACCAGCTTCTAAAAACTCAAAAAGCAAATCTAGAAAGATGAGTATACGCTAAGAGCAGATTTCTCACTGCACTTGTCGCTCTACACAGTAACCCAGACAAGCAATACTGGACACCCCAGTTGTTACCTTCCCCAGAGAGAATAGCACTGTTACTTGCACCACTCTGCAGGGCCTCGGGGCATTGCAGAGCTGGGAACTGGATGCATCAGATCCCTCAGAAACTCATTTTAAGGTCTGAAGATGCAAACATCTCCTTTCTCATCCTACACCCTCAGAAAAAAAATATACGAAGAAATGCAAGAAATATGCTGTGAACAACTCTTTCAATGATAGGGGACATTGGACACAGTATTGACATGACTGTATGGTCACAAAATATTCAGTGTATTATTAGAGGATAGAAGAATAGTTGCAAAAGAATCTTTTCAGTGTGGCCAATTGCCATAAATTGACTACATTTCAGTAAACTACACTGCAGAGCTGTGTTTTGCAAAGAAGCTTTATAAAGCTGCTGGTAGTGTGGTAGAATAACAAAACAGCAATGAATGTTGCTGTTCAGGTGGAATATAGCTTATAAAATGTCTTCACAATTTCTTTACCTTGTGAGCCAAAACCAAATCACTTACCACAAACTCTCAGTATACTGTGCCCTAATTTTACTCAGTTTGTTCCAGCAAATCACTGGTAGAAGGGATGCATTGTTGATCCAAGGGATTCATATAGATTCTAAGCTGACAATATGAAGACAAGTTTCTAAGTAATACAAATGATCCCTGGCACCACCCTAGCAGTCAAACACAACACACACTCCCAGCTGGAGATTCACAAACCTGCCCACTGAAACCTCAGAGGGCACATTTGTTCTCTGCTATGTCATGTTGAACATTTCAGCTGCATTCAAGCGCTTGCACATAAGATCTGTAGAAGAAAACATCTTTCTTTGCTTTTTTTATTTCTTACCACCCTGTTTCCAGTGATGTCTGGACCTTTCAGATGAGGACAAGAATGACCCACCTGTAGGAGAAGATCCCTTGTCTTGACATCACCAATTTTAACAGGAAAGGCATGGAAAAGGCACTTAACAGGATCTGAGACCAGATCCTGAAAGTTGACTTCTCTGGCCTAGTGCTGGAGAAGAACTTCAGCCACTACTTTTCCCAGAGGGATAAATCTCCAAACAGTGGTAGGAAAGGCAGGCCCAAGGATTTGTCTCAGGGGAATAAGGTACTAAAAAGAGTTTGTGGTAAAACAGTCTAGCAGAGCACTTTGTGTCTCTTTTGACCACAGATGAAATGATGGGGCCAGATGTGTCTCATGGGCCACCGACTAGAAAAAACTGTTTGTGAACCTTCCTTGGATCAACATGAAAGAAGCCTAAGGTTACAGAGTACCAAAGCTGCCAATAGATGAGACTCTTTGATGTTTTTTATGAACAAAAAAATGGACAGAAACATTTTTAATTTTACATTAGCATTTTCTGTTTTGTGGGTTTTTTTCCAACTGACTCTGTGATTGTTGATATTAATTAAAGTGAATGATAGATTATTTTCTAAAGGCTATAATTTAAACCAGTAGTTGAATATAGACTAGAGTGTAACATTCTTCAGCCTAAACCACAAGGTATGCAAGCTGGGAATGAACTCTATTTCTTTCCTGTTGAAGGACAGATTAAATATTTTTTATTAATTCTAATGCTAGCAAAGAAAGTAAGATCCCCATTTTTCCTTCAATTTCTCTCTACACTTAATTAATGTATTCTACCAAACTGTCAAGCTGCTTTTAAAAGCCATTCTTTTTCATAGAAATATTATCCTCTTTTTATTAGTTTGAGTTGATAAATGAATCAAGACTCTTTGAGGTATTGTGTACTGTCAACGGAATACATCTTTCAGATGCATCCACTGCAACAGAGCTGAAAAAATATATATCATGAAACACTTAATAAAAAAGATGCACAGATTTGTCTTTTACAAGATCATGGGACTTGAGTCTATCTCCAGGGAGGAGTTCCAACATGAGAAAGAAAATACATAGTTCAAAAGCCCATGTTTTCAATTTGCGGCCACATGGTTTAAATTATCCCTGTATTTATTAAGGGCGCTAAATGGGCAGCTTGACTTAGGGGAAAGGGTCATTCAAGTTGAGAATAGTCATGTTTAATCCCTCAGCTAGCTGCAGGTTAAATTTACTTTAAGATGCTGAATATTCTTTACATAGTGTGTGTTAAAATACCACATGAGACACAGCTGGAGGGTTTTTGCCATTTATTGTTGGTTTATTTGGATTTAGGTTCTTTTTATTTTTGTATAGCTGCATTGTAAATAACAATGGAAAACTGCTAAACATCTAATGTGGAAGCACAGCATTGTCATATATGCCATACTAAACCTATCATATTGCCACCCCTTGTACTTCAGTTTTACACATGTGTGCAGTGTTTTGTGGCCAACTCATGATTTCCCTGGTACTCAATGCTGTAAATTTTCATGTAATCGGAAACACAAAAAGGAGTAGTGTAAGATGTCTTTTCCACTTTGTGCTGAGGCCTTGAGATAGCAGGTTTTTGGATATTGCATGTACTTGCCTGTGAACTTGCTTGCTCAATATTTCAGGAGGGAAAAAAAGAAAATTAACTGAATTCCAAAAAGCAGAAATTCACCAAACAAAAGAACATTTCCAAATGGACAGTCAGTATGAAATGTAAAGATTTTAAAGATTAAAATAAGTAGCTACTGATTAGCAAGGCGTTTATCCTAACATTAATTTTCTTTTATATTGGTGGTTTGCCTACAGACATGCCCTGGTGGGGATCGAACATTTCTTGTCCTATCTATCTGTTAACTCACCCAGGCAATCATCTGGATTCTGTTCATGAGATGGAAATTGATAGTTGCAAACTATCCCAAAGGCCCACTGTTTTTGACACAGACCTGACATCGTTGCTTTTTGTTCTTCAGTTCAGCTGAAGCTGAAGGCTGTGGAAACTCGGATGGCCTGAGTGCTCACATCCAGCTTCAGTGTCTGAATGTTTTCAAGGAGAAAAAAAAACCAAACCAACAACCAGAACACAGAGGATTTCTGACCAAAGTCATGTCTAAAGTCACTTTTAAATTCAAATAAATATTTGTGGGAAAACTGCTTTCCCTATTCTCCTAGCACTCATAATTTAATTATAGTAGCCTCCAGGCATCTTTAACTTTTGTGACCAGAAGATCACTCTGGGTCTCAGTGACCTTGGCTGTTGTAACAGGGTAATATTTTCACAAGGATGAAATGTTCCTGAATACATTTCTCCAATGTACTGGGGTTTGCAGGCATTTCTCAGCAGATCTGACCTGAAGTGCAATCATAATTCTTTTGTTTCACCTAGAGGTTTATTGACAAACTCCAGAAATATTGTGTTACTCTTCCATTTGCTGAATCTCATTCTCTGAGAGAAGACAAAGATGTATTCTTCTTTAGAGCCCTCCGTCATCAGTGGGAGTCTGAGCCAAAGGTTTAAGCCCAGGGGGCTTTGAAAATCACCCAGTGGCCACACATCTAAACATGAAGAGAAACAAGAGGCAATGAAAAGGAGCAAGAGACAAAATGGGTAAGAACTTAATCCTTTGGGGTTTTTTCCAAGATATTTCAGGGTAATGTTTCACATAATATTGCTCCTAAAGCTCATGGCAAACATTTGTCAACAAAGTTCAATGAAAAATCCAGGCAGGTGGGAATTACTGCTCTACAAATGCCACTCTTTCACTAACACTTTAAGCAACAGTTGTGAAATGCAGGAATTAAATCATCAGCTCAAGGAAGAGGTAGTGACCAAAATCTCTGCATTCTTTTGTTGGTGAACAGCCTTCTATCCTACACTCATTCAATGTCACTTTTGCACAGTTCTTCTGAAAACATCACAATCTGTTTTATCAAACAAAAAAATCTCATGTATTAAGACCTTGAGCTTATAACCTACAGCTCGTTTTTCCATTTCAGATCATGCAAATGCAAATCTTTAGCTTTATCACAGAATTAGAGGATCATAGGATGGTTTGGATTGGAAGAGACCTTAAAGATCATCTAGTTCCACCCCCTCTTCCATAAGCAAAGGCACCTTTCACTAGACCAGGTTTCCCAGGGCCTTGAATACTTAGGGGGATGGGCATGCACCACGTATCCAGACAACCTGTTTGAGTACCTCACCAACTTCACAGAGAAGAATTTTGTCCTGTTATCTAATTTAAACCTACTCTCTTTCAGTTTAAAGCCATTCCATAATACCAATCCCTGAGGAATGCCACTCATCACTGCTCCCTGCTTGGACGTCTAGCCACTGACTGCAAGTCCTTATCCACTGGGTGGTCCATCCATTAAATCTATGTCTCTCCAATTAAGAGACAAGGATGTCATGCAGGACAGTGTCTATTCCTTTGTACAAGTCCAGGTGATGACATAACTTTCTATTCCTTGATCCAATTCGATCAGGGCTTTAGTTTTTTTAACATGATCTCTGCCTGCTCAGACAATTTATCTGTATTCTTCCCAGGCTGCATATCCTTCCTTTCACTCCCTGTAAGCTTTCTTTTTTTTTGCATGAGTTTGTCCAGAAGCTTCTTGTCCATCCATGCAGACCTCCTGGTGTTTTTGTTTGACTTGTCCTTTGTAGGGATGGATCATTCCTTACCTTGGAGGAGGTGATCCTTGAATATCAACCAACATTCTTGGGTCCCAATTCCCTTCAGGAGATTCCACAGTGATCTCCCAAGTTGTTCCCTGAAGAGGCCAAAGTCTGCTCTCCCAAATCCTGGAGTAGTGATGCTGTGCACTCTCATTCCTGCCCTAATGATCTTGGATTCCACAATTTCACAGTCATTGCACCTAAGGCTGCCCTTGAATGTCCCATTTTCCACCAGCCCCTCTTGTTGGTAAGAACAAGGTTACAGCATAGTACCTCTCACTTTTGGCTCCTCTACCACTTGAAAAAGAAGCTATTATCAATGCATTCCAGAAACCACCTAGATTGCTTATGGTCTGATATGTTGTCCCTCCAAAAGTTATTGGGGTTGTTGAAGTCCCCCACCAAGACCAGGACTTATAAATGTGAGCTGCTCATATCTGTCTACAGAGGGACTCATCCACTCAGTTTTCCTGATCAGATGGCCTATAGCAGACCCTTACTACAATGTCACCTCTGCCCTCCTTTTAATCCTGGCCCATAAGCTCTGAGTTGGCTTTTCATCTATTCCCAGGCAGAGCTCCATGCTCCCCAGCTGGTCATTGACATGGAGGGTAACACACCCTCCTCGTCTCCCCTGACTGCACTGTAAATCATATTGATCTGAGTTGTCCATAAAATTTTTGAGGAAGCTTAAGAAGGCATTCTGAACACACTCATCTCATTCAGAGAAATGATGTACAGCTTACTTTTCCAAATGCCATATTTTGGCTAAGTACAGTTAGCTTCTCTCTGCTGGAAACTATTATGTTACTCCTTGAGAAATCATGATAGTATAATATAACAAACATACAAGTCACAGGTCTTAGTAAAAAATATAAG
This sequence comes from Thryothorus ludovicianus, assembly GCA_013397245.1. Classification (NCBI taxonomy): domain Eukaryota; kingdom Metazoa; phylum Chordata; class Aves; order Passeriformes; family Certhiidae; genus Thryothorus; species Thryothorus ludovicianus. Next base: position 6,444 of record VZTB01011674.1, on the reverse strand, counting down.
GTCTTGTATGGTTAAGGTTATTTTCTTGAACAAGGGGATAAAAAACTCAAAATACTGTAAATCTAAGAGGCAAGGAATAGGTCTTCTCAGAAAATGTTTCAGCTAATTTTTTCAGACCCGTGAGTTTGAACAGATCATATATTGATACAAACATTCTCTTAATCTTTCGGTTATTATGAAATGGAGAAACAACTCCAAATAAGTTTAGCCTTTATTTTTGTATCAAAGGCAGATTGATCAAGAAAAACCAGAAGGTTTTGACTATCTAAAGTGGTTGCAATGTGCTTAATGGGCCTCAGACACTTTGCACCTAAACCACAAATTCACCCTGGTTCTGTTTCATAATGTAAGACAATTTTCACTGAAGAAGGTTTCATTAGCTAATACAATTTGATAAATAGCAAAGACAAGCTTGACCTGCTGGGTTTTGCCATATATGCTGACGATTTCTGTCCACAGTCCTGTTTTTCATGAGAATATTTTTTATTTTAAATCTAAGGGAATGTTTTTACTCAAATGGAGTCCCAACACATATGTCTAAAATGTTCATCTGACTTATATGACTAGAAAACCACCATATAAGCTACTATCAAGTAATCCAGAAGTCCAGAAAAACCTCAGTGCTATAGGTTAGTTTGCTGGGTATATCTATGAATCTGAAGTTGAAACCAGTAAATTTCAATAAGAGCAAGATCTGGAGAGCTGACAGTACACTTATGACATCCATCTACTCAGAAAGCCTTGGGTACATTTGGCAGGAGATAAACATTTGCCTCTTCAAACCATGAGTCCTGTCACCATGCTCAGAGCTTGACTTTAAATCCCTTGAGTCACATTGCATGAAGATTCCAGGATGCCTGAATTTTCTCCCACATTCCTAGGTAATTATGACCCCATATTTAGTGTGCCACATAAAAACCCAAGTCATTAGTTTAACATATATGTTGTGTTACTAATTTAAGTAGGTAGGTACTCCAAATGCCATATAAACTTGTATTTAAGGTCAACTAGGTCACCTTGACTTCCCTGCCTAGAGATGAGGTCAAACTGGCCCCATCACAGTAGTGTAAAAGCATAGACCCTTGGAGTAGTAAGAAAGCAACCACACCTACAAGGTTAATATTTTTAATAAGAATCTTTTATTCAACTTACTTCCTCTTCAGATGGTTTGTGGATGGTTGACGTCAGTGCATCTCATACTACCATGCTGGGTTGCAGCTTTTTTAGCAAAATAGGTAAATGTGCAAGGTGTCACAGTTCAGGATTTTGAGGGCTATACAGTCCATTTCCTGCAATGGTCACAAGAGTAGGGGGTGAGCAGGAGGAATGAAAGTGGAATTGCAAGCACAGATGTGCTGAGCACAGACCCAAAACAGATTGTTCATCAGTGGGCTGAAGCCAATTGGATGAAGTTCAACAAGGCCAAATTCCTTCACTTGGGTCACAACAATCACTGCAGCACTACAGGCCAGGGGGAGAGGCACTGGAAAGCTGCCCAGCAGAAAATTATCTGGGAGTGCAGGTTGACAGCAGCTGAACGTGAGCCAGTGTGTGCCCAGGTGAGCAAGAGGGCCAATGGCATCCTGGCCTGTATCAGCAATGGTTTGGCCAGCAGGACACCAGGGCAGGGACTGTTCCTCTATGCTCATCATTGGTGAGGCCACACCTTGAATCTTGGTCCAGTTCTGGGCCACTTTGTTCAGGAAGGACATTGAGATGCTGACTGGAGTGTGTCCAGAGCACGGCAATGGAGCTGTGGAAGAGTCTTGAACATATTTCCTATGAGGAGTGGCTGAGGGAGCTGGGGATGTTTAGGCCTGGAGAAGAGGAGGCTCAGGGAGAGCCATACTGCCCTCTGTAATCACCTGAAAGAAGGGTAGAGCTAGGTCAGGGTTGATCTCTTCTCCCAAGTAAATAGTGATGGGACAAGAGGAAAAGGCTTCATACTGCACAAGTAAAGGTTTAGATTGAATATTAGGGAAAAAGTTTCCCTAAAGGGTTGTCAAACATCGGCACAGACTCCTCAGAGAAATGATGGCGTCACCCTCCCTGGAGGTGCTGAAAAGATGTGTAGATGAGTCACTTGGGGACAAGGTTTAGTGGTGGACTTAGCAGTGTTACATTAATGGCCCTACTTGATGATCTTAAAGGTCTTTTCCAACCGAAATGATATTTTGTTTCTATGGTTTATTTTTCTGCCAACAGCTACATTAGGAATGGATTTGCTGATTTTAAAAGACTCTAAGCAGCAGTGTGTTTGCTGTCTCATCCAATATTTTAGTCCTGTGTTTGATTACCTTCACTACAGAGAGAACATAGTAAGTATTCTTGAGGGATGTTACGGATTTAAGAAATCACAGTTAATGGCAGTGTTCCTCTGCTATAATAGATCCTATTTTAAAATTAATTCTTCATTCAGTTTGTATCTTTCTGCTGGTTTCTGTAGGTTTAAGAAACAGAACCATCAGTTTAACCATTGACTTGGAATAATTTAGATTAGATTGCTAAAAGTCATGAAGTCCAACCTGCTCAAAACAGGTCCAGCTGGGTCGGGCTGCTCAGTACAGTCAGGCTTTGAACACCTCCAAGAACAGAGACATCAAAACATCTCAAGACAACCTGTGCCAATATTTTGCAACCTTTCTGAGGAAAATTTTTCCTGATATTCATCAGAAAGTCATTCATTGCAATTTCTGTCTGCTGCCTGTTATTCTATCCATGTGCACCTGTGTGAGCAGAATAAACCTGTCTTCTTTATCTCCTCCCAGTAGCTAATGAGTAGTAGGACCAACAGCAGACCTTACCTAATTGGCTTGTATATCTGCAGTGTCAGGAAATAGCTCTTGTCAGTCTTTAGGAACTTGTTGGATTGCCTATGCCCTGCCACATTGCCCATTCAGGTGTTTAAAGTCAACCACGAGAGCCATGGACTGCAGTCAGCTCCTTTCTTCTCTCTGCCAACTTCTCACAGACCAATAAAGCAAAACTAAAAAGCATAGTGAAACTGAAATCACAGCTGATGGGCCTTATGAACAGTGAGCAATTTTTTCAAATTGGAACATTTTAACCACAGCATTTTGGTGAACATTTATTGTTCTCTAGTCTTTTTGTTCATCTACAAAATGACAGCAATTGTGTAGCAGAACTTCAAAAATCACTCACTCTCACAGTTAAGCTAGAAATTAATCATCATCATCATCTCCACAGGTGATAAATTTACATGTCCGTGCCATACTGTCTTGCTAACAACATTCCTATCCCACAACCCAGCATTTCAGATGGGCACAGGGAAAGCATTTATCCACATTTCTCCCTTTTTTGTATTGGCATTCATGATTTTATCATGGGTATCAACAGGCAAAAAACTATTTTGGCTTTTTACAGGCTTAAAAAAAAAGCTTATCTTTTTTAACTGGGATCAGACCTTTTCTCTATTCTTTATATGTTTTTAAGTGTTTCATTCTTTCTTTGTTTTACTAGGGATTTTTTTTGCAGGTGATCTTCTACATAACTCTTTTTTGTTGATGAAATCATGGGGTTTGAAAAACCTAGTATGATATTCTTGAATAATTCCTGATTTTTCTCAGGGCCTTTCCACTTAAAATGCATATGCTCAGTCAGTTATGCCAGCAAATGTTTTAAGCTTTGGAAATCTGTCCCTATTAAAGTTCCAAATGGGCAGATTTAGGTCAATGCCCTATTTCATTTGCATATAATATATCTAAATTTACTGTGATCTCTGGTACCTAAGCAACTGCATTTTTTTGGGCTTGTAACTAACACTTTCTCATTCAGCAGACTTAAGTCCACTATCAGGTTACCTTATATTGGATACAGGATTTCCTGTTTTCCAAAGAAAACATTATTATTATTTATAGAAACACTAAGGAAATCTGTTATTGACTGCAGGACATCAGCACCAAATGGCTCTCTGGTTGAAGTCATCCATGATAAGTTTCTTTCCTGCCTTTTTGACTGTTGCTATTTCCCACATCCCTTATAAATTATTAACCGATGCCTAAAGAACGGCCACTTTTATCTCCTAGAAATTTTTCCTGAGATACGAAAGACTCTTATCTGTAACCTATCTTTTGCTTTAAATAACTGTGAAAACTGAACTTTCAGGTTTAAGCAACCTTAAAGACATATCTAGAGGGTATGAAGAACTGGAGTAGAGACTGGCACATTAGTAGAAACCCTTGGATATAGCACACCACCTACCTCTTTAAGAGGATGAGGTCCAGAGGCAACTTACCTCAGTAACCTGGACAGGGCACAGGGGACAGTAAGTGTCAGCACTGTGACCTTGTTTGTTTGGGCCCAGACAAACATGGCTAAATTGCACCAGTGCACTTCCCTTCCTCCCCCAGCACACACTCAGCCAGCTCAGCTGTCTCTGTGCCCACCATCACCCAACTTTCCTGGCACTAAGAGTTCCAGGTTTAATGTGGAAAAGATGTCTCCGAATCTGTTGCTGTCATCAAGATCAAAATCTTCCCTCAATCTTCTGATTTTATCCTTCCATTCTTCATCTGAACCTTTGGCTTTCTGGAGCAGAGGCAGGGAATGGTCAAAGACTGAAGTAGGAATGAAAAAAGCTGACAGCACTAGCTGTCTCATCTTCCTTTTTCTTTTTACCATCAAGAATAGGCACTGTTTTAAATTACACAAAAATAGCCTGTAAAACTCTCATCAATCTCATTTGTTCAGATGCAGCTTTTCCACATGAATAATTTACTGTGACACAAGTAAACAATGTCACATGTTTAGGGTGCAGTGATGTTCCTACATTATTCATTCAGCCCAAGGTGCACTGGTTTGCATGAAGTCTTAATCCCTCTTTCTCTCTTTAAAAATTATATGGGAAAGAAAACCATACATCCACCTTTTCATTGCAGAATCAAAGGCAGGAATATTCAGGGAGCAGTTTTTTTTAGCCTTCCCAGCCAAGGAAAGGAAAGTGTCACATTTCAGCCTTCCTGCACTCATCCTTCCTTTCTCTTTCTGCCCATGAAGACACCTGAACTAGATCTGGACACTCCTGATCAAACAGGAGTGCTTCATTAGCTCAGTGTGCCCCAAACTCTAACTTCTCCTGCATTTAAGCAGACATATGGCCATATTTCTTGCTAGCCCAAACCAGCTTGCTGTCTGCATCCAAAGTCTTTTTCCTTTTGTTACTCCACTCAGTGCAACATTTTGGTGTAAGAGAGGGGAGCATCGAACAGTTGTTCAATAAAACTGACTTCCCACTTCTACACTTACTGAGTTATGCTGAAAAGTCATGGACAGGTTTTAACCATCTGTTCATTGTGCTGTGCCATTTAGATACACTTTATACTATATTTTTGTTTTCAAAATCGATTTCAGAGTAGAAAGAACTTCAAAACAGAGGCTGTATTTCAAACCCACAAGCATTCAGTCCTGGGGTGTAAATCAGACTCTATCCCCACAAAAAAAGAAGAAAAGCATAAAAACACTCCTTCTTGCTACCAGCTCTCCTGATTCATCCAGCATTTTACAAACGTAAAGCAGGTATTCAAGTCCCAGCTTGGAACAAAGACACTGAACACAAACCTCAACTTTCATTCCTGCAGGAGAAGTTTCCATCCCTCCTGTTTGCAGAGAAAAGTTTGAAAACATGACCTGACTGGGCTCAAGCAAGTTGCTGGGAAGGGAGAAGGAGCTGACTCATGATTTTTGCTACCCAGGGATTGCAGTGCTGGGACATAAGCCAGAAGGGAGAATGAGACTTTGGAGCCTCATTCATTATTACAACTGTGCTGTTACATTGGAAGATGGCACTCTTTGCTAGCAGGAGGTCAAGGCAAAATGTTTTGGTTTTGAGAATTGTCAGTCAGGTGACCTCTCCTCAAAATCAGACTTAGCTTGGAGAAGGCTGAGTGCAGTGCATCACAAACAGAAGATCTCTGGTGCCTGGTTCCTCCTGGTACATGACAATAAGCAACATTCCACCACCACATTTGCCCACGTGCAGCACCTTCTGAGGGAAGTCTGGCTTCTTCTGCCTATCACATTCAGTGGGGTTCCCTTCCAAAGGCAAGAATGTTGACTGTGTTTACCTCAGTGCCTTCATTGCTTACAAACTTCCTCCATCAATGGCCCCTAGTGAAATAACCCAAATGACCTCATCTGTTTGTGTTGGCTGTCTCTACACGGAGTTCAACCTCTTGACAAAGCTCATATTAAAAAAAAGATTAAACAACTGCTACAGTTTTATAAGAACTTCCTAATTAAAAAGCATAAATGCACTATTACTGTGATACTAAAGGGACAATTGGATAGGTGTAGTGGTATGTGGCACTGACATATAATAGTAAATCAACTGAACCACTCTAGACTCATAACAGCTAGGAAAAACTAGGGAGATGGAAAATGGTGAAAACTTTATTCAAACGATGAAGAAAAGAAGAAGAAAAAAGA
>VZTB01011673.1:0-14101 GCA_013397245.1 Thryothorus ludovicianus | reverse complement strand
GAGAATCCATGCTAGCTTTTCCCAGTCATGTGCCTCACCTGGCATGCAATAGCCTCCAGGAGGATTAATTCCTTAACCTTCCCAGGGGCTGAAGTAGGGTGGGTGGCTCCATATTTTCCTGGATCCTCCTTTAGGCTCTTCTTGTAAGTGGGGGTGACATGAGCCTTCTTCCAGTCTTCTGTGACATTTCTTGATCCACACAACTTCTCAAAGATTATGGAGAGTAGCCTCACAATGACATGATCCAGCTGTATTGACTCCCTGGAGGGATATCACCAGAACCCCTCAAGTCTTATGGGTCAAGCTCCAGCAACAGCTCACACATCAATTCTGCCTTCATTGACAGCAGATGTGTTTGCATCAGCATGGATTTTTGTTCCTGACACCTGGAGCCCAGCAGTGCTCATAAAGACACATGAAGAATGTATTGAGAATTTCTATCTTTTGAATGACTAATTCAACTCCCCTTTTAACTGCAGGATGATATTTTGGAAGTCTTTTGTCCTTCTGTACAAAAAGTGGTACAATTCCTACATGGGAAGGAACGACAAATATACCTTTCACTTCTTTGGGCTCCTAAGCATATATGTTTAGTTTAATAAAATTAATAAAATTACAGTGTGAGAATTGTGCTGATGACAACATGACCAAATGTTAGTCAAGCATCAGACCTATCTCAGACCAGAGGTCAACATGCATCTGGCCTAACAGGGATGCTGGTTCTCTTCCCACCAGCTTAAGAAGCAGGAACATGAGAGACAGGGAGTAAAAAGTCATATTTTTTTGTGCTCTGATGCATAGTCAGTGTCACTGATCTCACTGCTGCCATGTGAAATGCTGCTGTCAGTGACACACACATTGACACTGCAGGACAATTACACCCTCCACCCTCCCCCTTGGATTTTCCATTCACCCTTCCTCCCATCAACTGAGACTCATTTGGAATAATACTCTGCATGTGATTTCAAGACTGCAAAGATTTCCTGATGGGCCCTTCCTCATCTGGGTTGTCATCAGAAATCCCAGGGCAGGCATCCAGAACCATCCTTGGATGCACAGGCCCCCACAGCTGCACACTGAGAGCTTTCATTGTCACTGTTTAACAAAGGTCTCACAAAATATTTACTCCAAACAAGCCTGCTGTGTGTACTACTCTGCAGTGGGCTTAATTATGCACCAAGAAAATATTTTAAAAACTTTAATATAGCTGGTTAACTGTTACTGATAAACAGAGTGTCAAGGCAACCCCATCTGATAAAACTGCTATCATACACTCTGCCCAAGAAATGGGACAAAAGGAAGTGCCTATTTCTCTCCAGATACAAAGAACATAGAGTCCTAAATATTTTCCCTGCATCACATCCAAGTTAGATACTTAAAACAGATAAAAGAAAAAATATGAATATTTTTAAATGTACAGGCTAAATTTTGAAAAAGTAATCCTCAGCCTTGGAAGAGGAAATGCTGATGCCTGATGAGTTTATGTATCCTGAAAAGGAACTGATGCCTTTGAACACTTTGCATTTTTGTGAGCTGAGTGGCAAAAGATAGGACATCAGCAAGCTGTCATTTGTAAGAACACTTTTTCCATTTTCTCCTTCTATGCATCCTAGTAATTTGCATTACTCTGGATATGAAAGTAGACTTCATGATGCTCTGGACTTCCAAGCCATCCACTGCTTTACTAAGTGAACGTATTCCAATCTTCTGATGTAATTAAAAATCTTCCTGTGAGGAAACTCTGGTTCAAATTTCTTCTAGAATTTAATCAAACTTCTGTAGTCTTTCCTCACATTTCCGTGTCTCTGACAAGCTGTTTCCCTCCCTTTAAATTAAGTGTAAGTCCTTCTTTAATTCCTATCAAATGAAACAATTCATTGTTACCAAATAATGAATTACTTATGCTGAGTAACACTGAGAAGTAAAGGTTGGTATCAGAAGTCATGTGTGTTTGCAGCTATAAATATCTTAGGCATCCTGAAAGGGTGAAACCAAACCAGATGGAAAGGATACCTTATGCACAGAGAAAATCTTTAACATAGGTAACAGATGATGTAATTTTTTCTCAGCAAGGACTTGTTTATATTTGCCACTGTAGTTGATTTTCACTAGCTCTTGTCTGGAGGTGCTATTATATTGCTCATTTAGTTTGTACTGACTCAAGTATAAGCATGCTAGAGATTAAAACAGTGATTGACACATCATTACATTAATTTGCTTATACCAGTGACATAAAAAAGTCCTCAAAACCTGCAAGCATCTTTAGCAGTTTTATTAAATGCTTTTTATGATTCCTCAGGCATCATATGTCAATCAATATCATACTAAGCAATGCTCTTAGTTCTAGAAGCCTTATCATTCCTGCTCCTGTCATAGTAAGATTTAGTTATTTTACATAAAGGTATTAATTTAATGAGAGAGAAATGTGGCTAGGCCACTGACCACGATATAGTGACTCTTGGAAGGCAAAGCATTCATTGGAGATCTGGAGGCTCAGATAGGTTTTAGAAGAGTTTTAACCATCGAAGTCTTTGTCCACTATAAATTTTGGAAACAACTAAGATGAAAAGTACTAGTGTCATAAAAGGGGAAAAACAAAAGGTAAAAAGACTATTTCAAGCGATACTAGTTCAAGCTGATAGACAGCAAGACACTTGAAATGCATTATAGCTTCAGCACTTCCGGTCTGTTGATAGAACAGAGAGCTCTTAGGACTGCAGAGACACTCTGGGTGGCCATTGCAAAGCTTCGCTAAACTTCAGGATTTCTCTGGTCTGTTGGGGAAGGAAGAAACCCCAGTATTCCTGGTCCCTGTATTCCATCCCAGAAGGAGAAATGGGAGCACTTCAATCCTATATTCATCTAGATTTTTCTTCCAGGAAAGAAGACGGCTGGAATGGGCTGCTGTATGCCCGTCTACAAGGGGTAGGTGTGCAGAGTGCACTTTGGGGCATGTGTTTCTCATAGTGAACATTTACTTTGAGTGTGACCCTCTCACAAAGCAGACAAGTCTTCATTTCTTAGAGAAAATATGTCTCTTGATACAATCATTACTTGTGAGGAGATCGAAAATTACTTTCCCCATAATTTCCAACCTTTGCTTCTCGGTGTCTGTAAACTGCTTCCTGAGCAGCCTAAGGAGAGTACAGAGCAATGATTAAAAAATGGATTGTAATTAAATTAAAACAGAGAGTGGTGTTTGTTTTTTCCATAACTTTCAGCATGTAGAAAATAAATTTAATGCAAGAGAGATCCAGATACACAATGGTTTACCTCTGCACTTCTAACTTGTCAAGGTAATTCCACACTCCAGGCTGCTCTTGGTCAGAAATTTGCCATCACTACAAGCACGATGGCCTTCTTCATGCAAGGGCTATTTACCTCTCCTCTTGATAGGGATAGGGATATCTTGACAAAACAGCCCTGTCAGAAGACTGAGGCTACAAGATAACATGTCCTGTCTGTGAGGAAGTTGCTTTATCTATATAATTTTACCATTCCTAAGCATACAGGAAAGCTGCTATCACATACACATATGAAGGGACTTTTTACATTTATATTTCTTATGTCCACTTGAAGAAAGGGGAAAAGTTTTGCAACTCATCTAGTACTGGTGTTTCGAGTGAAGCTGAAACAGCCTTAGGCTTGTGCAGTAAAACAAGACAAATCCCATTATAATTAATAGCTCCCTTATAGTATGGTCCTAATTAACACGAATTCATTAGACCTATATTGATAGGAAATACTGCTCACAGAGTGGTGTATTTGAATAGCACATGTGCCTTGCAATCACTTCAAATGTATCCAAGCTGATCTTCATTTAAGGCCTAATTGTTGGTACTATGTCCTATACTGTTGTGAATAGCAGGAGTGTAGTTGAATCTCTCTTTTAACTTATCAGAGATGTAGACAAGCTGGACTGAATTTCACCATCCCTCTCCCACTAACCTCTGGCCTGAGGACACAAGGACAGGATCAGCTTAACTTTAAGCATTTATGACAGAAAACCATTCAATCCTTTTTTAAAGACCTACAGAAAGGGAGTTCAGTATGAGAATAAGAGAAACGCTAAAGATGTTAATATTAAAATAACTGTCATATGTTATTTCCTATCTGACATCAAAGATTTATACTTTATCAAAATAAGAAATTAGATTGGTTTGATGAAGTATGGTCTAGAAAAAGTCACCTCATGGAAGATGTTGTTCATTTTCGTAATAAATTTTAGCCACCTGCAAGTAGACAGCATGTTTACTTCAGAACTTTTTCAGGAGCTGAAGCTAAGGCTACCATAACTCCCAGGTTCTGCTGTTTTCATTCCAAAGAAAGGACTGCTATTGTCTTTTCCAGTGATGCAGTATGCTCCCTGTATTCTGTAAGTTCTCAAAAATAAGCACAAAAAGGTACAATTTTTGTGCTACTAATCAACTACATTGATTAGTTCTTTAAGCATCTCAGTAGTTAATCAAGCCCAGCCAATCTAGAGGGGGAGATTTTACCTCTTTCACTGGTTATCGGTGTCTGCTGTGCTGCAGCTAACCTTTTAACAGAGATCAGATGGGAGAGGTTTTTGAACATTTTACCCTTCTCTGTGTTATCTGTCAAAAGCTGACTGGTTTTGATGAACACCAGAATAGTTCTTTGCTTGCTCTGGCTTTTATTGGCAGGATCCCTTAGAGACACTTTTTACTACATATAACATTCCTTGCAAGTTTTATCTTATTCTTCATAGTCTTTCTGATTTTGTTTCTATAGTTTCATCCTTATATTTTTCAAACATCCAGAAATTTGCATTACTTCCCATTGTAGAATTCCCTTGGTTTTTAAGTCAATGGAGAGTACAGGAATTTACCATGTCAATCCATTTTCCCCTACTTTGTTGAGGAAGTCAGCATGCATGAATCCTTGCCGTTCACTAAAGGAACTGCCAGTTCTCTTTTGCCCTCACACCATTTCCCAGAAAATTTAGAAATTCACTGAAGGTTTGGTTTGGGGAGATGCAATAAAGTAAATTAATTCTTCAGAGCTGCCAAATTAAGGAAAGACCATCTCTTTCCTGTGGCTATACACTCTTGTCATGGATCTCGTGCCAGCTCTGGCAGCTGTTCAACCCTGAAATACCAAGTAAGCCATCAGGAAATTGGGTTAGTTTTCTGATGTTTTGCTGAACTGAACTAACTTATGAAAGGGTTTTACATTTGCCTGAATGGGTAGATTGAATGGCCAGGGCTGCAGTGAAGGGAGTATGGGAAGGAGAGGACTGGAGACGGCAACATATGTTGGGAGGTGAGAAATGTAAGAAGGCAGCCATTGCACCATTGAACAATGGTATGAGTTGATTTAAGTCATCTTTGCAATGTTCCTAGTCTTATTCCTAAGAGTGGCAAAGTGCAGGTTAGGCAGAAGTGAACTAATTTAACTTTTTAAATGAGCCGTGTTTTATAGGTAAACATAACAGTGTGGGCAATCTGCAGCTCTTTCCTTTTTTTACCTTATCTGACTAACTGAAAGCAGTCTTACCATTTTTAATTTATTTATACACAATTACTCTTCTGTGAACCTTAATTATAACATCTAAAATTGTTGTCTGCTCTTCTACAGTGGTGTTCATCAATAAGACCAGTGTTGCATCCACTGTGTTCCTCAAAAATAGCAAGTATTTCTGATAACTACTGAGAGGAAATAATCATGAAGAGATAAAATAATTTTTCTAATTGTTCCACCTGAAGAAAATTAATTACTTGTATTCATTCCAGGGCAATGAAAGTGGCACACTACAACAATATGTCTTCCTTTGTATCACAAAAGAAATATTGCAGAATGGAAAAGATAAGCATTTGTAAAGATTCCTTCAAATGAGTTTGTGCTAAAAGACAATCCTGATTAGGTTATACAAAATAAAAAGTCAACAAAATTAATCTCATTTAGTATCTATCATGTTACTAACAGAATTTATGAATACTGAATCTATTGAACTCTCTGAACTAGTTCAGTGCAGCACAACCAAAGACCAATATGTTCACTCTAAGGTAACCACATCACCAGAAGATAAAGAGACCCAGGAAAAAAAAGATGATTTTTTCTTACCCAGGATGAATAATATAAAGATAAAATATTATTTTCTATCTGGAACAACCCTTATTATCTCAGAAGAGTTTCTGATAAAAGCAGTGCTCAGGTTGTCCTCTGGCATATGTCAGGTTAGATGTATGGTATCCACTGGAAATATGACTCATTTCTGGTGTCATTGTTTTCAGGCTTCTGTTTATCTCAGCCTAGTAAGTACACTTTTGAGTACAAACATACTTGGCTACATCTTATGTATAACTGATATAAAGGGGATTCTGTTTGTATATGAAAAGCAGAGAGATAAAAACATCCTTTTTATTACTCATGTATGAAATTTAAGCCTCCTCCACCATCTTGAAAGAAAAAAAACAACACCTGTAAAGCCCAAAGAGCTAGCTCAGACTAACTCTGTGTATAAAATTAAAACCAGCCCTTGCTTATAAGGGATTCTGTCAACAATTACATCACTGTTCTGGCTAATGTGTTAACACATGAATGGAGCAAAGATATTAAAATAGCCTTTTAAGCAGTGTTAGACTTATTCAAAAACTAATTTGCTGGTGCAGAACGGTATCATTAGCCCATAGTTTGTTAATTAATAATAAATAAGGCTCTGAATTTTCTTTAGTGTTCAACTATTCATCAAAATGTTGAACATTTTTCGGTAAATAAAACCCAAATTAAAACAGCAGGGGAAAAAACCCCAAACTCTGTCCCAGATGTGCAAGTGAGTCAAAAAAGTGTTTTCTTGCAGCCATCAGAGATCCATGTCTGGCATCTTGATTTGTGATAAAGCTTACAGTTATATTAATTGATTGTGAATGGTCCTTGGCCTGACTTGTTAGAGCCAGACTGGTAAAAACAATACAGTAGTTGCTCTGTAATACTAAGTCAGAAATATACAAACAAAAGAAAACTTGAAATTAGGAATAAATCCATCCAATATGACCTGCCTTCACATTCAAAGGAATTAATGTAGAATTATGTTCATGTATTCTGCATATTTTGACATCCTATCATTATAATCTAATTTACATTCTCTCAAATTTTGTAGGATTATTTTTTAAAATGAAAAAAATAATTAAAAAGAAGCAGACAACTTATTAATGAAAACATCAAAGGACTTTGTAACAAATTAAACATGGTAAGATCAGCTCTGGAATTACGTTTATAGTCTATTTAGAGGGATTTGCAATATACAAATTTCACAAAGGACTTGCTTGGACCTCCTTTGTTCTTCAGCTCTTCTGTTTGTTTGCTGTTGCTGTACTGTCAAAACAGCCAAGTGTTTGAAGTGAAGCTAGTCATCAAACAAATTTTACACAAGTGGGTGCAGGAGTTTATCATTGGTTGAATCTGAGGTTGAATATAAAAGAAAATAATTTGATGCAAATTTTTACTAGTGATCCTAATCATAGAATTTTTGCAAAGAAATTTGGATAATTATTTGGTTTTATTTTTGTTTTAATGACAAGAAAGGCTAGAGATAGTATAAATGCCAAGTACAACCAAGGCTTTTTTATTTAGAGTTTAGTAGTACGGAAAACAGCCAGAAGGATAAAGTACCATAGCCCCAAAAATTTCATCTTGTTGCCAGAAATACCAAAGAATGATTAAAAACACAGTGAGAACTGCTATCTAGGAAAAAAATACAATATGTTATTTTTACATGTACATCCCTAGCATGTCAATTAAAATAAGAGTAAGGTATATAGGGGAACCAGGGCTTGTCTCTGACTCCCCTGGAGGCTCAGGGACCCTGGCAGGGGTCTCAGGGATCTTGAAACAGAGCCCGAAACACCTGTGGTTTGGATTTTGGCCCATGGGAATGATTGCCAGCCTTAAAAGAAGAATTACAGGTCACAGGAGTTTGAATAGAGCAGTAGTGAGTTTGTTACAGGGTGTAAAAGTAGTTTTTGAGTTTTGGTACAGGGAGGTAGGTATTGCCAAGATGGAGAAACCTCGTGGTTTTTAGGTTTCTTCCTTCTTCTTCTTCTTCTCTCTGTCTTCCTCGTGACAGGGACATGAATGATTGGTTTAGAGTAGAAACTGACTGTCTAACGTAGATGATAGGTATTGGAAATTAGTTGTAAATAATGTTATATGTAGTTTTTAGTATAAAAGATAAACCCTGCCTCTGAGGCGGGCAGATAGATAGAGAGAGAGAGAGAGAGAGAGAGAGAGAGAAAGAGAATGCCTTTGACCATCCTGCCAGAAAGACCTCGGCAGGGCAGAGAAAGAATGTTTTAGATAAGCTTGAATAAACAACCTTGAACACGAGACCTGAAGAGTTTCTGCCTTCTCTTTCATCTCTGGCTGGGGAAAAAGGACTTTAACATCGCCAGGAAAAACTGCAAAATAACACAGAACCCAACAGGTATGTACTTTTTCCTTTGGTATTTTTTAGACTTTCTCTTCTGATTATGGTGTTTTTATATACATTGTTCATTTTGCATGCCTTAAAAGAGAATTCATCCAATGAACCAAAAATTGTGATGTATTATTTAAGGAAACATGGTTTTTGTATATCTTTGTGTGCTAACTCTTTTCCATACATTTTAGTGATATTTTGATCACTGAAACATATCGTTCTTGCTAATTTATTTGCAAACATAAGGAAGTTTATAAAACTTAACAGCCTCATTTGTGGGGATATTCTTCTTTTATTTATCCCAAAGACCCATTAAAAATACTTTAGACTTCTAAAATTGTAAAAATGATGCTTCATGTAGTGTTGTCAGCAGAAATCAGCCATAAAGAAAATACATCTTCAAGCCATGGCCGGTCAAAACAATATTCCAAGGTTCAGGGAAAGTTCGATATCATAGAGCTGAGACAACTGAATAGAAGAGGTTGCTGATACTTGGTTTCAAACTTAAAAAAGCATCACAATTGTGTATCTCTTTACAGTTTTCTCTTTATTTATACTATCAAAATAAATTCAACTCTTCCTAAAAGGACCTTTGCAGTTAGACTGTCAGGGCAGCAGCACATGATGTGATACCCTGTCCTTGTTTACGGAAGGGTTGCAGCCCTTCAGTCCCAGAAGGTCACACACACACAGTGCATTAGAAACTTCATATGCTAATTAAGTATGGGTGTAAATTATTTTTAAATGCTTAAAAAGGACGTGGAATGTCAGAAAAGTGGGGCTGATTGCTATCTTTCAGCCTGAAAACACATGGGTTTTCTACCTCAGGGAGGATATTGCTGAAGAAGTTTGTTGAGTACAAACACTGCAGAATATCACAACAGTAAGCATACCCAGGAAGTCATGAAACAGCAGAAGCTGTTTTGAGGACATGTAAACCATCTCAATCACTTCTTCGATCCAGTTTAGGATGCTGTTAAAGATGCTGCATATTGTATGGACTCCATTTATTTCAGGTTATTTCAGGATCACTTTGCAATTTTTGTGCTATTTATTTGCAAAAATATTTGTCACTAGTTGATCTCAGTTTCATAGATTACTTGAATTTTGCAATGAAATTGCCTGCATGTGATCTGACTTTATATATTATTCATAAAGAATGTATTGCTTTTTATAATTTATAATATTATAAATTAAAATCTAATGTAATGCGGCTCCTAGCAGAAAGAGATCAATCTGAGAATTCTGAAGGCAGAAACTGAAATAAAGAGGAGTTGGTTAGCTCACATCTGAAGATCTGCTGAAGTGTTTGACATCACACTTCTTGTGTCACAGTGGGAGTGAGCTGCTTGTCCTTGGTTCTGAAGATTGATGTCTTTATTTCTTGAAATGTGTGAGGTCTGGCTTCGTTTGTAGTCTGGTATCCAGAGGCAGGATTTAGGATAAGAAGACTCTGCAGAAGGATCTGGACAGGCTGGATAGTGGGCTAAGGCAGATGGTGTGAGGTTCAGCAAGGCCCAGTGCTGGGTCCTGCCCTTGGGTCACAACAGTCCCAGGCAGTGCCACAGGCTGGGGCAGAGTGGCTGGAAAGGCCCTGGGGGTGCTGGTGACAGCAGCTGGACATGAGCCAGGGTGTGGCCAGGTGGCCAAGAAGGCCAATGGCATCCTGGCCTGGATCAGCAATGGTGT
Organism: Thryothorus ludovicianus; assembly: GCA_013397245.1. Lineage (NCBI taxonomy): Eukaryota > Metazoa > Chordata > Aves > Passeriformes > Certhiidae > Thryothorus > Thryothorus ludovicianus. The sequence goes on along the minus strand of VZTB01011673.1, from coordinate 3,972 downwards.
GGGCAGCAGGGCCAGGGAAGGGATTGTCCCCTGTATACTGGGCACTGGGGAGGCCACAGCTCGAGTGCTGTGTCCAGTTCTGGGTCCTTTATCACTACAAGAAAGAAATTGAGGTGTTAGAGTTGGTCCTGAAAAAGAGCAACAAAGCTGGGGAAGGATCTAGAACAAGAGTCCAGTGAGGAGCACCTGAGGGAGCTGGAGGTGTTAATCCTGAAAAAAATGAGGTCAGAAGTGACCTTATCACTCTCTACAACCATCTCAAAGGAGAACATAGCCAAGTGAGGGTTAGGATCTTCTGCCAGGCAACCAGCAACGGGACAAGAGGAAATGGCCTTCAAGTTGTACCTGGTAAGGTTCAGGTTGGACATGAAAAGAAACTTCTTCATTGAAAGGTTTGTCAAGGCCTGACTCCCCAGCAGGTCATAAATTCATTAACCCCTGCAGGTAGGTAGGGAAAGGATGGACATGGCACTTAGCCCTATCGTGTAGTTGACAAGGCGGTGATAGGTCAAAGCAATGAACTCAATGACATTTGAAGTCTTTTCCAACATAAATGATTTTGTTAATATGTGATCTTTCAGCACAGACTAAACAATAGGGCATCTCTTCAGAAGAGCAAGTTACATCTTCCTATTGGGAAAAAATAACCACTGCAGCAGAATCATGAATATAAGAATCAGGCTCTGCAAGATGGTAGGGTTGTTTACCAGAAGTTTAGCAATATCTCAGAATGTATTTGCTTGCATTTCAAGATATATTCTGCTGTATCTCAAAAGTACATACTAGAAACGAGCGCAAATATCACTGTCAGCACCAACAAGGTGCAAAAATGCAATCCAAAGCTTGCACATGGCCCTCAACTTAAGAATAGCACCAGAGATGTGAGAAAAACTGGTAAGCTGGTGTGTTTGTTCCCTGTCCTCTGGAGATCCTGGGCCTGATATCTGGGTACAAGCCACTAAGTGTCTGGCTGTTGGTGGGATGGGGGAACACAAGCCTGGGCACCTGACAGGAGGGTTTACATAAAAACCCTTTTCCCTTCTGTACAGTCACACATAAGATAAAGAGCTCACTTGGGGCATGTACTAAGGTTTGGCAGAACAAAAGAGCAGCCTTAAAGCCCACACTAGGAATCAGAACCTAGGTGCTTAAATGGACATTTCCGCAAGTTCATGGTAGTTTTAAATCACAGAAGAGACCAATTCACTGCTACTAGAGGGAAGCCTTCTCCATTAATGAGGACAGAAAAGCCTAAAAGGGATAGGCAAGGATGTTTTACTGCACTCCATTTGACCACTGCTATGCTATTACCTTGATCATTACTTCAGTAAATGTATAAACAGCATTTACCTTGCAAGTCCTTTTCCTGTTGTAATTAAAAATCCTTCCTACCATTTTCAATAGAGAAAGAAAACATGTACTGCAGATATAATTAATCTTAAAACCTGAAAATCTGTAAGAGGAAGAAATATCATTCACAAAGAATTGTTAAATCATTAAATTGTTAAATTGTACTGTCCTTGAGTCAATGAAGACACCAAGAGCTTCAACAGGACATTCAACGAGACCTACACTAGCAAAGGTAAAAATGATTGTGCAGGCTAAGGTTGAAGGAGACAAAAAGACAGAAATGTTGCCATCTTCTTCAAAGTGGTATTACTGAAAATGAAAATGATCCAAGGAAGGCTAACCATTTTATTAATGTAAATTTATCAAATATGGAAAAGAAAGATGACAGAAAGTTGCCAGAAACTATGGTATAAGTGGAATGTTTAGTTTCATTACTGTTGATGTAAAATTGATCCAAGTACTAAATTTAATTGAAAATAATTATAATTGTCAAATATGAAGTAGTAGGTCAGCTCTAACATGATGGTAATTCTAAGCTGTAGTCCTTCAAATCTGAGGAACTGGGCACACAATAGAAAGCAACCTTTCTGAGACAGCATCACAATCAAAGGATATGGTATCTTAAAAATATGTAGGTCCCCTTGGTTCTATTCTGGTCCTTCATGCTGCCTACTTGCTTGGATTAGCATCTCTTCTAGTCATTGCAGCCATCTGCTGTACAGCTGGAAGGTAAAAGGACCAGGTTTAAATTCTCATCCTAATTCATATAGAAGAGATTGAATCTCATCCTGCTGTCAGCCACCAAACAACAAAGCAAAGAAAACATTTCTACACCAACAATTATAGACCAAACAAAAACAAGTGGTGAGCACTGGAGATCTAAGTCAAGATTAGACTGATATAATCATTGCAGTCCTTTGGTCAGTATAAATGCACGCTATAAAGCCTGCAAAGAGGAAAGTCTGACACACGCCTGGAACAGTGTGTCACTTCTGAGAGAAATGCACCTGAGGGTCAAAGCATATTAAATCATTTGCCTCTGGAGTGTCTTTCAACAGCAATGCCAGTAGTGCCATTTGAGATGATGTTTCTTGCAGGGAAGTTACAAATGGACATTGAAAGACTGAAATTTTCTCTTCAGTTTTATTGAGTACCCAGAAGATTGGGTTATTGTTGGGGGTCAGGAGTCCACAAAACTTGGAATGTCATGACAATGGACTTTAAACAGAAAATAAAAAATACTGAAATTTGGAGTTTTTTGGACAGTCTAATTGAAAGCACCAGAAGGAAATTTCTGGTAACATATTAATATTTCAGCAGTTGGTGACAATCAGAGTCAGCAACTCTACTAAGCTTATCTACAAACTAGGTGTAGAAGTCAATATACAAAAGTAACGAAAAAGGAATGCATATGTAATTTTAAAATATCGTTAGGTTTAGTTTGGTTTGGTTTGGATTTTTTGTTAAATTTTTTCTGATTCAATGCCAAAAGGATATACCACTATTCTATAAAAAGTTATTTTTGATTGTCTTTTCATTAAGGATGCATGAGAATGCGAGAATGAAGGGGAGCTCTTAGATGAATTTTGCCCTGTTAACAAGTAATGGTACCTAAGTTTGGAAACATGATGGTTGTTTTAAAAGCTAAACAGAAAACACAGAATAATGGTAAACAAATTAGAAAATGAACAAATTTTATATTCTTTTATAGAAAATAAATATTTTTATGTTAGAAGAGGTCATAATGGAAGACATTTATAGCATAATGTAAGTAGATCATAACATCTGAGAAGCAAACATGTCATACTGTGACACATACTGTATATTAGATATATAATCTATGAAAAAAGGGAACAATTTTTCATGTTCGTTGTATGGTGAATAATAATGTATTTGTAATAAAATAGAAATTACAGATTATAAATGTTCATAAAATTTCATCATGACAGAAAACTGTTATAATGATTCTGCCTCATTTTGCACGAAAAAGAAAAAAAAAGACATTCAGGCAAGATGGCGGAAGAGAGAAGGATCTGAGGGGCTTCCTTTCTAGTGTGAGAAGCCAAATGCAAAGGCAAATACTTTGCTCATTTGTACATGGTTTGGTATGCCAAGAGAAACCAAAAGCATGTAAGGTGCTCAGGGGTCTGAGCTCACTGACATCACTGAATCTAGATTAAACCATTCAGACACTTGGAAAAGGTCTTTGCAAACTGCAGGTAGTAGACTGTGGTGAGACAAGGAAGACATCTTTAGGCTCTCCCAACACAGAAATCAAGATGGAAGTTGTATGAACAAGTGTTAGGAGCAGAAATGCACTTTAATGCTTTATATCAACTAACTCCTCAGCTGATACATGGAAGTAGGGATAAAGTTTCACTATTATAAAATGTGGTCTTATGAAAAATCTATTTTACAAAGCAGTTTTTTCTTTTTCAAAAAGACATAATTTTAGTTGTCTTCACATTTCAGTTCCTCCAAACGATTCTTTCATAGTTCTTCTAAAGTTTAAAACAAGATCTGTGAAAACCAGCATGAGTTTTCAACCACAGTGAATCCAAGACGTAATTTATTAATTTTTACTTATTATTGTACAAATATTGGAATAAATATATTATAAAT
>VZTB01011647.1:0-10947 GCA_013397245.1 Thryothorus ludovicianus | reverse complement strand
GGGAATATGTAAGGAAATACGTAGGTGGAAGTAGAGAAGGAGGAATGGGGCAAGTGAGGGAAAAGGCAGAGGAAAATAGGAAGAAGGGAGAGATGGAGACCTCAAGGCAAGCTGTTAACTGGTTCAACTCCATCATGAATCTGCTCCTTACAGGAATATCTCTCCTACAGACTCCAAAATTTTCATTATACTTTTTTTATCCTCAGTCCATCATCTTACTGGAAAACTTTACGGAAGTTGGTCACCTAGTTTGGAAGTAATTCAGAAAAGAAATGACACAGTATAGCCACATGACCTCATTTTGTCTAGGAAATGTTCTTATAAAATACAGTTATGAGGGAGTCTGTAACTAGTTCATGTGTAGAATCAACACTGAACTGATTAAAATAGCTCATTAATCAATACCTATGAAGATGCAGCACTGACACATGCAGGGACCTCCTCTGTCAAACACACTTGATGAAAGGCTAACCTGAAAATGGGAACAAATCCCATAGAAGAGAAGAAATTATGTTTAACATTGAGTTATATTCTAGTTCATGTTTCATCACTTTACTGCCATCTTCTAGAGCAAAAGATTGAAGTAAACAATGAGTTTCCATCAACCTTACACCACAAAAGTAAGATGGAGAATAAGAACAAACACATGTACAAAAAAAATATACTATTTCTCCTATAACAACAAGAAATACTGCTTGGTTTGGTTTTTTTTAATTTTAGGAAAATGAAAAAAATATATTGAAATGGTTTGAAAAATTGTCATCATCTTTCAGTCATTTAATTGCTATTTATGAACAAAGCAAGCATTTCATTTGTAGGTTATCATAACAATTTAATGGAACTTCTATTGAAATATTACAGTATATTATGGTGTAATGAAGAATGTAAAAGTGTAAGTGACACACCATGCAAATGTCAGTGGCCCACGAAATAGAAAAGAAAGGATTTACTCTGAAATTCAGATAATGGAACATTTACTTTTGTTTAATTAGTCTTTTTGAACAAAAGGACTGCTCCTTTGTGTAATGAAACATTTGAAGAATAGAAATTACTATATACAATAATATTTCTCTATTGTCTCTAACAAATGTTTAATTGTATAAGGTTTACCTTGAAGTAGAGCTGCAATTTGGAGAGACTGCTGAGATGGATGCTCTTTAAGTATATCCAAAACTGTTCTACCCAAACTGTCCTTTATGTTGGTGTCAATTCCTGAAAAAGAAATGGATCTGTGGTGAAATATTTAACCCTAAATGCTTTGGATTATAAATGTGCAATATCAGACTGAACTATCTCACAAATTAAAAGCAAGTGGTTTTACGACTGTGTTACAGCTGAAGTACAGGATACATTTCTGTTTAAAGCTGAAGTGGCCTAAAATTCACAAGCTGACATGGATGGTTTTTGCATTTCCTTATATCATGGGGATATAAAGTAAACAAATTTAGGATTATTCTAACAGATTGTTCCTAAGGAACAGCCATCCTGAAAAGGATATTTTGTAAAATTGAGAAATTCTCTGAATGTTTTTTCTACATTTCTCTCCAAACTGCTTTAATTCATTGGGAACTTTCTACTCCATAGTACCGGTATGTGTTTTGGGAGCAAGACTGAAAAAAAGTTTTTATATTTTTGTTAATAAAGTTGTACTTCATGGCAACATTTTTAAAATTCATGCCATGAGTAGACTGAAATATCCATGTGTAGTATACAGGTGCTATAAATAGCCACAGGATTTCCTCACAGCCTGTCCATACTGCCTACAAAGTAATGGTTTGGCTTAAACTGTGAATTAAGTTTGAGGCTTGCCCTGAATCAGAACCTGTTGTACATGGTACTGCATGACTCTACCTTTGCCTTGTAGGAACTTCCAAGGAAATTTCGCCTTATGGTAGAATGCTCAAGTTGTTTTCCAGTTTAGATGTGCTTTCATAAAAAGTAAAGGTATTAAATGTCCTAGTAAACAAAGTGAAATTCCTCTCAGGACACTGAACACAGAAAATCAGAGGAAGCAGGACTTAAAAGGACATTCTGAAAGCATTCAACAGAAAAGGCTGCAATTACAGTAATCTCCTTACCCAATCGATAGTTTCTTGATTTGTTCTGTGAGAACATAAAATTTTCTCACTGTAAACAAACCCAACATATTTCTGGGCTCTTTAGCAGTGGCAGTTGACTTACAGAGGCCAAACACACCAACTCACATCTTCCCTTTGTAGTAGCTACTTATAACACCTTCTGACTCTTTTTGAAGCAGAATTAGAAAAGAGGGGATTGTTAAGTACAAAAGATAAAAGGTGGGAGTGTTGCAGAAGTGCAGGGCATTTAGGGTGGAAGGAGCTCACAGTAAAGATTCCACTCCACTGTCTTGGCAATTGTATACTGGTAGAGGCTGTAACATGTATTAATCTGGAAAAGGCTGGCTTTCTCTGTGGTCTAAATGAATTCTCATGTTTGTGCGATGTTCTCCAGTCCTTTAGGAAATGTCTATTTGAGGGCAGGTGAAGATCCCTTTCAGCCTCTTGTTTCATCCAAACAGAAAAGCAACTTGGAAGGACCATTTTTTTTCTGAAAACAGGTCTGAGATCAGGGATACACTAACTGAGATTCAGATGACGAGTTATGATTAGGATATACACTCTTTTTCAATATATAAGTTACACCACGAGAACTGATAATAAAGACCAATGAGATCCTTCAGTGTAATGGAAGTTCACGGATCTGCAAGAAATTATTTCTAAGTATTTTCATTCTCATTAGTCTTACCATTTATCTGAGAAGACGGTTGTCTAGATGAGTAATTTACCTACAGCAATTCTGAAACTTATTATGCAGGAGATGGGTTGTTTGGACTTTATGTCCCTGTTCTTTTCTTTCAGGGCAAATGTAATTCTCAGAGACAGAGTGTCTCTCTCCTTCTTCACAAGCAATCAGTCTATCCCAGAAATGAAGAAGCAAGCAGAATGGTGTGTTTGCTAGCAATAGCTAACTTAAGGAAATAAATGTGAACATGAATCTTCTGATTTCTGCATCAAAGACTATTCTTGGCTGCCTTTCAGAGCAAAACCCAAAATTTTATGTAGCCATTTTGTTCTCATAATGCATTCATTCTCACAATACAGTGGCATACACTGAGTCAGATATGGAATTTCTGAGTCTGAACATCACCTTTGTTCTCTATGTATAGCAATTTCTTATTCTAAAAGAACACTGTTTTGATGAGAAGGTCACGTGATTAAATTTGCAAAGGCTGATAAAGATAAAAGCAATTTGTATAACCAAAACTTAAGGAGTTTCACATTAGGAAAATTAAATTTATTCAGTGTTTCCTGTAAACCAGATTTACCTGTTTCAAGCAAAATGCGTACTACCTCCACCTTTCCAAATAGGGCTGCTTCATGTAGGGCACTCCCTTTTTCTGTCTAGAAAAGAAATATTGTGACATTTAAAATAAAAATTATTCTTTCTGTAAATAATACACCTGGAAAATATTTCTTTTTTCCCCTCTATTTAACCTACACTTAAAAAATACTGACTAGGCAAGAATAAATACTAGAATATTATTTATTATTATTCCGACAAAACCAAAAATACTGTCAGTTCTACTATAAAATTAATACTATATAAGAAAATACAGTAGAAATGTAATACAGCTCTCTGTTAACAAGCCTGTGTTTGTGTAAAATTTCTAGATTTCTATTACAGGCAGTGAAAATTGAATCAACACCAAGAGTGGAACACAGCTCTTCAGCTCCTGCATGTGGATATCTACAATTAGATGTTTTAATATGAAACTGGATCACACCCTAGAAGGTAATTCAGTTATACAGTGAGACATGCCCTAGGATATCTTGGTGTCCAGCTGCTGGTCCAGTTAATGTTCACATTTCATCTGCCTCACATTTGCCCCATACAGATGCCTTGGATACCCTAAGACACTTCCAACAGCTTTAGATGCCTATGCTTATGTCATTTAAATTCTACCTTAGATGTCTCCAACCTTGATTTTGCAGATTTTTTTGACAGAAAGTTCTTTGTGAACAGACTTTTGTTTTAAAATTTACAGTACTGAGAAACACACTATCTCTCTTAACAAACTACTTTTCTTAGTATTTTACACTACTGTAACTGAAAAATCTGAAGAGAATAACTTGCCATCCAATAGCATTAGCATTAGCTAGAGAAAAACTGAGCACTGAGCATCTGACTTACCTCCTTTTTTTTTTTAATAGTGAATTAGATTTTGAAATTTATTTGTGGCAAATATTAAAGGTTTAAGTGCTTGAATTTGTTTTTTCTATACTTTATCCAAGTCATACTTTCTATACTAGAAAGACCTTAAAGATACGCACATAAAAAAACCAATTCTGAAATAAAATAATAATTCATTATTAATTAGTTGTGTCGGAATGCATCAGAGTTACAGCAATGCAATGATAGGATATTTAGAATTAATCAGAGATCCTGAGATAGGATGTGAGTGCATGGTAGGTGTATATATATATATATCCTACCAATGCTTAGCACCTGGAGGTATAAAGTAGAGCATGCGCAATGACATCTACATCCTGCATACCACTTATACTAACAGCATAACAGAGAGGAGAAGGAAGTTAGTAAGAGAATATACATACAAAACACCTATCTCAAAACGACTTCTAATATTTCCATTCTCAGAAGCAATCCAGTTGAACATTCCCAGGTTTATTTGGAACAAGAAGACTAAATACTCAGATTTACTTAGAGATGGTTTCAGAATTCTTTACTGAAACAATATCTTCAGGTTATTTCCAGTTATTTCCAGAATTTTTTCTTTTAATTTTTTTTTCTTTTTTTTTTAATTTGCTTTGCAGGCAGCTCTGTACTGGTACAGTTTGTCCTGGAAAGTTATAGGGTCTCAGTCCTTGAAGATACTCAAAAGTTGTTTGGACATGATCCTGGGCAACTTATTCTATGGGATTCTGCTTGAAAGGGAGGATTTGGGCCTGATTACATCCAGAGTTCCCTTCCAACTTCAACCATGCTCTGATTCTGTCAGGGATAAGAATTAGTGATGTATACATCAGCAATGAAATCCACAATGGTTCAATTGTTAGAGGAAGCCAGAGCACTAAATTTTATTTCTATGAGATTGAACTGCAGAGATGAAAACCAGTTGCACCTTGACTAGAAAAACAGTTGCACCCTGACTAAAATTGTATATATCATTCTGTACTAATAAGGAACCTTTTCATTGGATAAAATGAACTACATTAGAGACAATTTTCTATTGCTGTAGCGTGATCTGAGACTGAGAAATATTAATGTTCCAGCATACTGAATCAACAGCTTTGAGGACAAGGAATAGGATCTACCCTCAGATTACCCAATTAAAGGGTGAAAAAGATCCTAACATGATAATTGGCATGGGCAGCAGTCTTTCTTTTCATCAAAATTCCCCACTGGAGGAAAGGTAAGCAATATTTTCCTTGATGAAAGCCCACATCTTGTAGGAAATTGAAATAACATGAGAAGAGAAACTTTGTGTAGAGATGTAAGGCAAACAAATCTATCTGGGGGGCTGTAGTATACTTTAAGATACTGTTGCTGTGGACTGTTGTGTGCTTGGTGTATGGGACGGCGGATGGAGACGAGAGATCTCTATAAGCTGAATCTTAGAACTTAAGTTTTATTATAAAAGGTATGGGGTGTAAGTTAGGATCCTGCTTAGAGCTGCCCGCCACAGCTCAGAGCAGGCCCAGGAGGGGAAGAGAAGAAAGGATTGAGGAGCCAGAGATAAGAGCAGAGCAGGGAGATGAAGAGGGGGAGGGAAGAGAGAGAAGAGAGCATAAGAAAAAGAAGGGAAGAAGCGAGAGAGCAAGAGAGAGAGAAAGAGAGAAGAGAGCAGAGGAGAAGAGAAGAGTAGTAAGAGAGAGAGCTTTTGGTTACAATGCAATATATGCTCTTCTATGTTGAATATTCTAATTTCCACTAACCAATCTATTACAACATACAAATTCTATGGCATTTACATATAGCCTATAAGAATCCTTACATTACCATGCTTATCAGCTAGCAGAGGGTCTTGCTTATCTAAACAAGAGGGGATTACTCTCAGCCGGACATACCAGCCTTCCAGCTGCTTAGCAACTAAGGTTTGGTATGTCGAAGGTTGCCTTCATTTCAATCTCACTTATAGTTTCTACAATTTAAAGTCTTCCATGAAGCAATCATATTTGCAAGGCTTTCCTGTTTCATCCTTCCCAACAGGGGGCAACTTAAGAACCAGAAGATACTTCTGCTATGCATAAGGGGAACTTAAGTCACCTCTGCACATGTAATTCGTAGAATTGGGAGAGAAATACAAACTTAAATGCCATTTCTTTCCTTATATACTTTCTTGCTTTTTAGTCTTTTCTCCCATGACATTTCCTATCATATCAGAACATGATCCTAAAATTCTTCACAGACATTCCACACTGTCCTGCATTCTAGGGCAGTCTATGCTTTATAACTCTGAGCTATCAGACAATAGTAATGAATGTCACATCCCAGAAATGAGATATATATTATGAACAATTTGTTCAAAAGAGGAATTTAAAAGGCCCACCACATAAACAGCGTAAGGATCTGTACACTATAAAGGTGATTTTCTGAACAAGAGGGGAAATATTACCACGAAATTGAACTAAAATCAATCTGAGAATATGGAGATTGAAAGTGTACTTGTAACATGCAGACATGCAATCCTGTATAAGATGTCATGGAGATGAATGCTGACATAAATCTTAAAAGCCCTATGCAGGATTTCACAGTAATAGTGAATAACTAAGAAGTGAATCAGACCCAAAAACTATCCAGAAGGCAGAAATGTCCTTGTTACCAGACAGTTCACTTACCAAACTCTGCTTTAACTTAGAGGGAATTCTGAACCTCAGGATGAACAGGGCCAAAAGAAACTCAGGCTGGCTGAGTAGATGTATCTCTCTTTGTAAATGTACATGTGGTGTACTACTTGAAGGTAGAAGTTGAGAATGTTTTTTTCTTGGGCAATAGAGTATTTTCACAAATTGCAAGGATTAAAAAACATAGTTGCAAATAATTTCTATATATTATTTAAGATGTGCTAGAACTTTTAGGTAGATCTTTTTCACTTACAACAGTGTGCTTGTGCACTGATATATTCTTCTTGTCTATACTACACAAGTAGTATAGAAAGAAGAAGCTTAAGATTTATAGACAATTTTCACTGCTTTACTTCCTGAAGCTTTTATTGCCTTGGATCGTATTTTCCTGGCAAAGTAAACACTATTTTATTTGGAAAGTCTTTCCCAGTGATATTTAATACAAAAACCGCTGGCAATTTTTCATGAACAAAGTGAGCTAAAGTCTGCTTGAGTTTGCACCAATGGATATTGATTCTCTGGCATAAGTTATCTATACATGAAATACAGAGAACTAGAGCACAAATTGTGCTAAACATATAATAAAACAGTCCCTGCCCCTGCTTGCTACTAAATGCAGGTACAAGGTCAAAGCTGGACACATAAACCAAGCTAGGACAGGCGGACATTGTCAATTGGCACACCAGAATACACAAATCAACTTGGCATAAAATTTACAGGCTCAAAGAGAAGCATGAAGGATTTTAATAATTACAGATTTTCTTTTAATCATGTAAATATGCAAGAGCTTGTAATTAGTTGACTAGTCCTTATTCATAGGCAGTTTGCTATAGTTCTGATATAGATTTCAGACAGAATCTGAAGGACAGAATGGTAGCTTTGCAAATTGATTCACCGGAATATCCTCCATATACAGCGAGAGCAAAAAGGAAGGGGGAAAGCTTTTTGCAGAACTACCAGTAATAAGCAGTGGAAATTGCCATCATCATTGGAACAGACAGAGAAGGCAAATAAGGATAGACGAAAGCTGGATAAACAGAAGGGACGAAGATTTTAGGATATTTAAAATTATTAAACTACTGTTTACATAAAATATACCGAACTGTGTAGTATCTTAATTTACTGAAGGCCCAAAATCTATCACTCCACCAAAAAATGTATTTTTCATATGTTTCAATTTAAATGAAAACTTCAAGGCATAAAGAGATGAAGCAGATTCATATTTCCCACTCCTAAATAATTCTGGATGGAAGGATATTGAATAGACATGGGAAATTAATGAAATGTGTGATTAATTAAATCAAAGCTTAAATGCTGTCTTTTATTAGCCCAAATTTTTGCTGTGATTAGAAGTGCTCAGGGAGTACAGAATATAAAGATAAGATGGCTAAAGTAAACCTTCCATTTAAACAAAAACATCTTTACAATTACAGAATGATACAAGACAGACTACTTCTATTATCATCTCTAAACATTGTAAGAGGTCTTTCCCAGTGATAAACTGAATTTATTTAACATGTTTAAATGTGTAAAAAATTGTTTACCACATAAGATTTTACTTTGTAAATTGTTCTTTCCCAATCAGTGATGAAAATCAATTAAATTAATAACAAAATAGTTGAGTTTAGTTTAAAGTGACAAGCTGATATTTTGTGCTCTCCTCAGTTTTATAACCTGCCAGTAATCATCAACAGAATTTTTCAGAGGCTCTAGAAGTAATAAGTCAACAGTAGGTACAAAGCCAAATTAACAGTATGCTAAGATGCTGAATGAAAAGGAACATATTGATAGAGAATATGTATACTGGCAAGAAAATAAATAAATGATATTTCTTTATGGAAAGTAGGACAAAATCAGAAGGAACAAGATAACCTACTACAAAAAAAAAATCCCTGACACTGAATAACTACCAAAAGAATATAAGAATATAAATCACTAAAAAACAATTAGAATAAAAATAAATTAAAAAAAAACAAGTAAGCTCTATATTTTTAGTGTAGATGCTAAAGAGATCACCATTACTAAAGAAATCTTTCATTCCTTAAAAGATTGAAAAAAAAATGTAGCCACTGTATTTTTTAATGACCAGTGAAAAAATTTTAGTATAACTATAGATAAAAATGGCTTAGGAGAATTCACAGTAGGGCTAAAATTATCTAGATTATCTAGATTATAAGAGGAAGAACACATTTCATAAAAGCATTGTGCAATATTTTGCCCTCCTGTAACCATCAGTTTGTAAGTTGCCATGACAGATATTATTTTCCTTCAGTTATTCCATTTCTTAAATATCAATTCAGGCATCAGTTTCTTTCTGAATTTTTCCTCATTTATTTGCTAGAGATAAAAAAGAAATTATATGCTCATAAATATGCATTTGAAAGTTCTATGTTGCTCTAGAATTAAATTTTTCTAAATTACAGAAGATGTAACAATAGTAAAGGGAATACAAAAAAATGAGATGTATATATTATCCTATGCAAGTATCTCTCTAGTAAAGAAAATCAAAATCAAATTATGTTTAAAGCTTGGTGGGTGGCAAATTCACAAGCAGAAAAATCACAGAAAAGTGTTTTACTTTAAAATACTTTAAAGCAAGCACCAACATTAACTCAAAACTTGTAAGAGATAATACAAGTAGTAAAAACATTTTACCACATTTTCCTTTGGAAGACACTTGAGAATATCCACTTTTAATCTTAAAATACACTAATATTTTCTGATTTGCTTTGTTGTTTTGATTTTTTTATCTGTCTTTTATTCCACATTTCACATTCTTTTTCTCAACAGTTGAAAAACATGATCTTGATGGAAGAATCCAGAAATAAAAGTGTTTGGAATCCATGTCCAATATTTCTATATAAAAGGGAATTTTGTGTATAAAGGAGTTTGATTCAATGCACTTAAAGCTTAAAATTGATATAAATTTTAATCAAAGTTTAGACAAAGTTTGCAAGATTTGTTCACAGATTGACAGCATCTTCTAAGGTGGCAGTGACCCAGAAAGATCATCAAGTCCAACTCTTGAGTGAATGGCCTATACAGGGATTGAAGACATGACTGGTTTTATCAGCAGGCTTTAACCAACTGCTAAGTGGTAAAGAATATCTGAATGTGACTCTAAAATAGATGTAATTATGTTTGGTTGGTTGCTCACTTTATCTGAAAATAGATATGAACTTGAAACAACTTTAATTCAAAGCATATTTTATACAGCAAGACAGAGAGACAGCAAGGAATATATGATATGAAGATATGAATATATCTTCATATATGAAGATTAAATCCACTCTAAACAAACACAGTGCCATCCATCAAATCAAGAGAAATCACAAGACCGAGGCAACATTTCAGAACATGTAACAGAATCCTGTCCACTGTAGTTAAAAGGCCTGGACACCTTCCAGTTCAAAGAATTGAACATAAAAATCACTGCTGCTGTACCCTGTGTCTCTTCCCATCTATGTCTATTTATTTAAAGTTACCCCTTTAATGTCATAACTAGTAAGTTATAACATAATGTTATAACTCACTGTGCATAAAACTAGACACACCAAACAGCTAATAAGTTGGAGTCAGTATCTGAGAGAGTGCATTGTTATACAATTTTCTCTTACATTTATACAAGTGTTTAGAAATGCAGAAAATCAAAATTGTTATTACTTAGTAATTTGAGTTTAAAATGGAATAATTAGAGGAAAATAAGCTCTCATTGAAACACTGATTTAGACTGCTATGACCATGAAGGGACATAGCTTTAGAAAATCAGCTTACAAACTTTACAGCCAATGCTGTAGAAAATATATTTATATGGAAACACCTATACGAATGGTTGATACGATTTGTGTATCTACACATCTCAAGACAATATTGAAACATGCACTCAGCTTTGAAGATCTTTCCTAATTTATCCATTTTAACATATAGTAGAGTTGTAATAAACCAAGTTGTATTATAGATCACCTTGCAGCATTTTCTCAAAAAGTAAATGCAAGACTATTTAAAGGAAAAAAAATGTAAAAAGTAATTTCATTTAAAAGACAGTCAAACGATTAAGGAAGAG
>VZTB01011613.1:0-38176 GCA_013397245.1 Thryothorus ludovicianus | reverse complement strand
ACAGATATAATGCTTGATGTCAGAAATAGAGGTGTCAGAAAGGTTTAAATTTTAATAGAGGTTTAAAATTTAAATGTCCCGAATCTGCTGCTGCATTTGAGAGTAATGTGAGGATCTACGTGCTCAGTTTGACATCTGACACTGCCATTAATCGTTTTAGCTGCCTTGAATAGGTCATTTTGTATCAGGACTCATGTCAGCAAAGCAGAGAAAAGTATTACTGTGATATTGGAACTGTTCAAACTCAAAATACTAGTGCAACTCAGCCCATTGAAGGGAAGTCTAAATTTAAAGCTCTATTAGGAAGTTCCTGTGTTTAAAAATCTGCACTTGTTTTCCCAGATGAGAATCTGGTGTGTACTGAGGATGGCTTTTGATTTTTGCATGTCCACATTTTTAGTACTAGAAAACAGAACAGACAAATCTGCAGATGAAAAATTACTCTTATTTATAATTGAAGTGGGAGAAGGAGTTTCAAGTTGGTCTTTATGAAAGCATTTTGGGTTCTTCAACAGGCAGGAATCTAAATAAAAGCCTTGATTATTTATTGCCAGATATGGTAATTATTTTCTGAGGATGCCAGAATTTCTCTGTAAAATGGATATCTCATGCTCCAAACCCCTCCATTGTTAACCTTTAAATGAACAGGCTTAACTTTGCATGTTGAAGAAGTTTACCTGCAGGAAGTTTAGGAAGTTCAGCTGAGGAGCACTAGCATGTTTAATGTCCTCCTCCACTTTCTTAAACAGGCTTTTTTCTCCTTACCAATAATGAATTGTCTTAAACAACTGACATTTTCAGGACAGCAGGTTGCTGATGGTCACTGTCTGAACTGTAATGTAAAATACCACTTTTAAAAAAGAAACCAACCAACAATTAAAAATCACACCACAAATCACTTAGTAGACGTATAAGAAAATAAAAAACCTTGGATTTCTTTTGAATACCTCTAGAATTTCTTCCACAAGTTACTGTAACAAGACTCAAAATAGCAGACAGAATCTTCTGCAGTTTCTGACCACAGTTTAAAAATAGCATTTAAAATGTCTCAGGTTTTTCTGAATCATACCATCTGCTTCATGATAAATTTAAGCATATTTAATCTTTACTTTTTCAGATCACAGACTTATATTAAAAAGTGGTCTCCTTTTTCTTTCCTTAGTCATCATATCTTCAATATTCCAAGCATGCATTCAAGTTTATGCATTTCAGAGTAAGCTGAAAGGGTGCTGATTACATGTCAAGTATAAAGGCTTTTGGATTAAAATTATGTAGAATGAGTATACAAACATGGTTGTTTTATATCAGACTCTCTAAGAGGTAGTTCAGTCATCCTATTCACGTGTTGTCTCCAGAATTTACAAGAAGGTAAAATCTGGGCTAGCTGTAGCTCAGAAATATTAAATCCTAGCTTTTTTGCAAGATTTGTCAGCCTTTGTATGTCAGCTGTGTTTTAAGGTAGCAGATTTGTTGCAAGCGCAAGGTCTTAAAAAATGGTGAAAAAGGTGTACAATACCCAAAGAGCAGAGAAACATCAAAGGCCTGTGTCAATACTGTTATCCAACAGAGTTTAAGTGGAGCTAATGCCACACAGGAAGGAGAGATTAATGGACAGAAAAATACCAGTTAATTAAATGTAACTGAAACTCTTGTTAACAAATGTTGAAATTATTGTGGGTCATCTTCCATAAAACTGTAGTACAATATAATCAAAAGACTGTGCTCCTTTTGAGAGCTCTTGAGACACTGAATTTCATAGGTGTGTATGTTAGGCATGGTGGAAGAATAATATGTGGGTTTGATAGCAAGGCAGTACAAATGCAAATTATTATTTAGAATTGAAGGTTTCTCTCTGGTAATTGTCTCCTTCATTAAGCCTTGCAGATGGAAGGAAACCTGGATTATGTAATTAACATAGGTCTGTTAAAGAGGATGAACTTTGAGTGCAACTACTGAAAATAAATCATTTTACCTTGACATGCTAATGCTCTCCTTAAGAGTTACCATGTGTGGCATTCTAACAGCTTGTGGCCTACTATGTTCTATTGCTGTCACTAGGNTTTTTAATGATGTTGTCATAGCTTGTTATTTATAGAACAGCAGCAAATCAGAGATTCAAAAAGCGTATATTTCTGACATGAAGAGTGTCCTTGGTGGCATAGAGGCATGTGGAGTAAGCTCTGGAGCTGTTGTCTTCAGCTGTGCTTTTCGGGCATACTGGGCAACAGCTGGGACTTCTGCACCTGGTTTGTTTGAGGGCTGCAGTGAGATCCTTTATTGTATGAGTCCTGTGTAGGTACAGGTGTTTTGCCGTGTTTGCATTTAGAAGGCAACTTTGAAAAATACTTAGATGGCAGCTATTTTGGGCATTTTTAAAATTCTCTCAAGTCATCCTACTGCCTTACCCCTTCTCTAGTTTTCATGGTCTCTTTGGAAGAATGATGAAAGCAAATGGAGGCCACATTCTTGTATTGTGTACAGACAGTTTAATAGTTTAATTTTGCTTCTCTATTCCAGCATTTGATCATACTCAGAATAAGGGTAGTATATAGGACACAGTATATTAAAACTTTTCCTTGTAGATTGATTGAAAGATGTTTGGATAAACATGTGTGCAAGCTTAGTGATTTGCTCATTCTTACCTGTTAAATATATAATGCTTGTGTTAGAGTTCACTGACATGAGACATTAAGGCCCATGTGTACATTACTCCATTGTTATTGTTGAGTTGAATATTCAGTGGCTACTTTTAAAATTTAGAACGTGGTAAGTTTATTTCTTTTTTTTTTTTGGAAGGCAGCTATTTGATCATAAACCTTGATTGTAGCTGGCTTGGGAAAGAATAGGATCTAACTTGAGTTAAAAGCCTCTATTTTAAAATGTACTAATATGCATGATAGCTTATGGAAGCTATTGCATGCTGGAAAATGAAGCATGTTTAATAGTCTTTTTTAATGGGTACAAAGCTTTGAAGATCAGTGTATTCATCTTAGAGTTTTTCTACAGGGACTTCTAATTCCACAGGATTAGAGTTGGGCCACAGAAGTCAAATAAATATCTCTAATATTTTTCTGTCATTCTCACCAGGTTTCCAGAATAAAAATAGGGTTGCAATCCTGGCAGAACTAGACAAGGAGAAGAGAAAGTTACTTATGCAAAACCAGTCTTCCACAAATCACCCTGGAGCCAGGTATTTTATATTCTTAGACCTGTTTGGACATCACTGATTATATCAAGGAAAAAAGCCAAACAACTAGTGAGCTGTAAACTTACATAAATACTTAACAGAAGTGTTTTCTGACCATCCTTAATAACAAGGCAGAAGTACTTTGCTCTTTAGGAACATAGTGGTATTTAAAATGGTTTACATAGCATGAATTTTTGCTTATAGCATTTCCATTTGAGAATGAGAGAGGCAGATATGCTTATGCAAGTGTGTTAAAGTCTACAATAAAGAAAAATCAGGAAGCAGACACTGAGAAAACATTTCATTATTAAGCTGAAATGCTCTGGGGAATGGAAGTAGCAGACCATTAGATTCAGGATTCTGTGTGCTTAAAGAAGAACCATTAGAGCAGGAGTGAGTTATTCTTGAGACTCCCTATGTGCAAGACAAAGCCAGTTTATGTTACAGCAATAATCCTGTAAAGGATGCTGTGTTGTAGGGATGATTCCGCACCATAAAGTGTAATAAACTAATCTGAGTCGAAGGGCTGTTACTGGGATTTCTTCTATACAAGACAAGGAGATCAGATTTTTGTCATAAATCAGTAAATAGAAAATCACACAATAATTTTTGTGGAGAAATTGACACCCTTAAACTTTGGGGTTAGCATTAAGTGGGTGCAGTGCCCCATTCTAGACACAGTGTAACCCACAACCTGTAAGAGAGTCAAATACTCTGACTACAGTTTGAGTACTGCCCATGTCTTTTTTTCAAAGAGATTCCACGGCACTTTTAATTCCTTCATAATATCAGAAAACATGCAGATACTTGAAATTGCCTGATGTAAACTTCTGAGTGAGGTAAGAAGCTATTAATAATAACTGTATGTGGTTATTATTTCAGCAAAATTGTTGGAAAAAAATTTAGAATATCATACTGTTGTGTACAACTCCTGACTCTTGGCAGCAGTGTTTCTGTCCTTCATTTTAAGTCTGACAGAGCTTCAGGAAGTGCTTGCTTACTCTTTTTTTCTTCAGGGAATATAGCATTGTATTCTAGTGAGCAGAATTAGAATTTTCTACTTTTGAAGGCGGACATGGGTTGAACCTACAGTGCAGCAGTCAGACTCCCTGCTTTAGCATGGTGGGCTGATGTGTGAATTTTGTGAAGCTGACAGTTCTTTGATGTTGTGCCAAAGGTACTGGACCACAGAGTTGTCAGAATTGAGACCATAAAAAATGTGCAAACTTGACCAAAAGAGCTTGATGTACGTGAAGCACAACAGTGACAAGGACAGCCTAAGGGGGGATTAATTGATTTCTGGCCTTGGCATGTGAAAATCCTGTATCCAAGAACAAAAGACCTCTTTTGAAAAATGTCAGCTTATCTACAGAAATGTCAGCTTATCTACAGAAATCATATAGAAAAGTTAGAGGGTACAGATTAAATGCAAATTAAATACCCTCAAAATCACTGAAAATACTGTGTTTTAAATAAACAGAGTAGTACTCTTCTCCAGGAGTGAAACTTATAGTAATACTTGCCATAAGCAAAATTTTTTCTGAATTGTTTAGCTTCTGTTGTATATTTAGGCATAGATTTGGCTGCAGATCTTCTCATGAGCATGGCTGCTTCTCAAAAACTGATTTACTAAATGAGCTGCTGACCTTGAAACTGCTGGTAAAATTCAGCTGATGAATTTGCTTAGAATCCTTGTCATTTGTGCTTCTGTCTTTGTGATTGGTAAGATCAGGGTTTTCAGCAGCAGTCTCCAGTGACAATTTCAGAGGTAGCTGAGAATTGTCTTGCTGTACAGTTCTAACGGCAACCCTCACCTGATTTCCACATTACTTAAATGGAGTTGGAGGTGCTTCTTATGTCTTCTTTTTGGTTTAAGAAGGCAGACAAGTCCTAAGGTATAAAAGACAAGAAAAAAACCACCAATAATAAATTTTAATTTGAAACTCTAGCTGCACTGAGATAGATAGCTAAATCAGTTTAGGTACTTCAAGCTGTTATCAAGGGATCATTATTTCAGTTAACATCAATAGGAAGCTTCCATTATCATAGGTCGTGAACTGCTTCCCCCTCACTGAAGACATGTTCTTTTACTGAAGTCTGCAGAGGCCTTGGTAGTGCTTCTGTTTATCACAGGTGTTTAGAGTGACTGAGTAGTGGTGAAAGTACAAAGCTCCTTTAGAAATTCCTTGCATTGTCTAACGCTTGCACCCCACTGGTTTCGTTGACTTCACTGGGACTCAGCCCATGAGCAAAATCCACAATGGGGTTCAGGTTTTGTTTGGCAGGAATTGTTTATGATGGTTGAAATGATACTACTGTGGTCACTCCATCTACCCTTTTTTCTATTATATTTACAAATAGTAATTCCAAACAGTAACTGACAATTGTCAAGCCGTGAGTGAAATGAGAGCTCAGGAAGTCATGGTATCCATGGCTAGAATGGCAAGAACATGTTCTGGCTGTGGTCTATGTCATACCATTTTGTTCTTTCTTACAGCATTGCACTCGCAAGATCACCTCTGAATAAGGATTTCCGTGATCATGCTGAGCAGCAGCACATTGCAGCACAGCAGAAAGCTGCACTGCAGGTGAGCTGATATAGTCAGAGTTCAGCTTGGCTCTGTTTTAGATGTACATCCCTTCAGATAGCAACCCTGATCCTAGAGATACTGAAAAGCCCCTTTTAGTTATTAGGTACCTCACATTTCTGTATTTGTCCTAAGTGAAGTCTCTTTTGTTGAGACATGTCCTTCAGCGTGGAGAGCTCCACCCAGCCCCACAGCCATTTCTTTGTGTCTCTGTTGAACTCCATCCAGTTTGTATCTAGACTGAGCTCAGATAGCTCCCCTTGGCCTGCTGACCCTACTGTTGCTGGCCTTGCTGCTGCAGCTCACTTAACCTTGATCACTCCAAGCTCACTGCAGGCTCAGGCTAAATTTGAGATCCAGCATGGCTCTTCCCCAGTGCTAGAGTCCAGCCTTTGAACTGGGAAAGGGCATGTAGGATTTCACAAAAGTGTTCCAGAGCCATACAGCAGCTGCCTCCCTCAGGTGAACAACCATATATCTATATCACATGAGCAGAATCCTGGTGTCCCATGTTTGGGAGCGTATCTGGTGGCACTCCATGTAATAGCTGTCATAAATCAAGACTTGAAAGCTGATATGGAAGGAAATGGAAACATGGGGTGTCTAGACAAAGACGAGCAGTTAGGAGTTGATTTGCCCCATCTCTATTGGGTGGGCTGAAAAGAGCAACAGAGAATGTCCAAGTTAATTGTCTTGATGGGCCCTATTCTGATGTGGCTGATCTAAAATGCTGGGTTTGAATTTGACTATCAGAATTAAGAAGCAGACTGGCAAAAATAAATAATTAATGCTGCAGAAGCCATGAAGTCTTAAATCATGTCAGTACTGCAGGCTGTTCTGCTTTAACAAATGCTTTTCTCTTTCCAGCACGCACATGCACACTCCTCAGGATACTTCATAACTCAAGACTCTGCATTTGGAAATCTTATTCTTCCTGTCTTACCTCGACTTGAGGCAGAATGAGGAATATTGTTTATCTCAGAAATTCAAGATCTGATTTTTGTCCATAGCAGAACCTGTCTGACCTTTTGATTTCTTTATGTATCTTAAAACCTACTATTTCTCTGGGTTTTTGCAAATGCCATTCAGGAGTGTGAGCTCTAGTTATGGGGAAGTAATGTTGAAAATTTTTTATCCTATATTTCTCTTCCTCTATTGGGTCAAAATCAAATGCAAGACTTTCCTTGGAGTTTGAAGTGCACAGGGTTTGCTCTTCCCTGTTTCAGTGCTTCCTTTAAATAAATGTCCAAACCAGAGTCACCAGGAGATGCACAATCTGTTAGCATTTGTGTTTCTTTTTATTATATACAGGTATGATTTTTGTAATGAATAATGAAAATTATTTCTGTCCATCAAAACAGACATGAACTAGTCGAATGTATCATCCAGTCTTCCTCCCCAACCCTCTCCTATGCAGGAACATTCTAGTGTACTGTTTGCCATTGTAGCATCATCTGGTCTCAAGTCCTTAGTTACAGTGTGCCTGCCTCTTACCTTGTTTTGTGAAATATGAAAATGAATTAAAATGGGGAAAAAAGCAAACATTTCTAACAGTCCTTTTACAGACAAAATAAAAAGTCAAAAGTTTTCTGAACATTTCAGAGGGAAAGTGTTGTCTGCAAATACAATTCCATTTAAAAGGTCAACATTTTCTAGTCATGCCTTTTTCAAGACTCCATGTGTTTTATTCTTGTTCACTTTTTTGCTTGGTGTTTTTATCTGTGGTAGACAATTCCAGCTTCCTGCTGAAAGAAAGTCTGTTGATCTTACGGTGAATTATTTTGGAACTGTGATTGTGCTATTATGATGAAGTAACTTAGGGTGAAAAATAGGTCTTACATAGACTTAACTTATATCTCCACAGCTTTGCTTATACCATTTGCTTATACATTGATTGCTTTGCCTGTGGAGGCAAATTTTAGAAAACAGAAAAAAATAGGAAAATTCTCACATTCTTATGTGAAAATGATAAATCAGAAAGCATCTGTTAAACTGGTGCCCATTTGAAGCACCTCTATCCTTTGCAGAAATTTAGCTGTCCCATGAAGTTTCCAGGGTTGTAGTTGACATTTCCTTAGGGACATCTAGGGTATTATGTTTCTGTGTTTGAAACAGAATTGCCTGAACCCAATTAGCACTTCTGAACTCTCTGTTCATATTTCAGTCTTGATATTTGCAGTATTGATGAATACAGAACAGTTACCAAGAGATGGGTGCAGGTATGAGGAAAATGCCACTGCTTTCGTATACCTCAGCTGAGCATAGACCTTTGCAGAAACTGGAGCATACTGAAACCTTTTCAGAAAGGAGAATCTTCTAGACTCAGCCTTATAGAGCTTAAAGATGTGCAATTTTAACAGGAATTATTCATACTATTGCTTTTTTTTCTGGGTTCTGATGTGATGAGTCACAGGAATGATGGTGGGTTTTGTGGGCAATGGAGAAAGAAGTCACTTCTATTTTCAGTGGTTGGCTCTGTGTAGCTTTTTGATTACGAAGACTGCATATGAAATTACCATATGAAATTTTCCTGTCTATTCATTATTCTGCAGTGTGCATATTTTAGCTGCATATCTTAGATGCTTTGAACAAAAAGATGTGCAAATCTCAGTGTAAAAGAGGCAGCTACGAATATGTCCAACCTGGAAATATACAAAGGCAAAGGTGTTAAAGCAGAGGCAGCAGAAAGCATGGATTTTATATTTGAATTGAATTTAACATTAAAGGAGCTCTGTGCTAAAAATTTGAACTACAGAATTTCTCAGTGTCATTGTACAGCCTGCAAAGGATTCAGGTAATGCAACAGTAATCATCCTTCTTCCTTGGAAAGTTATAGTTGCTCCACTGAAGGAGTCAACCCTTGTGTGCTGTGTTTTATTCACCTTGGGTATTGAGAGATGTGCTTTTGGAAATTCAGGGCCTGAGAATGAAGGTGTTCAAATGGAGGGGAATTAACGCAGGTGTTGTGATATTTTAAAGTTATAATGTCTCAAATTATTCTTTGCAATTGTGAGGGACTTGGTGATACATGTAGATAGGATTAACTGCCAAATACACAAATTACATATATGGAAGCACCTATCTTAGAAATTATAGACTCAAGCAATTACTGTCAGATGCATCAGTTGGTTTTGCCACTTTCCTGCTGTTAATAAATATTGGACACATTAATCTATCCCTGTACAGTAGCTTCTGCAAAACCCTTTCTCCTCTTGGAATTGCATGCTCAAATCATTACTAGTTGGAACTAGGAAGTGTCTGGGGTGGCTTGCTTCTGGCAGTAACCACTAAGTTGATCACGTGAAAACTGAAGGCTTATAGTTTAGTGCTGACCTGTGTACCTCAACAGGCACGACACAATAATTTTATTTCATTTGCTACAATAGAAACTGGCCATTCCACTTGCCAGGTTGGTGGAGAGCCTGTGTCAGAGCAGAGTGGTGGGGTGGAAGCAGCTCGTAGACTGGGCTAACGCGCCGTGAGATCAGATTTTCTAAGTGACGGCAGAGATGTAATCTCTCAAGAACAGGGGAGGTAAAGGGGTCAAAGATGTACTTGAGTACTAAAAGAACTGAACCACAGCTTGTTTCTTAGCTCTGTCATACTCTTCTTCCACTAAAGTTTTCTCTTCACATCTTTGTTTACCAAAGTCACACATTTCCCCACCACTATAGGCTATGGAAAATGCTCTAGTTTTACCCAAGAGGCTTGGCCTATACAACCACGTGTGATTTCCTACCATATGTGCTTTTAATCCCTTTTGCCTTAGTATTTTCATTCTGCTGATCTCCTAGAAGCTCTGGTATGAAACTGATCAATAGTACCTGATGTTGTATTGGACTTTATATCAGAACACAAAATACTCCATGAAATGCAGTAGTGGAAAAAAAAAAATACACTTCCTGGTGTGCCTTGCCTAGATCTTCCTAATTGCTTTGATGTGCTTAATCAGTTAAAATTGATAAATACTGCTTTTGCCTTCATATGCTTTCAGCAGTGGAAAAGCCAGCTGTAATTTTCTAGTCCTGTGGACACAGCTGGGTAGCACTGTTCATGACAAAGATCCCTGTCTGACGTACTACTCACTTTGGATGGCTCTAGGCTTTTATTAAATCACCTTTGTAACTTAAAGACTAGAGATCACTTATCATCTTACTGCATAGCAGAGAAGTTAGTGCTCCAACCCAAGCCTTGAAGAAATGCATGAAGAGGACGGGCTTTCCCCAGCCTCTTTAGAGAAGAGGAAAATGTCAATTATCAACCGGTTTATCGGGAACGTAAGCTTGAACTGATGGAAGGAAATGCAGGCACTTAAGAGTGCACAGCTTTTTATGCCTTCTGTTACAGAATCTGCAGTGCTGTAGAATCAGAGCCCAAGGGCTGAAGAGGGGAATGAGCCTAAAACTGGTATGAGCAGGCAGTGATATCTCAGTGCATCCTCTTAAGCATTAGCATGGTAGCTAATTCATTCAAAGTCAAGAGAATGGCTGAGAAAGCAACTGGATGATTCCTGATGGTCAGATTTGTAGGAGTGATAATTCCCCCTGACAAACCAGCTCAAATACCAAGCCTTCTTGAAGGACAGTCAGTCAGTCCTGCTGAAACTGAAGCTGATTCCCATGTTTTGGGAGACATACAGTAGCCAAAATGACACAGGAATCCTAATGGAAAAGTTAATAGAAGGCAGCTGGTCTGCTGGGTGGTCTCTGTGCACAGACACCTGTGATTGGAGGTGGAGAATGAGGGAAGGATTGTCTGATATCCAGCTGGAAAAATCCACCCCATCCAGATCTCTGTGTGCCTGATTTATGTTTTGCTAAAACGCGGGGAAAATTCTATAGGACCTACCAGTAACACCCTTGTGTCTGGAAAGCCTGGTAATCAGTGTGTTCTGAAACACTTTTTGAGGGCTAAAATACAGAGCTTTCTGTAGTGAATGGTAACTTTGACAACTAGTCCGTGAAGTAAATTTGACATGCTGTTAGATTAGTAGCTGCTCAGTGAGTTTCTGTATTCATGGAAGCACAGAGCTTGCCCCAGGCGTTTTACAACATCATCCTGTGTCTTAGTTCTTGTTCTTCATAGAAGGAACCAAATTATATGTGTTTCTGGGGAAACATCTTTCTATTCCTTCCTTGAACACAGTTTTTTTAGAGAGAAAGTTCAATGTATTAAATAGAGAAAGCTTGATGATTTCAGTGAGACATTATGAAAGATTATGTTAAACTGCTGGCGAGGAAATTAACCTTCTTCAGCTATTCCAATCTGCCAGGTTCATTCTGACATTGAATTACGAAAAGTGGTGACAGTTCTCAATCTGTTCTCATTAAGGCCTCTAATCGTGGATGCTTCATGCTTCTTTTTTCATTAAGATTTTGTAGATAAAAAATGGAGTCTGAAAGTTGTTCAAAATCTACCTGGAAAGTACAAATCACAAGCTTAAATGCCACCTTCACTATGCACACACATTGCACATATAAGCAGATGTGTATAACTGGTTGGTGGTGTAAAAACTTCAGTAGGGGAAGATGTCTCGTAAAAAACACGTGTAGATTTACAGACATTTTTACATCTTCACAGACTTTTTCAGTGTGTTACTTGGATACTCACATGAGACAAACCGAGTTACAAAGTTGCGTTCGTTTTTGCAGATGGAGAAAAAGGGGTTCCAATGCATGCAATACACAGAAAACCAGTGGAATTTTCAGGATTAGCTCTTGGTTAGTCAGCTGATGTGAGGCATCATCTGAAGACTATTGCTCTGCGTCCCACACCCAGCATCAGGCTCATCAGCCCCTACTAGAAGGCACAGAGCTCTTTAGTTTCTGGTTTGCCTTTCCTTTTATTAATAGTTAGTGCTTTAGCTTTGGTTTTGTTTTCTTTTTGAGATGATGAAGACAACAAAGTCAGAGTTTGGGCCATTTATGTTTAAAATTTTAGGTAGGAGAGATGGAAACCAAAAGAGAGCAATTTTATACTCCATGTTTGGAAAGAAATTTCTTTCTTATGCTTTGTTCTTTGTGACAGTGACCAGATAAAGTCGCCCATTATGCTAGGGCTTAGCCATCACTTCATGTCCTAACTAGAGGTATGTTAGATCATTTCTCTGCTGGAATGGCCAGATGTGAGCCCAAGCCAAAGATGCTGTCTCCATATTTCTCTACCAGAAAGAACTACGCACAGCTGACTGACAACTGGGATGGGTCAGAAGGACTGAGCGTTTGCAGTCTGTCAGGAAGAGACACACCCAGAGTCATGTGTCCTCAAACTCTGCCCAGCAGAGGGCTTGTTTGTCCAGAGAAAGCAAAGCGCTGTGCACTGGCCTGTGTAGCTCTGGCTGCCTTGCCAGTCCCTCTAAGGACCAGGTGGTTTATGTCCCATTGAAATGAAGGGTTGGTTTGAAGCTACACCCTTCTAAATATAGCCTGCTTCCCTGGACTTTGATGTTTGCAAAGGAAGACTTCCCTTTGAGCTGGGCCTGTGTATGTATGCCAGTCTCCCACTCACACACAGGTTGGTTTTGTCAGATTCAGGCCTAAACATTTTCAGTTTAATACTTTGAACTGTCAGTTTGCTCTGTCAGCAAATAAGCCTGCTTAACCTGTCGGTTTGGATAGACCATCTCTTTTTGATGGGCTTGCTTATCATCAGGACACAGCAGCGTCCTGACATAAGGATAATATATAATGACTTCCTGTGCTTCCCTAAGCACAAATTAATAGGCATAAATAGCTGCTGGTTCAGCCTTTGGTACTTCCTTTCAGCTAAGCATTGCTAGAGCAATCACAAAAAAATAGTTCCATTTATAGTAATATCCCCCATGCTCCTTTGTTCTTTATTCCAGTGATCAATTCAGAGGCCGAGTTTCAGAGATGTCAGTATGATGTCTTGATCCCTGCAGTACATAAGAACAAAGTGTGAGTGCAGCAGCACTCACCAGAGCTTTCTGGTGACGCAAACATATGTTAAGGCTAGCTAGTGGTATTCAAGCAAGAGTGGAAAGTCTACAACCTAATAAATTATTGCTTATCCAAAACCCCACCTCAGTGATATCCTCCATGTCTTAAGTCAGCAAATTGCTTCCCTCAGTGTGGCTGAAGACAACTCAGTACAGCAGCAGAGCCCTAAAGCAGACAGGAAACATGGTGATTCTTGTTTCTGTAATTATTATTTTTTAGCCTTCCTACACTAATGTGGTCTGTGGTTCTAGCTGGCCTGTCTATTATATTCCTTTGGTCCTTTGTAAGTCAGCATTTTCTTAAGACCTTCTAGGGTTACTCCTGTCAGAGTTACCATTTTTTCCTCTGCTGAACACATTCATCTCTCTCAGTTACGCTGTGTTGCTTCTCCAGCTCCACGTCTTCCTTCCCTCCCATTAGTGTTCCTTCCTTGCAATATTCCTTACCTGAGCTACTTGGTTATGCCACAGCAAGTGTGCTTTAGTGAAGCTCTATTTCAATACTAAACAAGATGTAATTGCATTTTTTGACAGATGCAAGCAAGACTAGGATCAGAAATTTACAGAGTATGTTCAGCTGAGGGAGCTGTTGACTATCAGCTAGCTCAGCATCACCCTAAAGTACTCAGATTCATTGGTGAGGAAGTTGCAGGTTTTTTGCAGCACTTAAACACTTCTGTTATTTTTGGAGAGTGACATAGATTGTGAAGAGTTTAGCAAGCTCAGTCAAATGAAATGCTGGCTGATTCCAGCCCAAGCAGAAGCCTGATGACATGAGTGAGGAAGAAATGCTACCTGATTTTGGTGAAGACAAGGTAAGCAACAGTGCCTGATAAAATGCACATCAAGCCATCTCAGTCCAGAGCTCTCTAAGGGGACAGGTTAAGGCAAGGGAATGTAAGGCTCCTCTGCTCTAACCCACAGAGACCACCTGCATCCCTCATGTGGTCAGTCAGTTTGCCACATCCTCAGGCTCTGACCCAGTGGAAGGCAGTTAAGTGGCACAGTCTGCCCGGGATCTTATTTTTGCCACCAGACTATAAGAGTCACAAAAAGAGGGTAAAGTGGATGAGTGGTGACTGGAAAAGGTTTCTTTTGTGGGCCATGGGGCAGCAAGATGAGATCTCAGTGCTGTCTTGGAGCATGGGTTTGTGCTGTGCATGTGTATCCTTTTAGCTCTGGAGAGTTCTTAGTCTCTGCTCCTCTGAGACAGCCTCACACTCCAGCTCTATGCTGGGAAGTGCAAATGTCATCTTAAATACAAGATGATAATTCAAGCCAAGTGAGGCTCTAGTTCTCACTTTCCAAGGGACACCTTGAAACTTCAAAATAGTCTTACTCTGTGCTGGAGCTTCTCAGACCACCCGAGAAAGCAGCCAGAAACCCTAGAGATAAGAGTGTACCACACAGGAGCACTCTGCTGCTCTGTCCAAGCCTGGAATGTGAACCTGACCTCCATAGCACAGGAAAGTGCTTGGATTCATGCTTGCAAAGGCAATACTCTCAGTCTGACTGGAGCTCCTTCCCTTGGAATAAATGGTGAAAAATAATTGGAACCCAAACTGGGCCAGATGAGAGCCTGACCCTCAAGTTAATAAGGCTGATTTTGTCCAAACCAGCGAATTCAGTGTCTGTCTAAAGAGGATCATTTCCAAAGAGGGAGGTTGAGAAAGATGTGTCAGGAAAATGCCTATTCTGTGCTAGTGAATGTTTTTATGTATGGTTAGAACAAGCATAATGCCAAACAGGAGGAAGCTTCATCTCCTCTCAGTAGTTCACACCTAAATAGAATTCATACAGGACTTTCCTTTTTTCCCTCAGAGGACATAAATCTCCATCAGACAGCAATTCACTGCTTCCCAGTTCTGCAATGTGTGTTCAGTATGCATTGTGCATTCCACATAAATATGCCACTATAGATTCATGTGGCTATGCCACTGTAAATTTCTTACTTGCCCAGCAATGAAAGCAATGAAAGCCAATGCTGGCTCTCCTTTCCCCTCCCTAATTCTTATCTATGTTCTTCTTTTCTGTCAGCTATTTCCTACAGTTTTGGTTTCAAGGAGATCTACCTATGGTATTTCCTAATGCATACAGTATAGTAAAAATTACAGGCTTCTCTTTGACAATCAAATTCATTTCAGAAATATCTCCATAAGTAATATTTACAGCAAGTAACAAAATAGACCTTGCAGATCCCCATAAATATGACAGCTTTTCAAAACCAAGACCTTTTTCATGAAGAGCAAAGCAAAGCACTGAATCACATCTAGGGTTCTTACTGTTCTGACATATAATGCATTATTTACGAGCAAGTGTTAGCTTTCCTGCATCTCATAATATTGATAATTGACATAATGGGTGGGAATTGTGTCTTAAATTCTTTTGCATTTAGGGACTGGATTTGCAATTGAAAAAAATTCAAAACTCAGGTGAACGAGTAATGATCTTACTGATTTCAGCTGACTTATGGATTCCAGTTGCAAGTATATATGTTGAAATACTTTCATCTCATTAGTAGTCAGATGATGATCAGCAATTATGCCATAGCATTCTGCTTTATTCTGACATGGGCAGGGGAGAGGTGTTACACAGAATGAGAGCAATTAATATTTGCACACTGGGCATGGTAAACCTCACCAATCCTCTCACAGTAGGTAAGGTAGGTAAAAACCCAGCCATACCTTTCCATTAGAACAGAAGCTGATTGCACATCATCAAATATTGCTCCCCAGCTCTGTGCTAAGTCTTCCAGGTCGTCTTTGTGACTTAAAGGCTAGTCACAGCTCCAACTGAGATGAAGTTTCCCTCTCAAGAGAAAGTGGACCAAGCCATAGTTGCAGAAGTTCAGGACAATTGTTTTTATACCTGATCACCAATTTTTGAAAATTAATTTGGGTGTCAGACCAATCATTTTACTTCTGCTATAAGCTCCTTTTAAAATGTCTTAAAACCTTGTCAGCCCCAAATTGCTGTTTTTTGATTTAAGTGCTCACCATTTATACATGCCTGACTGAAAATGCTGTCCTGTGGGGATGCTATTTTTTGTCCACTATTAATTTGTTAATTAATTTCATCTGTTTGTTTATCAATTGGTAAACCAGTAGTAGTTTATAGCAGTGCCTACAGATTTAGTGTAAATGATCAGGTAGTGAAAAATGACTGTATTTACAATACACCGAACAAGTGTACAAATCCGTGAACCATTAAAAAATATGATTCACAAGAAGGTAATTTTTTACAGTGGCTCTGAAAGCATAGGCACTTAAGCTTCAGGGGTTTTTGCTCCCCAAAACTCAGTTTCCTTTCTCCTAGCTGTGTTTGTTGGGGAAGAAAATTCATCATATACATGTTACAGCCTCCAATGTGGAAAAAGCTCTCCACCAACTCTTTTCTTGGAAGACCTGATGAAGGAGTCCACTTCTCCCCAGCTCTTCAGAAGAAAGCAGTATTCATCCCCAAAATGGGACTACAGCATATTCCGCCTTCCTCTGCCCTGTCCTGTCATTACACTTTTTTCTCTTGTTTGAAAGCAGTTCAACTTGTTCACATCATCATAGAGACTTCTTGGGATGCTGGTTGCTGAGAGCAGACAGAGGGCAGAGTTGCTCTGTCTTAGATGCTAACATGGGAAAACTTCCTGGAAGCCTTTACTGAAGGAGACAAAAGTAA
The DNA here is from genome assembly GCA_013397245.1 of Thryothorus ludovicianus. Classification (NCBI taxonomy): domain Eukaryota; kingdom Metazoa; phylum Chordata; class Aves; order Passeriformes; family Certhiidae; genus Thryothorus; species Thryothorus ludovicianus. The sequence goes on along the minus strand of VZTB01011613.1, from coordinate 21,771 downwards.
AATTTTGACAGTGCTCCAGGTTTCTTCACCAGCTTGGGGATGGCAGCTCTGAGGGAGCAGGTCCCCACCCTTGGCTCCTGATACCAGACATTCCTCATGCCTCTGACCTGCTGCCAAACACCAGGCAGAGTGGAGACTTGGCCTCCCTTTGTGTGCACATGTACTTGAAGAGAAGGCACTATGGGCAGAGCTTGTGCTCATGGGAGATCTGGCTGTAACAGTTCTGCCTGTTTTCTTGCTTCCAGCTACCATTCTGGCAAAAAATTACCTGTTGTGGGAGTCTCTGAGCAATTCAGTGTCATCAAAGTCTATGCCTGCCAGCTCCTGCGAGGTTTGCATGTTCAGGTGCTGGCTACAGTATTTCTGCCTGTGAAGAGCAGGGCTATGGGGCTCTCACCTCCCAGGCATCCTGTCCTCCACACCTGCTCTTGATCAACAAGAAAGAAGTAGATGTTCTGAGAGCAGTCACCATACATACCAGCCTTGCTCAAGACCTTAGGCTTATTCTTCAGCTTTCTTGTGGAAGAGCTAAAGGTGTTGCTGGTGGTGGAGAAAGCAGCTACCAGCATTCTTGAGGATCTGGTCCAAGCTTTGTTGGATAGTGCAGAATGATGTGGCTACAAAGTCAGACCCATCTGTTTTCTTCATTGTGATGCAGAAGTCCCCTGGGGGTTCACTCATCTTCACTGCTGGCATCTGAAATAAGAGGAAGGGGAAAGATATATCAAGGTATTTTTGGAAAGGAAATGCATCGCAAATGGGGAAAACATGTTTAGGGCTTCTCTGTGCTCTCACTGAAGAACCCTGCAACAGCTTCCATGATTGCCCAGGAATTTGTTTCTTGGCTGCCTTTGAGTTTTGGGAAGAGGCTGCAATGCAATGCTGGGGTGTAAGGGGTGTTCAAACGAATCAGATGCATTTTGTTTGCTGCTGCTACTTTTATACCAGCTGTAGAAATCCAGATTCAGAAGAAAAGAACCAAATTCCTGGCTTTTTTTTTATGTGAATGAAGGTTCCAGTCGCACTGAAGTGCAACTGGGTGTGACCTAGCACTTGCGTGTAATACTCTGTACTTTCACAGCAGTGTGTTACTTATAGAAATGAATACTTTTCAGGTGAGGAAGGAGAAGTAGGTGAAGGAGGCATAAGAGGAGAAAAAGGAGAAGCAGTAGCAACTTCTTTTAGCCATAAGATGTCAGTATTGCAATCACACTGCAAGTCTGGCTGCTTTTGCCTGCCAATATCTTAGATAAACATAACGGAGAAATTTAGTTATGAAAATGTGAGCAGGGATTTTATACTTTGGATCTTAGCCAAAGTCCTTATTTTTTGGGGTGATGTTTTTGATGTTTCCAGGAGTTCATTTTTGGAGAAAAGTTCTCAAATGCTCAAGACTACACTGGCTAGCTCTAGAAGCAGAAACCATACTCAGGGTAACAGCAGGAAATTTTGTCACATAGAGCATAAGACTAAGGTTGTGCACAAGCGTTAGGTACAAGGAACCCTTTAGCATCACCCTGGGTTTCAAAGCTACTGGCTCAACCTTGAAAAAAACAGGGTATAAATTAGAAAAGGTTTCAGTTTTAATGAGGGAGACTTGGAAAATCCCTGAGACCACAACGACGTAAAGAAGGCTGAAAATCCTACATCTTTAAATTTATGATAACTTCATTTCACCAGAAGGGCTGGCTCCCAGCACTGAAAGAAACAGTATTCTGCTAAGTTTCCTGACCTTAGTGATGTCCATGTAATCTCTGAGTCCTTGGTCATGCACCAGGTATCTCCACACACAGGACAGGCATAGCCTTGGCTGGGGCTCACAGCACCGATACACAGGTACATGAAGTCATCATCAGAATTAAATTATTGAGCTTAGTTGAATATGCTAGAAAACAAATAAAGCAAGGGGGTAAAAAAGCTTGTCCTAGTGGCACACTGCCATCATTGCTGAGTAGTAGGAACTTAGCTGTTGTTCACAAAATATGAAGGATTTAAGAAAGATTATTTTCCCTGATGATTTCTCAGGAGTTTATGTGCTGAAAACTCAGAGGCACCAACATGAAGTTACACTAATGTTGCTGAAGAGCTAAAAATGTATAGCCATACAGGGCCAGTAATAGAGAGGGAGTAACAAAGCATCTTTTGCCTTGCTGTAGAAACCATGGGAGGATGGCAAAGCCAAAGGTTTTTCCTTTTTTAATTGACCTTGGCACCAGGGAAAAACTTTCTCTATTCCTCTGCCGGCTGACACTGTGCTGCCAGTGCATCTCTCCACCACAGGCATCTGTGCAAGCCAGACAGGCAATGCTAGTCCAGTAGCATTTTCCACCCATACACACTTTCTTCTCCCTATTACGCACAACAAAACAAGATCCTGTTGCTTCAGGGGACCAAAAGCATGTTCATCGTGAGGAATACCATGAGTTAAATGAGGACAGGCAGTGTGCATTTCATAAGTGCAGAGATTCAGCCCTATAGGCAGGAACTAAAAGCAGAGGATTGATGGAGATTTTTTTATAGATTTTCAGATACTTAATATCCTTTTTGAAAGGATTATTATAGCTACTATACTTTAAGTCTACTTTTTATAGGGCTGAAACTAATGGGATTTTGCAGCCTAGTGGATTTAACTGTGAGAGGTTGCTCTGAATGTCCACACACTTGATCCCCACAGGGATTATCTTAGTGTGGCAGGAAAAGGGGAAAGGTGGTACACTCAAGGCCAGATGGAGGAAGATGCTGGATTTCTTCTAACATTTGATTTTTTGGCCACTGCTGATGGTTACTGCAGCCCAGAGGTGTAAGGTTGCATACTGGAAAGATGTGATTTTAAAAAGAAGTTAATATTGTTGCAGCTTTTGCTATTAATATAATTTATAAAATGTAAAGGAGCAGCATAAACCCAGCTGAAGGACCCACTGCAAGAAAATCCAGCTGGAATGTGAAACTGATGAGCCCTACATGGGGTAACAATGCAAGCACATGGTCTAATACTCTGAGCTCTGGACTCTGCTGTAACAAGAGTCCTCAGTCTGTGGTGTGCACATCCCTGACAGCTCAGGGTCTCCTCCTGAAGGCTCCACGAGAGATTGGTGGAAAAAAGCTACACAGAGGGCACATGTGATAAATCCACATTGCTATGCAAGCCTGTCAAGGGACAGAAGTCTCACGAACTGAAGGGACCCACCTCCTCTTCTACACACCGTGGCAAGTCAGTGGACAAACACAGAAGTTCCATCTGAAAAGTAGGCTGCAGGCGTTTTTTCTAAACCAGAGCTGTGTCTAAAACCTTTGGTCATGGCAAATGTTCCTCCTCTGTCTGTGTGCATCCTGGCAGCCACTTGATGAGCTGGTCATGGTGAGTTATTAGGTGGACAGCTCTGCTAAGAGAAGCCAGAATGGTCACGGAAATGATTAGCTGCTCACACCAGCAGTCTCCTTGACAAAGGTTTGTCCTCTTGTGCCTTTTGGTCTTGCTACAAGCCTCTTGCTGTTCAGGCACTGCTTGCCCCCTACCCATTCTCTAGAGTTTTGTACCTACCAGGATGTTTCTCTGCCCTATCTATGGAGTTTCTTTCATCTCTCGGGCTGGGGAAAAAGAACTTTTAAATCACCAGGAAAAACTACAAAATAACATAGAATCCGACAAGTTGTCCTGAAAGATATAACAGCTCCAGCCTCACAGATCTTCTTGCACTGCAATAATCCCTCTTAATTAACTTCTGACAGGCCGTGGTGCAAAAACTATGGTGGTTATTTCTTTAATCACAGTATCACTCCGGCAATTTATTGATCTGCAACAGAAAACAGACTTAGATTGCTTCTGCCTTCTCAAGACAAGGTTTATCACATGCTAAGAAATCAAGTCCTAGTTCCCACTTTTTCCATATTCCAGATTTTCCAAATTGGTGTGTCTGGTTTGAGCTGAGCTCTGATATTTGACACCCACAGTAACAGCTTCTTGTTAGTGCCATTCGGTCCTGAACGGAAGCAGAGAGGATGGGGTACATGGGTGCATTTAGGAACGATTCACACTCATGCGTGCAGCACATGCACAGTCAGGAACATTAAAGTCTGTATCACTTTCTCCTTTCCTTCCCACTGCACTCCTTTGTGGCAGGACATTCCCCCACCTCCAACACCGCAGGTGGTGCATATGGATGAGATAATCCAGGTCAGGGCAAATGCCTGGCAGAAGGTTATCTCTGGCACCAAGAGGGCTGAGACCCCCCCAGCTAAGAATAAACATCTTGGTCTGGAGAGCAGGTGTAGAGAGAGGGAGGCATAAAAAATAAATGTCATTGACTGAAAGACACTGCTTTACAACTATAAAAACTACTCAAATTTCCACAGAAACAGAAGCTTCCTACACACTCCCTGGAAATGTGCAGGGGTTCTCCCACAAAGTTTGAACATATCCCCATGGATCGTTTTCCAGAGACTGAGAGGAAGGTTCCTATGTATGCCTTGTCAGAAACTGGATAGAAAGATGCATTGAATCCCAATCTGCACCACTTTTTCTCTGGTTGTAGTACAGGTACTTCACTCTTGTGCTATATTGTTTATCTACTAGTAGTGTTTCTTTGCTTACTCTGTGTAATAAGCCATCTGTAAAAGTCTTATGTCTGTTAAATAAGTGTCTACCAAATAAATAATTTATTTTGTAATAGACCTAATCAGCCATTATTAAGAACTTGCAATAACAGTGGGCTTTGGGGTGCTGGCCACCTCAGTAAAAGTACTGTCTATTGCCAAAGGCCTGGGAAATACAGAAACTGGTTTAAAACTCCCCTCTCCATTTGTAACAACCTTGTCCTCATAAACAACAAAAAATAGCATTAATTGCTCTAGGGCTTGGATGTGTAGTGAGATCAGAAAGCAAGCAGCATGCAGCTCTGATGCTTGAAGAAAAGGAGTCTTAGCCTAACAAAATAAAACTGAAATAAAATTATGTTTTTGTGGTGGCAAGCATGTATCAGCTACCATCTGTAAGGGTGTTCTATCACTAGAATGCTGGAGTAAGAATTATCCTGCTTTCAACTCCTCCAGGAAATATAGCATCCTTGCTTCTGCAGTTTTGGGTGGGCTTTTTTGTTGTTGTTGTTGGGATTTTTTTAATTGGCATAAATAGTTTTTTCTGGTCCCAAAGAAAACTGTTAATCCCTTTCATTCTTGGGCAGAGTGGAAGAGTCCTGGAAAGACTGGGATCCTGGTTCAATACCACACCAGCTCTTTTTAAAGATAAGGGTATTCCCATCCTGCCTTCATCACAGACTCCAGTGGCTGCACACCAAACCACGAAGTGCTTTGCCCAGCATTGCCTTTCGGGAGCCAGATGATGCTCCAAGCATTTGAAATTGTCTGAGTACCTTGTGGAGTACTTGGAGTGCTGTTGGTGCATCGCCAGGACATAATAACAAGATTACACCCTTACTGAGTATACATAGGAATTCCTACTGGGACCTGTCAGGCAGAAGTTGGGAAAGCATTAATCAGCCAGGAACATGTGTCCCATAACCAGAGGAGCCATGCAATCACTGGTTCTCTGTGTTATAGTCACATCAGCTAGATGGTTCTAGATCTAGTCCCACAAGACTGAATTTTTATGTGTGTAACTGACAGGTTGCCTGTGCAAACTCAGTGCTGCTGCAGGTACATGAGTAACTGATAAAGGATGAGCTCTTGCACTAAAATCTGAGTCCTGCTCATCACCCCTAAAATGCCTTTTGCCTCCCTCTTCCCGGATCTTCCTGGAGGGTTTATTTTCTAACCACACTTCAAGAGATACAAGCTAGCCGTGTGAACACACAGCACCTGAGCTTCATTACCTTCAATAAGGCAGGTTCCTAAGTTATCTCTGGTTTTGGTTCAGCTGCTGCCATACTCATGGCAGAAGCCCTTCAAAATCACACAACACTGCCATCTGTGCAGGCACAAGCCCTCTTGCCAAACTTCTGTCACTGAGATGATACAAGAAGAAAACAGATATATTTTCTTGCCAAAACATACACACACCCTACATCTATGTAGACAACTGTGCTATTATCTGATAGCTGGTGGCTGCTCCATGCCAAACCACTTAAGTTGAAACACACATGGTAAATGTCTACACACCTAATGCTCTGCTCCCTGCTGATGCCAGGAGTTGCACTGTATGTGTTTGGTGAGGGAAGAGGAGGAGAATTGCCAGATGAGCTAATGAGGTGCCATCAAAACTGGTTAAATCTCTGCTCTGATGTCTCTTTCCATCTCTGCATGCTTCTTTTAGAGCAAAGGCGGTTCCTCATGCAGAGCCTGTTGCTGTTCATAATGCAAATTAGCAATCACCTTCTCAGAGGCACTACATCAGAAAATCAGCATCTGTGTTCATTCTCCCTCTGTGGAGGCAAACACACTAATCTCCCCCCACAACTGCTCTAAATAAAGAAGATAAAGATATCTGCAGTATCTGGATGTTCCTAAAAACCACAGATTCTGCTCATCTTTAACTGTCCTTTATTAAGTTTTGTGCTAGCACATGCATCAAAAACACTGATACACACCACAGGGTCCTGGCAGATTCCACTGTTGTCCAGAAAGAACAAGGATTTTAGATGCTGTTTAGAGGCCACCAAGCTCTCATTGGGTGAGCCAAGACACACTTCCTGCTGGCCTGCAAGCATCAGGGGCCTAATGCAGCACCAATGTGGTCTAACCAATTTTTGATCTGCTGAATTGTTTCATAACCGCTTTTTACAACTGTGTAAGCAGACCTATCTCCAGAAGGGGCTCCAGGTCCATGAGACTGAAGAATACAGACGCTGTGGAGAAGTGACCCCCATTGCAGATGAGGATACAGCTTAGCTCTCTTTTTGTAGCATGGGCAATGTTTGTCTGCTCAGTCATTTCCTCATGCAACCCTTTGCACATGAGAACTTCTGGTCACCCTGAGCCTTCAGGGACATTTCTGAGTGTCCCTCACCAAGGTCCAGACAGGAATCTCCTTCCAGCAGCAGGTGAATGGCATCATCTTGTGTGACAGAATTAATGGTTCCATGGCTAGTGGCATCCTATTTCCTCAGTGTCCAATGCTTCTGCCTGCCTTCCCTAGGTACACATTTGAAGCATGTTTTTTCTCCAGTCCCATTTCATTTACTATTTTGCATGGTGTGGTGGTTTAAAAATAGCTGGGAATTAAACTCCAAATAAGCTGTTCCCATTCTCCCTACTCTTATTCCAGTAAGCAGATATGAGATAAAAATTTACTGGAAAAAAACAGCAATGAAATAAGAAACACAGAAAAACAGCACAATACTAATAAAAAAAGTATGCTACAGAGAAGGTGCTTTTTACATCTCAACTCAGTGTGCTTGGTGCTGAGACAAAGACAAGATGGCAAGTGCTCTCCCCAGATGGTGTTCTCAGTCCCCACGCACGAGACAGTGAAAAAAATGGAAGGACAAACCTCCCAAAAGTTGGAATAATTGTGTTGCCTGATTTCAACTGCTGGGCTTGGCTGTGCTTAGTAGCATCAGCTTGGCTTGGGTCTTCTCCACTGAGCTCGGTTCAGCTGGGCTCAGGCTCAGGCTCAGCTGGGCTCAGGCTCAGGCTCAGGCTCAGGCTCAGGCTCCGGCTCAGGCTCGCCTGCATTCCCCATGGCTCTTCCTGCCCTTGTTATGGTGCTCTGCTGGGCTCAGCTGTGCTTGCTGCTTGGAGTTTCATTCTTCTTGAGGGGCAGGAGGGGACAGGCAGTGGCAGAAGAAGGACAAAGTCTGCAGTACTGGTCCTGGAAACTTCCCTGAGGAAGAAACAGAAGAGAACAGTGCTGCTTCTGCGGTGCGTTCGTTTTTTCTCCCACCAAAGCCAGAGCCCAGCGATGAGGGGGATGGTACAGAACAACAGCCCAGCCATGGCCAGAGGCTTTCCCCCTTCTCAGCCCCCACAAACAAAACTAGCAGATATGGCCACAAGTGTAACTAAAAGCTATTGCTAGTATATTAGGAGTTTTGAGGTGAATAATCATAGAGTCATAGAAATGTTTGGCTTGAAAGGGACCTTATAGATCATCTAGTTCCAACTCTCTGGCATGGATAGGGGCATCTTCCAATGGACCAGGTTGCTCAAAGCCCCATCCATCCTGGCCTGGGACACTTCCAGAGATAGGGCATCCACAGCTTCTATGTGCAACCTGTGCCAATGTTTCACCACCCTCACAGCAAAGGATTTCTTCCTAATAGCTAAATTAACCCACCTGTTTCGGTTTAAATGCATTCCCCCTTATTCTATCACCCTATGCCCTTGTAAAAAGTTCCTCTCCAGCTCTCTGTGAGAACCCCTTTAGGTATTGGAAGATACCTATAAAATCTTCCCACAGCCTTCTCCTCTCCAGGCTGAACAGCCCCAACCATCTCAGCTTATCCTTGCAGAAAGTTGCTCCAGCCCTCTGATCATTGTCATGGCTCTTCTCTAGACTTGCTCCATCAGGCCCACATCTTTCTTATGTTGGGACCTCACAGCTGCCTGTAGTATTCCAGGTGGGGTCTCACCAGAGCAGAGCAGAGCCAAACAGAGCTGAGAAGAGTGGAGGGGCAGAATCCCCTCCCTTCCCTGTTGCCCACATTGCTTTGGATGGAGCCCAGTTTGGCCTTCCAGGCTGTGAGTGCTCATGGCCAGGTCATGCTCAGTCTCTCACCCACCAGCATCCCCGAGTCCTGCTCACAGGGCTGTTCTCAATCCATTCTATGCCCAGCCTGTGTTTGGTCTTGGGAATGCCCCAGCCCAGGTGCGGCACCTTGTGCTTGGCCTTATTTAACTTCACGCATCAGCCAACCTTTCAGGTATCCCTTCCCTCCAGAGCCAACTGCACCACACAGCTCAATGTTGTCAGCAAACTTGCTGAGGGTTCTCTCAATCCCAACATCCACGTTGCTGACAAAAATGTTAAACTGCATTGGTCAAAGTACCTGTCCCTGAGGAACTCCATTTGCATCATGCTACACGCAGGATTTTGTCTTAAAGCTCCTCCAGGTGTCATTTCCTTATAGTGTTTTAGAGAAGTAACAATAAGCATCTCATATGCTGCCAGTCTTGTGTGTGCATTTTCTTCCTGTGGGAATTTGGACCTTGAAACAAAATGTCCATACACAAATAGCCACATTATCTTATACACAGCCATCTTACTTACCCATCTGTTTTTCATTTCTTTCTAATTAGTCTTCTTGAAAGATACCAGTAGTGAAGGTTGTAACACAGCAAGCCATCAGGCCACACCACAAGGAAATGTTGTGGATCTTTTCAGGAATAGCTGCCTTTTCCATTTCTTTTTGGTGCATACTGCAAAGCCAGCCACCAGTGAATTACAGACTCCACATTGCCACCTTCAAGGTTTATCTAAAGAAGCAACATGCCATAGTCTCCCTCAGCAACTTCTGCATCAATTGCAGTCATGATACCCTTCAGAAAAGTCGTGGACACAATGTTCAGATACATCTAGCCACAACTGAGCTCAGAAGATTCTATCATTTTTGTGAGTCCACACTGTGGAAGCACTCCAGATTTCCTGACCCAAATTCCTTGTTGCTGCTTCCCCTGCTACCCCGAAGGCCTGCAGAGTGCAAGACTGCACCCAGCACATGCACACCCTTGCTGGTTATCCAGCCATTCCACTGACTGTGGGAGCACGGCAGCTCTTAAAGTGGCAATCTAAGTTAGTCAGTGTACAAATGGAAAAGTGAAAGCAGCTGAGTTACTAGAATTTTGCTAATTTGTTTACCTGAATCTCCATTAAATGCTTTAACTATTAACCACCCACTGCATACTCACTTTTAGATAAACACAAGCTCATTAACTTCAACCTCTGTGAAGACAGTTTAATACAAGCTATGAAGTTTAATCCAACAAGTTTACTGCGCATGTGTAACAGACAGTAAAATCACCTGGTAGCCCCTGGCCATCACCTGTCCATACCTCACTTCTCTGTCTTTTCATCCAAAGGCCTTCCTTTCTTCCCTCCACTTGTCACTGGGACAACACCAGGATCATACTTTGACAAGGATACTTCTTATATATTTCTGTGCTGAGCACAGTCCTGCTGCCAGCACCAAGCATCAGGAAGGGATTTTTTTTTTAGCTGAATTTGCTAGGTGATGGAAATGTGTTCCCAGAATACCTGGTGAAAAGCATGTTCCTCTATATCTCACCCATGGTGTCACTTATCTCTTACTATCCTGTACTATGTCCTGAAAACAACACACATTGCAGTTCCCTAGATACCATTTCTCAGGGGGATTTTTCCTTTTTCTCATGTTCCTTTGGCAGAACTCAAGACACTCTGACCTTCTCCAATTGGGATATTTTGTTTTCACAATATAGGGGCTTTATTAGCTTTAGTTTTCTGGTCCTTTCATTTTAAAACCTCTTGAACAAAAAAAACTTTATACCTGACAAGCCTGTTTTAAAAGACCCATATTCTTGGAGACATAATTTATTGTAGGCGAACTTTAAAACAAAACAATGTGGAGATGTCATGGGGTGGCACTGTTGAATTCAACCAATAAATTGAACATTGGTTCACCTCACTTCGCTTCCGGCCCTGGCTGGGTCTGGGGCCAGCCCTGCCCTGAATGGCCGGAGCCTGGGCTGATTTAGTCTCCCTGGCCTGGGCGAAATTTTCCTTCCTGGAGGGGTGGTAAGAAAGCTGCTGATCACTAGGGAGACCACCGGCCCCTCGAAGACAGAAAAGACTTTGAACTAAAAGCAACTTTGAAACAAAGGAACCACCACGTGGCTGGGAGATTGGAGCAAACACATGGAGCAGCCAGAAGAATCCTACCGGCAGCTACAGCTTCTCTCCTGTAACTCCCAGCAAACCCTGTCTACTCAACTGCTTTGAACTAACTTTACTGCAGGTGAGAAAGAGGCAGAAACACCGGTTGCATTTTTTTTCCCTCCAGTTCCAGTATTTCAACAAGGCAAAGTTAACTTGATGCTGGTAAGAACCACGTGGCAGCAAGAGAGCCCAGCAAGTTCTTTACAGTGCAAATCTGGATTGGGACAACCTTTCAACATTGTGAGACTCTGTAAAAACTGTTTCAGTCGATGATCAGACTTAACCTTTGAAGTCAGTAAGGAAGAAGTTTGATTTTTGGGTGGAAGGATTGAACTTAAGTTTAAATTCTTTTGTAAAGCTATGGTAAAGATACTAGACTTTGTATTATTTTCTCTGTGACGCATGAAATGTGTTGGGGGAAGGTAGCAATTTTGGGTACANTTTTTTTTCTTGTAAGGAAAGTCCCCATAACATAACAAGAGAAACTCTTCTCCTCAGGTGAATTTAATTAAGACTGTTTTTTTTAAAGAGTAATAAACTGACTAAAAGTCATGGGTTTTATCTTTGCATTGTCAGTGAAAAAGGGAAAGGTTATCTGGAATTTAGTTCTGATTTTCTCATTATTATAATTTTCCTCTTTTAGCTTTGTTAATAAAGTTTTTCTTGTGTGTTCTCAAGTTTAAATCTGCTTTGTTTTCTTTCCTTTTTAATCCTATCTCACAATGAAAAATAAACCCACCACAGGAGAGCAGACCTTACTGCTAAAATTCTGCTGCAAAATAAATAATTTCAGGACAAATTGGAATTGAAATTCAGGAAACTGACTTCCAAAAGGCTCTCCAAAATGGCTCTAAGAATGTAGGCTTTCAGTCCTACTATATTGAGATTAAATGAGCACATGGTTCAAGTCAAGCTTGCTTTGAAGTATATTTCTGAATAGGGAAGGACTTACTGAAGCAATTGTTTAAAAGTTTTTCTGAAACACAACTCCAGAAGTTTGGAGGGTATGACAGGAACTATTTCTTGGTCAGCCAATTTGCACTCTGCTAATAAAAATGCAGCACAGGTGCATGGGAACTCCCCAGCTATGAAGATACTCACACTGAAAAACATGAGACACACCTTGTGATTTTTTTATACAACTTACTTTGAAATGCCACATAAATTGTTTTCACTTGATTAAAGAAAAGAGTCAACTTTGCAGAAAACAATTTATTAAATACATGAGACTTGTTTGCTACACCTAATTACAGACAAAATACTGTGAATAAAGCATGCACTTATCACAGACATCAATGACTATTCTGATTTATTTTAAATGGTCTTTATTTCTGTAAGTTAAGGCTGTACCAATACAAATTTTAAAAATCAAAAATACAAAGTCACACTACAATAGTAGCAAACATTGTACAGACACTGAAACCAATCTCTAATGCAGCAGAACCAGACTTTACTTAAAGATTATCATGAGAATAAAAATGGAGGTGAAGTGCAATAAAGATCAGAATATCTCTGGAATTTACAGACCAGTAACAGTGAATGTCATACTCCAATTAGCACAAATTGAATCCATTCTTTTGAAAAGTCTAATTATCTGACAACTAAGTAAAAGAGAAAATTCATAAATACCACTTAAAAAAACTCCTCTCAGTCTCTTTACTTTCTTCTTATTGAGGGCACTTCTGTACTCAAATACTTAAAGAACATTTTTCAAGAAGACATTGTGACAGACAACAGTACACATTTGTTTACTCTATCCCCATTAAAAAATAGTAGAATGTCTTGAAGAAGAAAAATACATCACAACAACAAAAAAAACAGTTCTCAACTGACGCAAGTGACAGACTTTATTGATCGTATTGGTCTTTACCAGTGAAGGACCTTACCCTGTACAAAATTTACTTCTTAAAAATATGCTGCAGGCATGGCAATGTGACATTCACATGGATCAAAACTTATATAGTTGATGAGTAAAAAAACTTACCAGGCCTGGAAACCCCACTGGGGCTCTGAGGCTCAAAGTAGGTTATGGAATTCTTCCTCATTTACAGCCACAAAGCTTTTCTGCTTATTTTTCTCATGTTGCTGTGCAAGTATAGAAATAGAGTAACTTGAGGACAATGGGGTCAAACAGTTAACTGAAAATGGACTAGTTTACAATATTGCTCACATTTTCAGAAAATGATCCAGTGATCTCCCCTTTCCCCCAGATTTATAGACTTGCAGAGCTTAATGCATTAAAATGCATCAAAATATTACTTCTCCCTAATAAACTGCTGTTTATATAATCTCCCAAATGCAGGAGCAAGAGATCTGTTTAAGAAGGTGCCCTGTGTACAGGCAACTGCATTTGGAGTGGAAGATATGTAGCACTCCTCACACTAAAATCTCTGCCTTAAATAGCTGATTCTAGCTGGGGCTGGCAAGGGTGTCTAAAAAAAGATAGGTCCCAAATTCCACTGGGGTTTGGATGGATAATTCTTTCCTGGTTCCTTTCAGCAGTGTAGCCTAAAGCTGTATTTTAAAGGAAGAAGGAAAGCTGCTCCTGCAATATAATGCACATCAGAAAAAATGCAATTACATGACTGACAATATGTACACTGAAGGAATCACTGTGATTGGAAGGTGGTATCTAAACAGCACACTATTAAGAACACCTAGTTTGCATCTTGAAACTGATGAATTGTGGTGAAAAGCAAATAAATGCAACGAGAGACTAGCATGCCACAGGCAGCAGGCTAGATCAGGTCTACACCTATGGAACCCTTACTGTATTTTCAGCGTGCAAAGTAGGAATAAAGGATGTTGACGGCTTTTCTGACTCAAAGTTAAGCTAGAGATAATGCAGATACACCTAGTGTCACAATGGAAAAGATGAAGATGGGGAAAAACAGGAATCTGACTGGATTTTTTTGGTGAATTAGGCCGACACATAGAAGTTAGACAGACAAATTGGCAAGACAATTAGTGCAGGGGTGAGACCACTGAGACTCTGATCTACTCATAAATAGAAGAGATGTAGGATATAAGACCATGCCTTGATTATTTAATATTAGGGCCACATAGGCAGGAGTTCTGTGGAGTGAAAGCTCTTCACTCACACTAATGGAAGCACGTGTTCATGTGTAAATGGCTACTAGACAATCAAAACAATGGAGAACCACACTGTAACTGGTCCCAGCTGTCTCCTTGTCTGGTAAAACAAGCCTGAAGAAGCTTCCAGTTTTTAAAGGGCAATTACGGGACCTAACATTTCTGAAGAGAGCCCTGTTCCCTTGAACTGATAGAAACTGAGGTGCTGCAAAAGGCTTCTCAGCATTCTATCACTTGTGGAAGGTTTTAATCTTCAGCTGGGGTTTTTAAATTCATCAGGTTTTGGGAGACCAGCTTGCACCCACAGCTACACAGGATGATTTTCAGTGTATTCTGTATGCTTCCTTTAAATGCTCTCTGTAAATATCCTGGGTATCATTAAAAGGAATAACTACATTGAAAATTTTGGCATAAACATCCTCTTTTGGAAGTGTTTTACATCAATCTTCCTGCTTGGAGACAGAGATGACTTCAGACCAATACTTCCAAGGTTGACCTCACTGCACTCTTATTTTCCCCAATCACACAGTTTTGCTCAGAACTTGTTATTTTGATTTGAAAAGTCTTTTCAAGATAGCTTTCATGTCTCATCAGAGATGGAAAACTGATGGCCAGTCTCTTCTTTTTTCCATAAAAGATACTATCTTAAAGACCAGCCTAGGTACAGTGAACCATGCCTGGTGGCTGTGAAGTCCATCAGAGGTGAGTATCTCACATTTCCCTCTTGCCTGTTTGTTGTATGAGTACAGTATGGTAACAATTTCAGCCTGTCAAAACCTTACAAAGATAAAAGTGAATGCACATGCTTGTGTGCGTTCGCAATACTGCCAGATTTTAGGCAGAGGAACTGAAATGCAATGTTAGAATTTTGATAAACAGGGCTTGTCTGCCATGGGAGCAGTTGGAAAGAAAGAGACCAAAAATCTTGGGCTTGATTTTCATCCAAGTCTCATTTGGCAGCAATGCGTGGCTTCTGTAGAGGCAGAGCAGAGACTGGAATCCACCACTTGACCAGGCTGACACTTGTTTACAAGAGCCAGCTCACAACTGCTGTGAGAGCTAACAGTTTCTTATGGACTGCTTTAATTAAATGGCATTTTAGCATGCTCCAAAATTACTTGAGCAGGTCTGGCTATTCATTAGATCCATTACCAACAGGAACATTTCAGGCTACACATTCCCTCACACCCTTCATAGTTGGTAGACTGCTGCTGCATGAGATGTGGCAGGAGAAGATGGCTTATTTTCAGCTCTATTAAAGATTTTCCAAATTAAAATAAATGACAAGATACTAAAGATGGAGAGTTAAATATTACTTTTTCCTTTTACTTTTTTTTTAAGCTTCAAGCTGGTAAGTGATCATCTGTGCAGACAAGACATTAGAAATTTGGCACATCCCATCTACCACAACATATTGATTCCTTCTACAGAAGGCACTGAATACTGGCATAAACCAAGAAATGATCAGCACAATGTAGTTTTAGCATGACACACAAAAATCCTGTTAACTGACACAGCTTCATAGTACAATTTTCACTTACCTAAAATGGTGGTGATTATAGCAGCAATGGTTANTTATTATTATTATTATGCATGACAATGTAATCTTTCTAATAAACAAAATATTCTTTAGAAAACTAGTTTTTACAAACTGTTCTTAAAAAAAAGTTATTGAAGTCAGTGAGGGAGTGTTAGCCTTTTAGAGGCTTAACTCTAAGAATTAATTGGTCACTACAGAGAATTCACAGTTAGGTGGAAACTTAGTTACAGTTAAACAAAATATCTTTGTCAATTGCTGTTTTGGAAGAAACTGTGCTAATCTTGTCAGTTTACAAAATGGCAAAAAATACATTCACATTAAAAGATTAGAAAGATTAAGCATTGCATGCAGGGAAATACAAAATCCTTGCATTAGCTGTTTCTCCTAGCACTGGTCACCATGAGACCATAGCAAAAATACTTTTCAAAGGCAGAGTTAAAGCCTGCAGATAATTAAAACAAATGGAAAGGATTTTCTAATTCTTGTGTAAAACAAAGTAGGATATTGATGGATAAGGATTATGCTTGCCTTCTTCAGAAAAAAGGACAAAAACTTTCGTTATGTTTGCCAGGCTTTTCCACTGCCTTTCTACTGCTTTTCAATGCACTTGGATATTCTGCCACTTCTTTTTCTTCCAGTATGGAGTAGCTGGTCTGCCCAGACAGGTCTCAAGATGAACCCTGAGATGGATGGGCTACATGGACAAAAACAAGCACTGACAAAGCATCTATGGCCAAGTGATGTCCTCTCCTGCACACCTCAGACTCATTTCCAGTGAAGCTAGTCACGTGCTTGGGGGGGAAGTACAGGAACAACCTGAGCTCAGTGGATGCAGTGGCACGGGCATGCACTTCTCAAAGCACTTTGCACAAGTGGCACCAAATGCTCTCTGACAGCAGTACCACCCAGCTTGCAGGTACTGCCATAAATAGGTGCAAAATCAGGTTCTCACCATTTCCTCCCCTGACAGCTTTCAGATTTCATTAAGACATTTCACTTCACGCTTTGTCTGCACATCTCTGAATGCCTTGGATACTTCTGCAACTGCATTTCACATCCATGCACCCAGCTTTGTGCAGAGGAACACAGTGTTTCAAGCTGCTCACACACAAAGCTCCCGAAGAAGGCAAAGCTTCCAAGGATTAAATCGTAAGCATCAGGCAGAAAACAAAGGTCTCCACAAAGCAACTGGCACTGCAGTCACTGTTCAGCGCACCTTTAGCCTCAGAGATTACTACGATGTTTGTCTCCATACACAAAAGCTACCAAAACCAATTTGAAGCCATTTAGTATTGATGCTTGCCTTTTATATCTACCACTGAAGATAGTGAGGCAGTGTCTCCTCCATTGGTTCATTTTCAGGCTGGAAATTTATATATAGTATATGAATTAAATGTGTGATAGTAGAAAAGAAAGAGGAATCCCAACAGGAGCAACGTGGAGCAGATCATAAGGCTACATATGATATAGGCCAGCTGAGAATTTGCTTTAATAGTAACAAGGGCAGTCTCAGCAAGATTACAACTTTCAGAAAGCAGATCAAATTCTAGGCATGAGGAATGTCAGAGAGCTTTATTTGTTCATTAAAAAAAATGCAAAACAAAGGAAAAAAAAGGAAAAAAAAGGAAAAACAAAGAAAAAAAGAAAGCATCTGAAGTGGAAAAGATAGGATCCGTTAAATTAATTAATTTTAAATATTTAGTCTTCTATGTTTTCCCAAACATTTTGCATTTTCTTGTTTTTCCCTTCACTTGACTGTTATGTTATTTTCTTGACACTTACAGACTATATCAAACAGTAGTAACCAAAAAGAACTCACTAACAGCTTTGTTTAAAATAGTTAAACACCTCTTCTCATCCAACTGAAACTACCCCACTGAATTTTAAAGATGGCACCTACCTTACCAGTACCTTAAATGCTGTGAAAGAAACCTCTTTTAACTACAAAAGATTGAAACCTGAAATAGCACTGTTTTTTTTACATAGTAATGAATGCTGAGCACAAGAACAAAAAATTAGTGAAAAGCATCCTAGTATCTTTGAAACAGTAAGTCCATTTTTTAACGCACAGAGAACTCATTTAGTGGCAGTTGTATAACAAAATAAATTGAATTTTGTACACATTACCAACTACCATTAACCAATTGAGTGAGAAAACAGAGGAAATAAATTAATTTCTTGAGACAGAGATCCATCAGTTAACGTAACAAGAAAATTTTGTAGCAAACTCATCTTTTTCCACATCAGTTTAGGAATTAAAGCTTTAGACATGGCCACTGCTTCAAATACATTCCACTTGAGAGGATAATGTCAAACTTTTCAACAAACTCAGAGGTGTCTCTGGACTGTGGGGCTTCACAGCTTTGCAGGATTTTTCCACCATAAATGCCTCTTTGCTGCTTCAGGAAGAGTCAGGGTGCAGGAGAACAATGGCAACAGGGTCTTGCAGGGCATCAGCCCCAGTGCAATGGGAGGAACAGGATGGAGCCCAGTTTGCAGGACTGCATCTGGAAGCAGTGCAACCATGCAACTCACTGGGGGCTCAGAGAAATCCCACTTGTCCTTAGAAGGGCCATTCCCTCGTCGGCTGTAGTTACACTCCTGTGAAAGGGGTGAAGCACTGATGTCCCTCGGGGCCCTTACCTTTCCAAAAGACTTCAAGAGATCAAGCACAGCCTCATGAGTTTTTCATGTGCTGTCCTTTGGAAAGTATCACCATTTAGTCATGCTTAAGGACTTCTCTCTTCATGGCTTGCAGATGCTTAGCTGATAGGGGTATCCTTGAAAAGCTGCCTTTGGGCTCTCTGTTTTTGGAGAATCATGCTGCAACCTTCACGCTGGCTCTCCACAGAGCCAACAGACATCTGGGAGACACCAGCTATTATGGTGTCCCAAACCACCAAGACATGGCTCAGCACATGGGGACCATCACCAGAAAGCACAGTTCCAAGTTTCTGGCTAGGAATATAGCTATACTTTACGACGGATAGTCTCCTCTCTCCACTGTTCCTTAGCACTGAGCACAGATTTAGTGCCCAAAGGAAAGCAGAGAAATGAGAGAAAATGTATCCCGTCCCTTAAGAACAAGGACAGCAAAGAAGCAATCTCTTCATGGTTACATTTAGTAAAGAACCCTCATTAAGAAGAGCAGAGCCATTTCCTGCCATGTTTCATAGTGAAAAGTCCTTCTCCACCCTAACCCAGAGGGGTGAACTGGCTCTTTCAGGTAAATAAAATGACAGTTCTGCGTCTTGTAGGTTCTCTTTTTTAACACATGCCTCTGGAATTTCAGGGAGCTGGATGGGTCCCAATGCCCTGTTGTCCAGACTATGAGATGAACTCCTTTCCATAAGAGAGGGACCCCAAAAGTTGCATACTGTTGAGGACTGGTCATCTCAGTCCTATCTGTCAGTCCATGATGTCAATGGAGGGCCACACAGCACACAGACGTGGGCCTGGTCCTCTGCACAGGAGTAAATTTAATCTCATTTCATGACTTGAAAGCCTCTCACAAAAAGCAGAAGAGGGAAGGAGAGTGCTTCTAGCATGAGAGATGGAAACCTCCAGAGACACACAGTATCTCACAACCCCACATATCCCATGTGAGGTGGTCTGCCCTGAGCGCATTATCCCCAAAGCACAAGGTCACTTGATGGGCAGGGCTCCTAGCCAAGAGCAGCCCCGCACAAAGTGGTCCCCCTGCCCAATGGTGCAGACACCAGGAAGGAGGAATGTCTAAGGATCAGGAATGGTGAAAGGAGTGGAGCTGTTGGGGCTGGGAAAGATCAGTCAATTAAACTGTTTGCAGCTAACTGGCAGACAGAAAGATCAGCCCATGCACCACATGTGCTAGTCAGGCCAGTCAATGCACTTATGGGATGTACACAGACATGATGGCAAGCAAGGGTAAAATGTGATCTGAACAGGAGGAAACCTAGTGCAAGAGGAACCTCAGTGTCCCTTAAGGCTGTCAGTCCTTAGGGCAGCCTGGGGTCTAGAGTGACACAGTATCTGCTCTTTCTGATCCCCATCTTACCACATCGCTTGCACAAACAGCAGAACGAGATTCAGTCACAAACATCTAAGACAGAAACACACAACAGTACAACATTGCTTGTGTGTCATTCTCTACACAGCTTTCTAAGAGGGCAACAATGTTCTAGAGATTGAGTATCAGTCCACAGCAGCTTCTAAAAGCAGCCTGACAGCACTGATACTCTTTATGAAGGAGAATGTGCAACAGGGACACAGATTCCTTTGTTAGATTATCTATGTCAGTAGCACTGATGCTGCTATCATAGAATTATTGCACTATGCAAGTGAACAAGGTATGTGCTGTTACTTTAGATATCCCTTGGAATTTAGCTTACAGTGTAGTTCATGATAGTATTTCATTCTCCTGTACTTAAAAATACTTTTTGTTGCATAAATACATTTTTGAAAATAAAACAGGCAGTTTGCAACATCAGGCATCACCAACTTCAGTTCCTAACTGCACGAAGACATATAACATTGTGCAAAACCACATCATAAATACATGTATGGATGACTAAAAAACAGAGCCTACACCATCCAAAGTGTCCACAGCTCTGCCCATCTACATGTGCAATCATGTGAACAGATCCAAATGCACATATTGTGCAGAGCTGCATCCAGATCAGTCCAGTGACACCCACATATAATCCCCATGTTTGACTCTTATTGTGGTGTCCTGAGAAGGCCATGTGGGAAAGTCAGCACTAACATTGGTGCAGACCCCTTTGCTCTGTGTAGGCCTGTGCTTTGGCACTCAGCCTCCTATCTTAAGTTCAAGGCCGAATTTTGCTCTTGGTAGCACTGAGCACATCTCCCAAAAGCCAGTATATAATTCTAAAGGCATCCAATACATCTGCAAATGATCCAGAAGGGTCTCAACCTGCATTATCTTTTTGATGGGTTTCTAATGGGATGCAGTAGCTGAGGCCTGAGGCCAGGATAATGACTGTGATGCTAGCAGAAGAACACCATCCTCTGTCTCCCTGACTGGGTCTGCACCTCAATTTTTTAGTAGATTCAGCTCAGTATGTTGGCAGAAAATTATGTGACTTTTCCTTTTTTTTAGGTGCTTTCCACTGGGGAACTGAGTTGAAATAATTCACTGACGAGGTCTAACATCAAATCGAAGAAAGGTGAGTGGCAGGAAAAAAAGGAAGGAAAAAGAAAGGAGAAAAGCAAGCCCCACTTTGGAGCCAGCTACCCCCATCTTAACGAAGTCATAGCCTCACTATGGGGCAAAAGCTCAGCTTTTACATTGGAGTATGCTGTAGTCAGGATTGCAGCCACCTACCTGCAGTGCCTCACTGTAGCCACTGCACCCAATCACGGGACATGGGCAGGACAGTGTTTTACCAGCTGCCTTTGATTTTATAAGAGATAAGCAGTGCTCATTAACAAGACTCACAGTTGGAGACCACAGTTCTTTGTTTAGGCAGAGGGACAGGATGGTTAAGACTCGGCAGCACTAGCCCCTGGCCACACTGCTGTGTCTTAGCACCAGGGAAGCTCACACCATCACTGTGAGCTTGCAATTTGCTGCCAAAGCAGGCATGATACCCTCAGACAAAATTGCAAATAACTGAATTGTCCTTTCTTACTGAAAATACAGAGATTAGGCCACCTACTCTCCTACCAGTATTAGACAAAACCACAAGAGCAGTTTAAATCTGAAGTCTCCCTCACAGACAATTAATAACCTTTCACAGTCTTCATACAAATGGTAATCAGATGAACTGTAGTCACTTTATCTGTCCATAACTAAAGACTGAATGATAGGTTGCATTAAACGCCCTTCAAAACTAGTAAGTTTATTTTTGTACTATGGTATTACTTGGATGTCATATTCTGTCCATATGTGTTTAACTTCTTCAACAAGTAGTCTGTGTGGGGCTGTCCCACCAGAACTTACCAAGCAGTCTGCGACCAGCACTGCTGGAGTTACTACAGATATCACAAAGCAGAACAAAACTATTCCTATAATCACAGAACCAGAGTATGGAAAGGTTAGAAGGAACCACAGTGTGTCATGTGTTTCAAGCTCCTTGTTCAAACAGGGTCATCCTAAAGCACATGGCACAGGATTGTACCCAGATGGTTCTTGAGTATCTCCAGTGACGCTGAGTCCTCTCTGGGCAATCTATTCATGTGTGTGGTTACAGAGATGCTCCAGTCCCTTAATCCTCTTTGTTGCCCTCTGATGGACCTACTCCAGAGCTCCAAGTCTCTCTCTTACAGAGAAGCCCAGGACTGGACACAGCATTCCAGATGATGCTTCTCCAGGGCTGAGCAGAGGGGC
>VZTB01011570.1:2584-20596 GCA_013397245.1 Thryothorus ludovicianus | reverse complement strand
GTGGAGTCTCACAGGAGTAGACCCTAGTGCCAGAATCACCTCCCTCAATCTGCTGGCTACATATTTTTTTATGTATTCCAAGATATATTTGGCTTTTTAGACTGCAAGAGCCAATTTCCAAGTAATGCTGAGTTAATTTATCCACCATACCCCCAAGTCCTTCTGCACACATCTGCTTTGAAATATGTGTGTTGGTACATGTGTGCATATTGAATATATAATGCACACACCTATTATTTTTTTCTTTAACAGACAAATGGGAATTTTATCCTACATGCATATTCTGGAATTGTGGACTTTTTGTATTTTTTTTAAAGAAATTTTAAACATCAAATATTTTCAAGGTAAAATTTGGAAGAAAATGCTTTTCAGTTTTTCAGATGAATTAAAACTTTCAAGCTACTATGGCAGATCTTTTAAAGGGAAAAGTTGAAGTAAAAAAAAGTTAAAGTTTATTAGAAGTCAAAGTATTAGCAGAAGGCCTACACTTCTGCAATTCTTTTCTTCTCTTAAAGAAAAAAATAAACTAAAACAACCAAAAAAACCAAAATCACCTCGCTAAAATATATTTCATTCTTGGTTGTTTTGATTTCAGTAATCCAGCACTTCTAACCAGATAAAATATTTTGCAGTCCATGAACTGTCAGTTTTCTTTCACCTAAAGAACATATAATATATCAGTCAAAATAAACATGTAAGAAGACAGAGAATCGTGTTCCAGGGCAAAAAGGAGAGTATCAGCAATGCGTTTCAGGGAGAGAATTACTTCGCTCTGGTTATTTCGTAAGCCCATCCTTTAAACACAGGCAATCTCTATGAGAGAAGAAACTTCAGGGGAAATAACTGTTGTGCTTTTGAATTTAGCTAGAGCAAAAGCCTGGAAAGTAATGCCTCCTGCTGATAAAGCACCCTCCTGCAGTGGCCCCGATAGAACTGATGTGCTACACATTCATTGAGCAAACTCCTCTGAGACCTCCCAGGGGACAGTTAGTGATCATCATGCTCCATCTTGGCAGAGGCACTTTTACTGAGACAGTCTTAAAAACACGTGGGGGCAAAACCCCCAACTCCTCAGACCTGTCAAAACGTGGGCTCTTGGGTCTATTTTTCATATGAGTTTCACTTGATAGACATAGAATTTTTTTTCTGAATCTATCTCTGACGTATGTCTTTAGCTTAAAACTAAAACTAAAGTCCTTACTCAGGCAACTTTCAAAACAGTTTAGGATTGGGGAGTTCTATGCCATGGGTATTTACTCTGAACTTTCAATGAGCTGTAAGTAATACATTTGACCTCATGTGATCCAGTGTAACGGCTTTTTTTATTTTTTTGCATTGAAGGAATGGTTTTAAAATCTCTTCCCGTTGATTTATATGGAAAATCTTAACTTATATGGTTTATGTAACCTTGTTCCTACGCTTATTCTTGTAAACATAGTTCCCTTCACTTTTTAAAATAAAATAACCTGTGAAATTGAGGAAACAGAAAGAATATTCAGCTATGGGGTTTCAATAGGAAAATGAGATCCTTCAATCATTTTCCTTTGACTTTACTTTTTAAAGATAAATTTTTCATGTCAGAATTGTCCAAAATACTAGAAAACACTGTTATTTTTACTTGTTCTTCTATCTGCAATATTAAAGAAAATTGTTTAAATATTGTCTTTTGGAAAAATTAGAGAACTCATTGAATGATATCACTGTACCTGTAACTATATCTGTCAGCCCTGGTTTGTATTATTGATCCATTATTTTCTGTATAAAATACCTTAGTTTTTTTGAACAGTGTCTAATTCTATTATAAATCCTAGGAAACAATTCTGTCAAACCTTATGTTATTCCTCTAACATATGCTTGGAAACCAATTTTTATACATCTTAACTGCTAAGTATTCCCATAGAAGGCCTTTTGTCTCAGAATCAGCATCTGGTTCAAAAGAAAATGTGAAGATTTTCAGCAGTTACTGGCAGTTTGAGCAAGCACTGACCCCTGGGTAAAATGAATAAACAGTGGATTTGAGAACAGAAGGAATCCTCAGAATACTATTGACTCACAGTAATAGGCAGACATGATGTCCTGGGGTCAGTACAAGTCTCATTTGTAGATAAGCTGCAAAAAGAAATAATTCCATCACCAAAGAAAGGTCAACGGTTAAGTATGATACGATTGTTTTGAACTAATCTTCCAGTGACAAATTTCTGAACTATGAAGGAGTTCTTCAGTTTCAGTAATATATTTCAAGGTCTTTTTGAATGCACTTCATGTTTCTAGATGCACTTAGCAAAGAAAAACCTATTGGAAGATTTTGGATGAAAGGAAGGACTGAAGGAAAGGGAATGTTAAGTTTCATTTCTAAAGTAAGGTTTGCATGTAATCTTTATAATTTTCTGGCACCAAATATTTTGGAAAAAAAATCTTTTCCCTAGAATGACGTATTTCAATAAAAAATCTTTTCCCTAGAATGACGTATTTCAATATAAGTATGAAGGAGGAAAAAAATATTTTTTATTAAATTAACAAATGATAGGGATGTGTTGGATACCACAAACATAATTAAATAAGGTCATGTTTCCCTACTTGGACTTGATTCTTCAGTAATATTTTTGTGCTGATCTGAATTTTCTTTTTTTCTTTTTTACTTTGTTTTTTTTCTTTTTAACATAACTTCGGGTTCAGAATGTTATACTTTAGGAAAAGGAGAAATAATTAAATAGCCTGTAAAACACTCTCAATTTCCTTCCAATCAGAAGATGATAGTTGAATATTTGAAAAACACTGTTGGTTAAGTGGTACTTACATTTGTCTGTTGTAACCCCTATACAACACAAAGACTAAGTATCCTCGGGCTAACATTCCATACCTACCTTGACATTTCCTGTGCAGCAGTCTGGGAGGAAGTTTCCCCACTTTTGAAAGCAGGAATATCTTAATGAAGATCCTGTGACTGAATTTCAGTGCTTTTTTGTAGACCTCCAGAAAAAATGTTAGCCAGCTTTGTGGATAGTCAAATACTCATCAAAGAATGTAGATAGAAAGGCTGTAGCAAGAATGATGATCCCCATGCTTGAAAGTAGGGGAATCATGAAAAGGAAACAGAGGAGTATTTTCCCATTACAGTTCTGACAAAATGCCTTAGAGTTTATGAACATGTAATTTTACTTTCTACTGTACATGTTTATGAACATGTAAATTTACTTTCTACTGTAATTTACTGAAATTATTTTGACACAGATGTTTCGGCTTCCTTAAAAGGCAATAAAAACTCTTCCAGGAAATATCTTATTCTGTTATTAAAATGTACAGAAGAAGTGAAATAAACCACAGGAATTACTGATTTGCATCATCAACTCATGGAATGTCACCTTGTGAGAGAAATTTGTTTAGTGCCTCTTCTAAAATCAATAGAAATGTCATGTACTTTGAAGTGGCAAAACAAAATAAGATTTTAGATAATTAGATAGTAAAAACATTGAATGAGGTACTGAAGCTGGTATATGAATTTGAAATCCTAATTTCTGAGCTTTCATAAGAGTTTTTGCCAGGCCATGCTATTTTATCAATAATGCTTATTATTTTTCAGATGATGACAAATATCTTTTATTTTAATGCACACAATTTTATTTCATTTTCTTTATTGTATTCATCAGTGACGATCTCGCTCTTATTTCTCCTAAGTCTGGGACCTCATTCACACTTCTATTCATTTATTGGAATTGCTCAATTCTGTTGAGAAACTTAGGAGGAGATATTGAAAAATTAACTGAAAGTTTCATATTCAGATGTCTGCTTTTTATGATCCTGCAACTCTATTGGCAATAGTCTCACTGGCTAGATTGTTTGAACTTTGTGTCATTTTCTTATGATCAAACTTGCTTACTTTTATAGCTTGGCATGATGTTAACATTAATACCGGTTTGAAAATCTTCTAAAACTTTTTATTCATCAAATGCATGTTAATAATTCTAGGTCTTGCACATGGGAGCTTTTGTGTTTTGCTTTAAAAGAGCTACTTGTCAAAACTACTGACACCCCAGATGCCTAAAAGAAAGGAGCATGTTAAATGACCAAGTCCTGGCCTTACCTTGACCCCTCTCTGTTCTCCAACGTTGTATATTAAAACTGTTAAAAGCTTGATGTTAATTAATTCAGAATCTTAATAATTCTGCAGGTTCAGAAGATCCACTAAAGCAAAAGCTCTAAATAATTATGTTCTGAGGACATAATTATAACTCCAGCAATAAGTTCTACAAAATCATTCATTTGACTTTTACTTTTCCCCTTAGTAGTGTTTTTAATGAACAATTTAAAATTTTCTAATGGTAAAATAAAAATCAGACCCTAAAAGCATATTTTATGAAATGGGAGTTATTTGATTTGGCTGAAGCCTCCAGATGAATTTGATGTAATTTTCTCTTCTAAAATCAGTTAAGAGTTCAGACTGCATGAGGATAAACAACATAGCTTTACTTTCTTGAACAAAAGGAAAAAATACTTTTTCCAACTCACTTCAAATAAATATCACTAAGGTTAACATGCTTTGGAATGAATTAAGGGAGAATCTAAGCTGTTTGTACCCTTTCAAGCAAGGAACTGCAGCACTAATAAGGACTAGAAGAAGACTGAACCCAAATCAGATGCCAAGAATTATTTAGCTTTGTCTCAAGCTATTCAACTTCTGAAGGATGAATCAAAAATGTAAGATAATGAGCAAGGCAAGACTGAGAACTACTTCCTTATCGCATCCTTTCTCTTTTTCATTGTAAAAGTAGTAAACTCCTGAGTATTGCCTGAAATACAACTTTTAAACCTCAAAAATTATTACAACATAGTAACTTCAATCAGAACATAGATACACTCAGCTGTACTTCAGCATTTGAGAATGATGCCTTGCTTAAATAATTTGACTGATGGACTCAGCATAGTCAGTCATATGGGTGGAACTGCTCAACAGGTCGTCAGAGCCCTGAACCATATTTCTCACTCTGGCTGTGTGTGAGTGAAGGCTGACAAACCTAGCATTGTCTAACTTCAGGAATTCAGAGGAGAATTTTCCAAGATAGGCACTACTAGCTTGAGCTTTATGTAGGAGTTTCTCTATGCTCTTTTAAATCAAGGGAAGGAGAAGCAGTCCCTAATGGTGTTATGCATGATAATCAAATTTCCTGGTTAAAATGTACTCACCCAAAGGTCAAATCTCAAGCCCTCAAATCTTGTTTCAGAGCTCTGCAGTACTGCTTGTCCTCTCAGCAGAGGTCTGCTGCTTTGGAGGATAAGGAAACATTTACATAAGAATGTTATACAACTCCACAGTTTAAAAAAAATCAACAATTTATGACTGACAATGAGAAAGAAGAAGCAAAGGTCCAAAGAAAGCATCACAGATGCAAACCAAGTACTAGATTGCAATTCTGTAGGTTTTGCTTTTTATGTTTTTCCCCCAAATATGTATATAATTGGAGAAAATGTTCTTTTGCTAGCTTATTTTGTGGTGCATTTTTCCCTACCTTAGAGGAAGGCACTGCCATAGTATAGAATTTTCAATATAAAAACATGCTTATTAAATAATTGAAAAGGTGCATGCCAAATTCCCTAACTTAATTAAAATGTAGATAAGTTTCTGGTTTACTGACACAATGGCGTTTCTGTGTTCCTGTAGTCATTACTTAATGCTCATGTCACTTAGCCTACATTAGAAGTTTAACTTTGTGGTTTTGGGGCTGACTTCAGTTTTAAGAAAAAAAAAGAAGACAGGACTTGCATGAACTATTTTATTCAAAAATAATTTCTCCTCTCTCACAAAGTTTTTTCTCAGCCATAAGTGTTCTCTTTCAGGCATACACAAAACAAAAATCTAAATTATGGTCACAGTGAGATCATCATACCATGATCTTTGCTCTCAATTGCCCTGTTGTTTCACAACTGACAAGAGGAATGCCTCAGTTGTCAGTGCCTCTCGTGCTTGCCCTAGTGGCATGTGAATTTCTAGCTAAACTGTGCAGTGACTTTTCCCTATATCTGTTAGCACCAGATGAAGAACAGTTGGCAAAGAGCATTTCCAGGCTCTTTAGCTAATATCTGACTCCGTAGTGAAACAAGACTCAGCTATGGCTGTTTTGCTGGAGTCACACAAATATACTGCACAAGAGGTAATTCAGTTCAGTGTAAACAGGCTGATGTCAGTAACAGAAACCGAATAAAGCCATTACTTCATGGCTTCTCATTTAGTCATTACTTAAACTCCAGCAAAAAGATTTTTTTGAAATTCAATACACAGTTTCCTGCTCTTTTGATCTAAAAGAGGAAAATGATCTCTTTTCAAAGAGCCAATGTTTAAAAGAACATAGGAATGAACATTTTACCACTGTAAACTGCAAGCATGTAAATTACTGGGAGTAGTTCCTGCCTTTGTTGCTAGAGATAAAATGAGAGCTTTGTTTAGCTGGAGGCACAGTGATTGATAAGCTCCCCTAAAGGTTTTATGGGGTTCTCGTTGTTTAGTTTTAGGGGGCTGTTTGTTGTTTGGTGTGTGGACTTTTTTGGCACTTTTTAAGTTCAATTTTATCTTATTTTTGTTCATTTGTTTTCATTTTAAATCCAGATTAAATTTTAAATACAAAATCCAAATTCAGTGGTTTTAATTATTTTGTAACAAAGTTTCACATCTCTTTTACCTCAAAATTTGATCACACAAGCTTATTTCCACCCTACTTCTAATGGTTTTTAGGTGAGAGTCAGATGTCCCTTTGTTTCCAATCTAGAAAGGCTGGTATCCAAAGTGTGTCATTTGTTTGAATGAATGCATTAGAAATTGAAAGATGTATGAAATATGAAAGAGTTAATAGTTAAGGACATGATCTAGGTTAGATTAAATTATGATTACTGACAGGACATTTATTGGACTTCAGAGTAGATAAATGAAATGCAAATAGAGGAATTATTTCAGGAGGAACTTCAGGCTTTCCAGTGTTTTTAAAGAGAAATTAAAGCAGTTTCCACTATGGCTTTCTCAGCAACTTCACTTTGACAAACAACATTTTGGTAGTGACCAACCTAGAATTAAATATATTCTATCAAAAATATAATCTTTTAAAAAAAAATTACTTTGATTCAGAATTATAGGTCATGTTAGAAGGAACAGTGGCTAAGAAGACTATTAAATTAATGCATTCATTCTTGTGAGCATTTCTGATAAAATAGGATTAAAGATAATAGAGAACAGGATGATTAAAAAAATCCCTGATAGTTATTTATGGCAGAAAGGAGAATATAAACTCCAAGGGTTTAAGAGAGAGGGCTTAGAATTATTGAGGTAATTGTACATAGAAAACTAACTGAAAAATCGTTTCTCCAAGGCACTGGTTATACACATGCATGTTATATATTTACTTCCTGATCATCTCATTTAAGAGGCTGCTTTCAGTATTGTTTGTCAGGTATATTCTCTTTTATTTCTGTAGCTCGAGAGATTGCTGTTTAAATTATACTTAGTTTGCAATATTTTTTTTCAGGTAAAAATGAGTAGGAGTGAAGGACACAGACATCCCCAAAACACAGTAAATACTGACAGACTTCAGCTCTTGATGTTTCATAAACTTACTAGGTCTTTCCCTGTTGATCTGGAACTTCTCCATTGCTTTCATACCTATCTAGATGAAGTTATCTGGTTCTCAAGTGAACCATTAAATAATCCAGAAAATAAACAAAATATTGCATGCTTCTGTTGTGCCATCTGATTTCAGATACAATCTGGATACACCTCATTTACACTGACTGGATTGAATATCGAATAAAAAGTAATCTTAAAAATACTTTGATGCAACTATTTCAATATAGAGTAACTAGAAGAGGAGTAGATTATGCCCACATTTTACAAACAGTTTACAGCTGTGGAATTTGGCCAAGGGTAAGGAAATTAATTATATGCCATCTCTGGTACATACAGCTTAAATACAAAATTGCTGCCTTACACAAGAGTCTGTATCATCTAAGTTATTAATTAGGATTTAAGTAGGATATGAAAGGAACCTACAGTTAAACATTGTTATGGAAAAAGAAGTGCAATTTCACACAGTCACTGGGAATTTGAAAGACAGCAGGCTTGTACTTGGGCTGTTTTCTGCAGAGAACATAGTTCTGGTCTCTTCTAGCAGTGTTCCCTTAGTGGGGGGGTGGGGCTGTGCCAGCGTCTATAATTTATGGAAAGATTAATTTATATATTGTGTTGTTACCTGGGTTTCTTGTTAGGTCCTTCCTGTTTACTACTTGTGCTACATATGTTTTAGGTGAAGATTCAGGCAAATATATGTTTAGCTGCAGCATCTCTTTTCCTGAGCAATTAGTGTACATTGTGCATGATAATTCTTCTTCTACTGCGCTTCCTCTGTTGGGACAGATGACTTCAGGTTTGTTTGTTTCACTTATTAGAATGAATAAGATTATTAAATATCCCTAAAAATAAAGACAAATGTTGAAAAATTGCACAACATGAAGTTATTTTTCCTGGTTCAACAACCCCACAGAAATTCAGACGTTCCTGCCTTTAGAAACTTTTCTAGCGACTTGGCTTCTCTTATGCAGTAACTTAGGAAATTTAATCATAAAAATATAAACTTGGTAACCATAATTCTGTCTGCTTCCCTCATCCAGCGTTAGTAAATAAGTCAACTTTGTACACAGGGGAATAGGCCTGGTCATCAAAGCCAATAGTCTTGAATATCAGGGACAAGTCGTAGGGCTTGAGCACTCTAACAGCTTTCTGCAGAGCAGCATTGGGCTTAGCTTAACTTGTAGGAGGAAGACGGGAAAATAAAAGTTGGTGAGCAAGGAAACAAGCTAAAGAAGCTGCCCGCTGTCTGCAGATTGCTGGCACGGATTGTTCCCTCGCTCGTGTCGGGGGCTGCCGCCCGCCCCCCTTGCTCACCTGCGGGGCCGGGCAGGCTGCAGCGTGCGCGGGGCTCCGAGCGCAGCGCCAGCGCCCTCGGCTGCTGCTCCGAGCAACGAGGCCAGGCGGGAACCGCCTCTCCTTTGACGGGACATGGATCTGGATATCTGCCCTCCGGCCAAATGCCAACTTTCCCAACCTGTTGGGAAATGCCTTATCTCTGAGTCTCTGCGCTGTTCTGTCAGCTTTGGCTAATGAGCCATCAGATTCAGAAGTTACTGATGTGAGACAGATAGCTGAAAAAGTATGGTGATTGCACAAGCAAAGCCTCTTTAGAAAAGCAGGCTAGTGCAAACTTAAAAATTAAATTAAATAAAAAACATCTAAAACAAGTGAAATGGCAGTAACAGAAATATCACATAAAAAAGAAGGTGCTTCAGAAAAAATGACTGGAAAAGAGGCATTAAAAGAAAGAAGAATAAACAAAGATTTCAAATTAAGAAAAGTATATAAAATAGAAGTAAAAATAGGCAACAAATGAAAGGAAAAAGAGAAACTGATCTACACTAGGAATTAAATATGGAAAAAGAACAAAAAATGCTCAGAATTAAAGGAAAGAAAAATTAAGACAATGGTGCGAGCTGAAACTGAAGATGGACAGTTAAATTTACTTAAATATTAATTTTCATTGCTCGTGCCAGGTTAAGGATTTCCAGAAAAACTTATGTTACTGTTGCAGTGCTCAGGTTCCCAGGGTATCTTTACTGTCTCAATCCATGCATAACATGAATCTTTCAGTTTCTTAACTAGACAGTCTTAAAGTTTCAAATTGTCTGTGACTGTAATAAAAATAACTCATTCAAAATTTATAAAATTACATCAAATATATATACTTGCTTTGCCTTATCTTTGTTTTTATATAATAAATCTATTTTCAAATGAACTCTAATTTCATAAACTCAATGGATATCTCATTAAAAATTTCCTAGAACTTTGGCATTTGTCTTGGTACTCCCAAAGTTCTGAAATATTTATTTTTAAAAAACATGATTTTTTAATATAAGTTTGCAAATATTGATCACAACATTCAAATGAAATCTAGCATAGAGTTCCATCTGATGCTCATTGATCTGCAATGTTTACTATCACTGCTTACTTATTTAGTTAATTTGTTGATAGTCTATGCTTGGGGGAAGGGTTTTTAATTAAAATTTATGTTCCTCTGATTTTGAAGTATAATCTGTAAGTCTGTGTCATCCCTACAGTGGTCATAGTGTCACCTTGCAGTCACAGAGACCTTGAATTTTTCTTGCCTGGCTGCACGAGAAAGAATCCAATTTTTTCTACCTTTGCTTTCTTAACATGCTTTAAAAGGAATATTCAAAAGAGATGAGTTTATAGATGAGGAATGGTGATGAGTAAGTCTGATGAAAATTGCCTTTTTTTGAAAAATTATATGATTACTAAATTATCATGGAAGTTGTGCATCACACATGCAATTTTTATATTTAATTTTAATATATTTATTTCTTTATTATATTTATTAGAAGAATATTAGCACTCATTTGGATTGACCTGAACCACCCAGAAGCACTATACATTCCGACTTCATGTCAACAGAAACTTTACACCATAAATTATCATTTTTATCTTCTATCCTTCACAAGATGGTAGTAAATCTCAATGGAGGAAAAAAATGGTAAACATTTTTATGATATTCTAATAGACTCTGGTAGTTTATTTTCAAGTTAATATTGCAGAAAACAGGATACCATAAAAGAGACTCCTAGAGCATTCCACTGAATCCAGTATTCCAATACTCCAGTACTAAGGGGTTCTTCCTTGTAATGCTTAAGGTTTAGAAATCTTATTAAAATGTTACGCTTTGTGACCTACACGCTTTGAACAAGCACTGGGATTTTCTGTTCATTTTATAGATTGGATGACTGAGATCAAAACCCTGTCCCCTTTATTATGTTGCTTGAAGGTAGCTCCAAGGTACTGCAGGCTGATCAGTATGGAGCTGGACAGAAGTAGAAATGTTAGTGATTCACTAACTGGGCTTTGCATTTTAATAACATTAAGTAAAGCATAAGGCTAGAATTTGCATTATAGAGGTTTTATCCTTAAAATTTATTTATTCAGCAGCATAATTACAAGTAATGTTGAGGAAATGACTTAATTTGACATTTTTCAACGTGCTGAGGTAATATAAGTTTTATATCTAATGTGGGACTATTTCTTCTAAAGCTGT
This sequence comes from Thryothorus ludovicianus, assembly GCA_013397245.1. Lineage (NCBI taxonomy): Eukaryota > Metazoa > Chordata > Aves > Passeriformes > Certhiidae > Thryothorus > Thryothorus ludovicianus. The sequence goes on along the minus strand of VZTB01011570.1, from coordinate 9,461 downwards.
CCCTCCCTTTGTCCCCATGATAAAGCAGCTAAACAGGATAAAGTATGTCCATCCATTAAGCCAGGGTGTGTAATCTGTTTTCACTGACTTTTCACAAATCGTTCAGCAAGAGGTGTGGAAATCAGTGTTTGCTGAGGAAAGCTTAGCTGGTATATTGCCCCTAAAAATATTGAGGTTCCTTGTAGTGAAGGAGTGTTAATGTATGAGGTTATTGGAGGCAGCTCTTTTATAGGATGGTTGACAGCGCAGTAGCAATGAGTCAAATGAAAAATACTAAACACTACTCTGAAAACTTCAGAGAACCTACATTTCTCCTTAGTTCTGCACTGTGTTAAAATATTTTTATGTGACTTTTTTTTCCAGTCTTCTCAATATGGAGTATACATCAAAACCAAGATCTGCTTAATTATAGTCTAAAATAATTTCTTTATTAACCACCAGCAAATCAACTCAAATATATCTATACTATATTTAAAAGCATTGTTTAAAATTTGGTATCCATCATCCCTTCATAGAATCATAGAATCATTTAGTTTGGAAAAGACTTCTAAGATCAATGTGTCCAACAGTTAATCCAACACTGACAGCTCATATTCAGATGGCTGTGGACCAGCACCTCCAGATTCTTTTCCAACCAGCAGCATTCCAGCCATTCAGCTGCAAGCCTGTAGCATAGTACCAAAGCAGATACTCCTGCAGTTCATGAAGAACACACAATGGGGGAAAATTTTTACTTGAAAAGCTCAAACCAGTGCAAGAGTCCTCTATAGAGAAAGGTGTGAAAGGGTAAACTACAAGCGTAATTTCCCAAGAGTCCTTCACCTGTGCTGCTTTGTGTGGCTTAGAGACAGGAATAAAAGGGAAGGAAAGAAAAAAGAAAAAGGAGAGAATTTGATCTTGGGAAAGAGGAGATGGGGAGAAACAACGTTGGTTTAATATTTGTTCTTACTACTAGTTTCTATTTTAAGAGGGAATAAATTATTTTTGCCTCAATCAGATCTACTTTAGCCTGAACTTACCCGTCACAGAAACAAATGTATAGTTTAATGGAAAATAAACTACCATTAAGTGAACATGTAACTGACAGGAAAGCTTTATTCTGCAATTAGGTATTTCTTACTAACTGTCAAACTGCAAGATTATTCTTTTGTCCTTCATCTTATAATACTTAATTAGCAACTTGCATAAAACCAAAGAATTTTATCAATTTTAGTGCTGGTATGCTGGGTAATATTTGAAAGTAATTCAGGTAGTAGTCTTAAGTCAAATAGATATCAACAACTCAGTCTGATATTCAAGAGATTATATTTGATAAGGAAAAATCCCAAATTTTTAAACTTATCAATAACTGGGTGAAGGAATGGAAGAACAGCATTAGTGAGTAAGCAGTAGAAATGAGCAAGGCAACTGCAAGTTACAATGAATAATAAGTCAAATGTTTTTCACATTATTGTGTTTCCAACATGTTCAATAGATGCATTGTCTGAAACAAAATTAATTGATTTTTCCATCTCACATGGAAAGTGGTAAGTCATCCACTCCAATCATGTATCTAATTTTGGGACACACAGATAGAATATAGACCACTTGGCCAGAACCCAGCAAGAGAAAGAAAATAATCAGAAATCTAGAAAACATGATGTACAAAATGGAATAGAGAACTAGGGATATATAGTTTAAAGAAAGAAAAATGCTAGATGTAAAGGCCTGAAGCACAGCGAATATTCTATTCTTCAAACCAGCAGTAGACAGCACAAAGAATACATTAACTTAGGGAGAAAAGGAGAGAGTTTTTCAGGAAATATAAGGTAGTAATGGGTTAGATTATTTAGGAAACTGTTGAATTTCTGTCACAGGAAATCTTAAAAATTGTCTAGACAAGTACATGGACTGTGATTTTTTCCTTCAGGCGAAAGGAGGCAAATGGACACCTAAGGTCTCTTTTTAAGGTTTTTTTAAGATTTGGCTGGTTAGTCTGAGTTTGTTGTTTTTCATGTTGCAAAGATCATTATCCTTGTGAAATATTCAGAATACCTTGAAATAAAGTTACAAAAATATTTGTTCTACTATCATAAAACTGTCAAATCATAAATAATCACCTCATAAAATTTCTGAAATACTTGGAAGTACCAATTTCAGTGAAATAAACAGAGTCTGTGTTTTTTTTGAGACTTTTCAAGTACTGCTTCCTCTCTGGTGAATACTTTAATTCCTTGCCAAAGTTTTCTAAATATCAGGGGTATTGAATAAGTATTAGCAATCTTTGACATCAGCAAGACCTGAATGTTTTCCAGTCTTTCATCTCTGTTGAAAGTGATATGTAAACTTTTTATGACTTTTCTTCTTTTATTTTTTAATCTATCTCTGTGTTTGACAGAAAGTAGATGAGTTCTTCTGGCCAGCTATTAGTCTGAAATAGTCCAGAATAGCAGAAGGACATTTCTTTGGAAAATTATGACTGGTGCCATCCTTAGAACACAACAATAAGTGTATAATTATTTTTGAATGAACTAGTAGAGACATTTTGGAAATGGTGAACAATGCTCCTTAAGCAGGCAACGTACATTATTTTTAAATATAAATAGAATCCTAGAGAGACTTGGAACCAATTACTAATATAATTTTATGATGCAAATCTACTGGTGCTTGGAAATTCTCTCTTTATTCTGTGGCCAAATAAAAACTGAATCATCATGTTTACACCATGCGTGCCAACAGCAACTTCAAGAATAAGATTTTGTAGTGGTATAATTTTCATGCTAAATATTTATGTTGAGTTTCCCTGACAATAACAACATTTGAAACTATGAAGATTCTGTGGGAGATCTAACCACTCCAAAATTTCTAACCTCTCTTTTCTGGTTTTATTATGGCCATTTACTCATATTTTTGAAGGGCAAAAAATACAATAGAAGTGATATTTCCTTGTTTAACAGATGGCTAAGACTAGAAGTACATAAGAAATATTATTTATATGAAATAAACATTGTACTTTATCACTTCAAGAAAAAAATAAAAAGGAACGATTTCATACTTAGGAAAAACGCACTGGCTGTTTTGATACTAAAAATTGGTCAACAAATATTATTTGAGCACAAATGTTATAGACTGTTAAACAGCAAGCATAAAAGTCTATAATGACAACATTAGACATAGTTTCTACCTTTCTATTTTTGAATGGTAGAGAAAAAAATTATCATTGATTTACTACTTGGAAGGATTTTTAGTGTTGCTTCATGAAAATCACTGCTATAAATACGACTCATTTGTGAAAATTCCTTTTTAGAAAAAGGTTAAAGGCAAATTATGAAAAGAAAAACATTAAAGTACAAAGTTTTTTTGTAGTTAATCAGGGAAAAAGTTGATTTCACACTTTTCTAGTACTACTCTTTGCTATTTCTGAACGATTTTATCATTATTCTGTGATGCTGCTCTTTAGTTATTAGTGACTTTGTTGAATGAAGAGTGAAAAATCTCTAAAATCATTGACTTTTTCATATTAATAAAAAAGGTAAAGAAAAGAATTATATTGTGTCTTAGTGACATTTTTACTCATAGTATTGAATAGGATATTTGTGGGATTAATATTACATCCTTTTTATTTTCTTGATTATGGAAGCAGTCAGACAAAGAAGGGACAAAAAGTTTTCTTGTCACCAGTCTGTCACCCCATCCACTATAAATATTTGTGCCCAACCCATGAGGCAGTTGCTCACCCACCACTTGACATGTTAATCCACTTGAATGTTGGACATTTTGTACAGAAGGATTCTATGAGAGACAGTATAGAAATTCGGATTTTACTGAAATCCTAATAGATATCATCAACTGACTTCCCTTGATCAGCTAGGTGGGTTACCTTGTCATAAAAGGAATTGAAGTTTGATAAACAGGACATTTCTCTCATAAAGCTGTGCTGGCTGTGATCAAAGACTGCATTGTCTTTCTGGTGTTTTCCAACATCTCCCAGAATAATCTTAACCGTAACTTTATCAGGCACTGAAGAGAGACTGACAGGCCTCTAGTACCAAGGGTAGTCTTGTCGTTCTTGAAAATCAGGACAATATTCACCAGCTTACAGACATCTGGGACAACTCTTAATTCCAGGACCACTCAAAAATCATTGAGAAAGATTTTGCCCTCTGTCATTTGAGGATTCTTGGATGAATCCCATTGATGACTTAAGATCCAGCTTTTATAGTTTACAGATTCTGTGCTGTTTAAGTGGGTAGTTCTGGGTTTCATATTAAGTGGCACTAAGCTCTCTTCACAGAGTAGGCAGACAAAACAATTCCTTCTCTACCTCAATACCAAGGACAACTGTCAGGCTCAAGAGCAAAAACAACGGTGAAGTGAGAAGGAAAAAACAAGGAGGATGGACTCTATATGAATCTATAATTGGACAATTAACTCCAATATGTAAATGGATGAGAACTTATAAAAGTGTGAGACCTCGTCCATTTACATATTGGGGCATCCATTTTGTGATGCATCTTGGGCATAGTCTGGCTGGGCTCTTGTGCAGCCCAAGTGTACCATTGAGACCTTTTAATAAATACCTACTATTTCCTTTTGCTCTGTCTAATCTCTCTTCCAGGTCAGCTTCTGGAGGGCATCACCATCAGTCCCCATAGATTTATAGGGATCCATTCTGATCCTGCACAAATTCAAGGTTAACTGGGACCTGATCATTCCTGCAGTCATGGTCCTCCAGCTCAGGGCACTCACACTCCCTTGCTCAATAATCCATGTTGAAGACAGAAGCAAGGAGTGCATTAAACTCCTCTGTCTCATCTCTGTGAGATGGCCATCCTCATCTCATAATGGGCCAATGCTATTTCTATGTTGCCTTTTGCCATTCACAGATTTGGAAAAAACTCTTTTTACTGCCTCTCACAGTTCTACTTACTCTCTTCACAGTTTCTACTCCAGTTGAGCTTTGGCCATGTGAATTTTTTCCCTGCAGTGACAAATGGCATCCCTGTCTCTTAGACTCCTTCTTTATTGGATAATTACTGGGTGTTTACCCATCTCTTAATTTTATTTTTCTTATTCTTATCTGTCATAAATATCTATAATAGTCTTCCTCCCCATAATCTATTAGTAAATTTTCCAGTATTTCAGCACAACCTTTTATTCTGGGTATCAATTTTTCAACATTCTTACTCCCTGTGAGTTCATTCTAACTGTTTTAAGTACCAATTTCTCTTACATTCAATTGCCTGTCCTCACATCCATCACACGATACACTATTTTTGACTATTTAATTGCCAGAATTTATTCAGTTCAGTCAGCCATTGGAAGATTTTTTCTATGTCCACTAGATATTCTGCTACAAAATGACAAATGTCTAATATTCATGGTGTGAGATTTACCAGGGAATTGGTAATTTAGGTTAAATTAATATTCTTATGCATTTTACTATATTCTGCTGTCCATCTTCTCAGCTTTCTGCTTTCTTCTTTTTTTGTGTCTCAAACACCACATTTGGGATTATTTTTCTGTTACTTCTACTGAAACCACAAATCCATACACAGATAATATGGATCCAAGTTCATCTCCCCACTTTTCTCAGAACTCTTCTTTTTCTTTTACTTACGATTACTTCTGTTCTTACTACTAGAGGCACAGGCTGATCTGCAGAGTGGTATTTCTGGCTGAAGCCAGTTGTTTAGAACTCATTCAAGAAGTACTTTGTTTTATTCAGTGTCAAAAGTTTTTGCAAAGGCAAAATAATATAGTTCTTATATTGACCAATGTCTCAATACTGGTAAGTAATGCAGGGAATTGAAACTGTATGGCATAACATAGCCCATTTTCCAAGATAACAACAATTTCCCTCACTCTGTCATGAAAACTTACTGATCCATGGAAGCACTCATGGTTTTTAGCATCCATTTAAATAATTACTGCACCATACCCTTTAAGGGAGAAAATGCACAACTAGAATAGAAAATCTTGAAGTCAAATTTATTCCACATAATGTAGAAGATGAAAAAAGGAGGAAAAAAACCCTAGAGGAACATGTTCACACAGCACTAAACACTAGTGTCTGCAAATAAGCTATTGAAACTGGTTAGAAAATTGTTGATAGTCATAATGTTCTGTACCTACAAAAATCAAAAATCAATCTATGCAAAAAAAACCCAAAAAAAATCAAACCAAAAACACAGGAAACCCTCCAACTATTCAAAAATAAACCTTGAAACACCTCCACAAAAAGTTTCATAATAATTAAAAGGATAAAATCTTGTCCAAAGGGATTACAGCAAGAAATTCTCAAAAAGACTCAAGAAACTCACATAAATCTTATAGGGTAGAAAAAAAACAAAGGTGAAATATTACTTGGTGGCAATTTATGAACATTTTAAAATAAGAAATTGTGATAACTGCATTAAATCAAAATGCTATAGAAGGAATGACACATACTTCTAATTCTCTGTATTTAAAGCAATTGGTTATTTACCAACTTGTACTTAGGAGACTACTTATAGAAGATTTTTATCATCATATATCTTCATTTCAAATCTAGCAGTCAAACATGATGGCAGGTCATTATGAGGATAAAGTAAATCTAAGTTTCCAAAGACAAAACTCTCCCAAAAAACAAAGTAATGCATTTAGCAGAAGAGCTCACAAAATGTGGAAGAGAACACACAGTTATAAGCAGAACTGAAAATATTCAGATGTAAATTACATTATGATTTCCTTGAGGAGAATAAGTCTATCTGCAATGGTAATTTAGACACATTAGGTGTCTAAACCTAGATATTAAAACTATTTTCATGTCTGAAGCTAGATAAGAAAAATGTCAAAACAACCTAATCGGAATGTATAAATCTTATCTATGGTGCAAAAAAGCTAAGTAAAAAGAACA
>VZTB01011564.1:1271-16023 GCA_013397245.1 Thryothorus ludovicianus | reverse complement strand
CGCTGAACCCGGCCAACGACACATATGTTCTGAGAACATATGAAAAAAAGTTATGTTTTAATACAAAATCTCAGCTTATAAATGTGAAGGGAATTAGAGAAGACTTATTTGAAAATAAGAGATTAAAGTATTATGTCCAATCTGAAGAATAGTAGGGCCCATTTTCCTTAAATATTTGTAGGCAAATATTAGAAAATAAAAGCCTATTGAACTAAAATTCTGTTTAGGTGGCTATTATTCCTTGGTTAAGGTGTTTTTTAAATATTTTTTTGAAATAGCACAGTAAGATGCAACCTAAACTGTGTGTAGTAACATATTTATGTTTAAAATGAAGTTCCGTTTGGAAATAATTTAGAAATGGATCTGAATTGAAATTGACAGAAAAGTTCTTTTAAAAATACAGATGAATATTTGAGGTTTGTACATTTATATATATTACCCTATATAAAGATACGAAGATTTTTAAAAATCAAATTTAAAAGTAATTTTAAAATTTGAAACAAAAAAAATTAAATATTGCATTTGATAAGTGTCTGAAATCAATGTGTCAACATTATCATTATTTGGAGACCTATTTGAGAGGAAATGGACTGATTTTGCTGTGGAATTTAATTTCAATAAAATTTACTAATGTTAGATAAGGTGACAATTTCACTTATTGCCATTTACTCACTAGAGTTGCATTGATTTGAAGGTTCTTAAGCATTTCCAAAACTGATCTAAAGGAATCTCTATCAACTTTTTTTCTTGAGTAAATTGCAACAAAAAGAATGGGAAACTTTAAGGAGCCAACAACAAGATGCAGGTTTATCCCTGAATTCCTTACTGTGAAAGAGACCAGACATGCAGAGCCAGCCGCCTTGCAGTATTTCTGTGGAGAGATCTTGTGAATGTCATCCAGCAGTCACGCTCCAGACTCTGAGCTGGCCTTTCCACCCTTCGGGGAAGTCAGTCTTCTCTTCTGTCAGTGCATATTAATAAGGCAGGAACAAAAAACAGTAATTGAAATGAACACAGCACTGACCAATTAGTAACTTAAGGATAAAATTATAATGTGACGCAAATTCACTCCATCAGTTCTGCCAAATCATTTCTATCCTGATTGCTATAAATGATATGACCACAAGTCTCCTTTGATTACTAAGAGTCAGAAGCAGGCAGAGGCATGGTCTATTTGGACTAGGTACCAGAGGAATGTCTCTTGCTCTCTAAAGCTTGATATAATTAACACCCCAATGGTAGAGGACCAAAGAAATCGGTGAGCAGAGATTTCCTCCAGAATGTACAGAAAATGTTTTTCTGCAAAGATATGAACACTTTTCTCTAAAAACAGCCCCAAATTTTAAAAATCTTTAATGAAATTAATAAATATTTAATGATTACTCTTCATAAAGGAAAAAAGTAAATTGTTCTGCTTTCTTCTATTCCTGGGGTGCCAATTTTGCCTGAGGCTCCAGAACTCATCATTAAGTCTGTCCACCCATGGTTTCGTGTATCTTTTCTCAAGGACTTAGAGACTACAATTGTAAATGAGAGGTTGTTGTTGTTGTTGTTGTTGTTTATGTGTTGGGGTTTTGTGGTGGTTGTGTGTAGATGTGTATAGTTTCTTGTTTTTCTTTGAAGAAATGTCCTATTCATGTGTTGAAAATTAATTATCTACTAAATGCATATCCTTTTTACTTTTCATTAGTTAAGTTTGCATCTTCAACCTTTAAGAAAGTAATTTAGCTAAGAAAAGAAACAATTGCAAACAAGGAGAGATGCTATTGCTCTCACCAAATTAGCAATAATATTGTATTTGGTTTCATTAATGCAGAAGTAGATCTATGTTTATCCAGCTGATCAGCCAAAAACGTACCAGCATCCACACAGATGATAGATTACATAGAAAGTAAACTGTCTTTTAGAGAAGACAAAAATAACGCAAACCATAGAAAAATTACATGGCATCAAGTCTCTGCTCTCTATCCTATACATTTCTATATTCATATATCTGAGCACAATTTCCTTTTCTGCCATCCTGAGCCCTTCACACCAAATGACAAGTCACTCTGCTTAATAGTGAGAAATGAAGCAATACTATTGTTAGTTGAAAATTAAGCTAAGAAGTCCCCAGCAATTCAAACCAGTAGAAGCTATAAAAGTGTTTTTATCAGGAGTGCTTTTCTAAATCTTTAAATTCAAACAAGACATGAAAAAAAATCAAATATTTCAAATAAAAAATAGCAATAATACTCGAATACATTATTTAGAAAATTCTAGAATTAATATTTCAACCAAAAAAACCACAAATGGTAGCACAAACCACATAGAAATCATTTAAGTGTTACCTAGTCCTGAGCAGTGTGTTGAAAACTTTACCCTGATGTAGTCTGAGATGCTCTCCACAAATAATATTCCTATATTCCCTGACTCTTACTATACCTTTGCTCAAATTCTTAATGTCTTTCACTTTGAACAGGTTGACTAGACTAATCTTCATATTCTCACCCATTAATGAAAAGTTGAAAAACCTACATCTTTGAGAAGCTAAAGGAAGGCAGAAGCTTAGTATTTTCTACAGCTCTAAACAAAAAAACAACAAAAAAAAGAAAATCTAGGGGTTATTCTTTATCCATCTGCAAAGGAGCACAGAAATGGGGGTTTATAGGACACCCTTCTCCCTTTTGCATTCCTCCTCTCCCAGGGGAAACTTTGTTCAATTTATCTATGTTGCACAGGTAGAAAAAAAAAGACTCTTAGCAGCTGTGGATCACTTTGGCCTGAAGTATTTTTGATGAATTCTGTCTGTACTCAATCAGAATGAATTCTAAATATTCCAGCTTGTTATTGTGGTTCTGCTGAGCACAACTCTGTGTCAAATAGGGAGTATCATTTGGAGTTCAACAATATTTTATGTTGCTTATATTTATGTATATAATATTACAGAGGGTTTTTTATTTTAAAAGAGGGTTTCAGAATACAGCCATAAAACCTCTTCTTTGTGGAATTTAGGATGGGCTGCCCTCATAAATTTTCATGTTTAGTTCTTATCTAGTGTTTCACAGAACTTATCCAAATTAAATGGAGTTTCTAAACCAGTAATTCAGTCATTTATGAGGAGTCTGTTACTTTTCTGAAGCAAAAGTATTCTTGACTTCTCTTGTTTTGTATCTCTTCATTTTTCCAGACTTCTCCATACGTCTGTCATTAAGATAATGTCAAAAATATTAATCTGTTGGCAAAGAAGAACCATATTCACAACAGAGGTTAGATACATCCCACAAAATTATGCATGGAAGTTTTCATCTGTGCAAGGTAGCAACTTCCCATTCCACTTGAATCCAGAGCTGCACATCAAGGTGGGGCAGATGAGCTGTACAAAATACTTCCCATGCAAATCTGTGCAGTTTCCCACCATGATGGCTGCATGTCAGCCTCAATATCTGGTAAATATGTGGCCCATGGACCCCCTTTTCCAGGAAGGGAAACTTGAATACATTTCTGCACATTTTCTCAGAATGCAAATACATTTCAATCAACTTGCTCAAAACTTGGATGAATCATGACAAAAAATGTCTGCATGTAAATCTATTTTGATTATCCTGCTAGACCCCAGCTCTACCTTCCTAAACTGAAGTTTTGATAATTATTTTTTTTTTTTTTAAATAAGTAAGGGAATTAGTTTTCATTCCTAATCTACTCTTCCAGTTCCTTTGTTTTCCGGGTTTGGTTCTCTGTCTTGATTTTCACTGCTTGTTCTTCTAGCCTGCTATCTCCTTGTTTGGAACCATGCTGGTTTCTCTCATGGCAATGCTCCTTTGATGTGTACAGTGGAAGTTAATGAGCTCTCCCAGTACATGCTGGTCTTCTGTGAAATCTTTGTGGAGTATGAGGAAGCTGATTAGACTTAAAAGTCCAGCCACATGTAGAGTGAGAATCTTCTGAAGACATAAAACAAACATTATGTATATGTCTTCCTTTTTCTATTCGTAACCTTGGAAACTGTTATACATTATCTTTGGAAAGTGACATTTCTACACAAGCAGTTCTGTACAGTAGTTTCTTCTCTCTCACTATCTGAGGCTGACAGAATGCATACCTTTGGTCCATGCCAAGGAACTGAAGTTTTTTTCCCTCACAGAAAATGAATTTTTCTTTGATTTCACCATGATCTTCCTTATCTTCCCATAGCTGTTGTTTTTCCTGGCTTACTTTAGTATAAATGTTACTTTTTGTTGTCTAAAATCTTTTACTGGTTAACTTCCCTCAGTTCCTGTCTCCTTGTCTTATTCTTGTTTTACTACTGTTTTGCTGCTATGCTTCCTGCTGCTAAGCTTTCCTAGCAGATGCTTTTCTAACTTTTTCTTGTCTCACTGCTATTTGTGAATTTTCTTAAAAGTCTCCTACTGTTTAACTTTTTCAAGCAGTTTTTCTACGCTTGTTTTTCCACTTCTTGAAGTTGTTTTAAAAGCCACCTGCTATTTGTCATCTTCTAAGTGTTGGTTCTGTAGAGCATTCTCCTCTCCCAAATGTTCAGTACATTCTATTTCCACACCAAATACAGATGTGAATTCAGAGGGACGCTATATAGCCAGATAGATCTGAGCATGAAGAGAGAGATCATGTACAGTCCTCATGTGTTTTCTTGCAAATATGTTTTTAAATACAATACAAAAAACTTCAAGTTAGTTCCTTGCAATGGAAAGTAACATCTTCAGCTTCAAGGTTATGTCTACAGTATAATTTTCCATTGATAGGCTTTTCATCCTTAATAAAGTAGCATGCTTACTCTTTCTAAAATATCTTAGGTATGAGTTTTCAAGATAGGAACCACAAGCTTTCAGAATTACAACTGATGTTTTGTTTCTGAGATTTAAAATAATTCTGAACTTTCACTGGTTCTTAACAGAAGAACATTCATGCAAGGTCAAATGTGCCCTCATCACTTTACCAGATCACTGGAGAGAGACAGTGATTGTGAGGCTTTATTAACAACCCTTTCTGGTGCTCTTCCATCTTTAGTAACTTATTCACTTGGCCAAAGACAGCAGCAATATTCAACAGACAGTATTCAAGGCACTCACTTGGAAAGAGGAAGTCAGTAGTTCATGTATTTGCTCCAATAAACATTTAATCATTGATATGAAGTGGAACAGTTCCAGATGGAAATGCTGAGAAATATTCATCTCAGAATACCTTGTAACCTGCTACCTTATGAAGTGCAGATGGAAACTCACATGGAGTTTTCATATCTGAAGCAATTAGGAACTTAGATATTCTGAATTGAGCTTTATTGTCATTTATTCTGCAAAGTATTTCAAAAAGTCCTGATTCAATCCCACTGGGTAATGAGACATGAAAAATGTCCAGATTTTCATAGAATATTTCATACTCACTCCTGTTGGCTTTATTACAGATTCTAGTCTCTCCTTCACCTAGTTGGCTTACAGTTAGTTTGTTATATGGCTTGTAAAAAGCTAATTTCTCAAGGAGTAGTTGACTAGTTTGACACTCTACTAAATTAAGGATCAGTTGAAATGTCTTATATTCCAAGGATCTTTATGGATCTTTAATAAAAGGAAATGCTTTATGTCACAGATAGTATTTATTTCTTACATCTTTTTATTATGAATGACAATCTCTTGCCTAACACATTGTAAAATCCTTATTCTAAGAAAGATTTCAAAACTTATTTGGATTACAGTCACAGACACTAAAAAATAGATGTAGAAGTGGCTAAACACTTATGGAAATCAATGTAACTGCATCATTATAATATAAAAGTCAAAAAGGTATTAAATGCTTTTGATAGTAATATAAGAAAATATAACATTCTCCTTGTACACACTTTTCATTATTAAAACATTCTCTCTGCAGCCCTAAAATCATTTCTTAAGGTTTATTTTGACCATAAGTGCAACACACCGAACTGAGTGAAATGGCACCTCCTGCTTGCTGTCTGTGCAATACCTGACACCACCCCAATTTTAAGGTGTGGTAGCTGAGAAAAACTATTTTCACCCCCATTCCTTTCCAGTTTATGTTCCTCTTGTTTGGCTGTGAGCTGAAAACCACACATGGCTTTTGCAAATGACCAATTTTTTGAGTCTTGAACATTTAACATTTCAGTTTCTCATATGAAATTTATAAACTCTACTCAGTAGCTCCCTGCCTTCAAGTTTGTTAAGGTACAGCTTGCTTTTCTTACAGGGAAATTTATAGTTCATTAATCTTTTTTCTCTAAGATGTAGCTCACTTTTGTTGGCAAAGCATTCACTTGTTCTTCTAAAGAAAACATCTTTAGACCCTGACATTTCTGGCAGACCAGTAATAAAGCAACAGAAGTTCCATAGTAGAAGCAATAGCTTAGACAGCATCATCATCATGAGAGTTGACCATAAGAAGCTTTTTTTCATGTCTTTTTATTTATTTATTTTCCTCACATTCATCTCCAAGTTCTCCAACCTTCCCTTCTTTATCAAAATAGAAAACTGAGGTAGTGTTGGGGTAGAAGCGAGAAGAAAGAGAGATATTCAGGACAACTACAGTACTGTTTTTAATTCAATCTTTTTCAACCAAGTCAGTTTTGTTATGTTTTTGCTGTTTTGTTTTTAATTGAAACAAGTATTTTCTCCCATATGGAAAATCACCTTTTAAATAAAAGAATGCCATCTTGAGGTATGACCACTGCTAACATGCCTCTCCTGTAAAGAAAATCTGTATTTAAGACATATTGAGACAGTTGTGCCTTGAAGAAGGAGAAAGGAAACAGATTTCACAGAATCAGAGTGTTGTAGAATGGTTTGAGTTAGAAGGGACCATAAATATCATCCCATTCCAACTCCCCAGCCATGGGCAGGGACACCTTCCAGCAGACCAGGTTGCTCAGAGCTCCCCATTAACCTGGCCTTGAACCTATCAGGGCCAGGGCAGCCACAGCTCTGGGCAACCTGATCCATTTTCTCACCACCCTCACAGGAAAGAATTCCTTCCTGATATCTAATCTAAATCTACCTTCTTTCCGTTTAAAGTCACTACTCCTTGTTCTGCCTCTATGTGACCTTTTAAAAAGTCCCTCTTCAGTTTTCTTGTGGCCCCTTTCAGGTACAGGAACGCTGTTGCAAGGTCTCAGAGACCTTTGTCAGTAGCTTATTTCTCAGTAGCTTATAATTTACTAATGCCAGAATATAAGAACAGCTCATTGGTTTCAAAATTCCATCCTGCCTTCCGAGATACTTGCCTTCCATTACAGCAGTGTATGCCTGAGGCATTCACAAAGGCCATTTGCATAATCGATGTGGCACTGGATCCAGCCTATAAAAGGGAGGCTTTTACTCACTTGCAACTAACAGCAGAAATGAATCTACACTTCCAAAGATGAATTCTTTAGCTGTCAAGATTTTAGACAGCATCACAAACAAAATGTGTGTATATTTTCTTGACAAAAGCAGAACCACACATCCTGATACAGTTATGGCTTGAAAGCATATTCTTAACTATTGAAAAGGTCTTTGAATGAGAAAATTGTGGAGCTTTCAGTTTTAATAATGCCCTGGTAAGGAATGAAGCAAGAAACTAAAATAACTCAAAAAACCTCATTTCTTATACCCCTAAGTGTCAAGGGCATTCATTGTGTTCTTGATAACCACAAACATTGACATCACTGGTATTCCAGATCAACAGCAGTATATTTATTTGCTATACTATTTCCTCTCACATGAGTGAAAGCAGAATGAAAAGGTCATATAAAGTAAGCTGCAGCAGATGTTGACTTCTTCTTTGGTTCCAGAAAACAACAACAAAAAAAAATTTCCTTTTTTTATTCCCTTTGCTTCAAATGTTGGGGTTTTTTTCTATTTCTGTACTAAGAAAAAAAAATTGTCAAAAGGAAATGAAGCTCAAAGTTATGGGAAGAGGGAATGAAATGACATAAAAAAGGTCAATTACCCAACTTCTATGGACTTTGAATAGTAACTGGGTACTCAGTTGCCCTTACTTCCCTTTAAAATCTCTCAGTTCACTTGCTTTAATATTTCTGTGATTTTAATGAGTAAGGAATAATGGGAACGTCATCATATTGAACAGGAGGATAAATTAGAATGGAGGTAGAAATTGTAAAAGAAACTGAAGATGAATAGGGTGGGGCTTAAAAGTTGTCTTGGGGTGGGAAAGAAAATATTGCAATTGTCTTTATGTGCTGGGTCCAAAAATGTTATCCTGACTATTACGGTAACTTCAGAATTCCTTATTTCTAGGTATCTGTATTCATTTAGCATTTCTGCTGTTGTCCTGAATGTTCCTGATACTTTTTAACTGCCTCGAGTAATTAATAAGAAAAAGGAGCAGGTTTAAATTTAAAGAAACTTCATCTAAACACCAGTTGTAAGCCCTGATCTCAAAACCTGAGACTTTCTGATGCTCAGCAGACCACAACCCAAAACTTGAATGAAATTAAAATAAAAAAATAAAAAAATAAACAAACAAGAAGCTGCCTGGAAATGAATAACTTAAAAGTACAGCTGAATTCTGCATTTTTAAGTCTGCTTTGGTGAGTTTAGCTGAACAGCTACTGGGCCACCTGATTGCTTTTCCCCCTTCTGCAGCAACGCCTTACTCACAGCATGCGATTGTCAAGTTCTGGAGGTCCTGTCACTTTTTCCTGCTGGGTGGCAAGGCACAATTCCAGCTGCCACTGATCTTGTAAAATCAGCTGCTTCCTCATTTCACTAGCTATTCATTGCTCTGCTTCATTAGAACACTCTTTTTAAAAGTTTTGATCATTTGAGCTTTTATGATTTTGTCATGGTGGAAACTAACACAGTTGTGAGATTCTTAAGCTGCATCTTCATCCTTCTATGTCATAGAATCCTCTTAAAGTAGTATTTCCATTCAATTTCTAAGTCTTACCTTTGCAGTGTGAGATTGAGTGTTTTGGATAAAACAACCATTCAGCCTAGGTACAGCCTTACTGCTACAATTTTTTTGCTGTTTTTCTTATGCCTCTTGCTTTCATTTTAAATGCTTCCCCAAAACAATCGGTTAACAATGTCAAAACAGGAGAAATTTGCAAGTTCCATATTTTTGGAGGAGTTTGATAAAATCCTTACAATCAGCTAGCAACCATAAAAAGCCCAACAGTAGGTGTATATTTTCTTCAAATTACATTCTGTTGATTTATACCACAATGATAATAACTTTTGGGGCCACTTTCTTATGAGTAGTTACAGGTTTTACAAAATCTACCTTCTAGATTCTATAAAGCCTCTGCAATTCAAACATATCCCTCATTTTTGGAGTAGAGCCATAACTATCAGCCAACAATAAAAGAACTATAAGTGGAGATACCTCCAAGGTCTCTTCATAAAACTAAGGAACTCCATAACTGAGCATGATATGTTGCACCACCCAGGGAAGCAAGCCAAATTCTCTAACCAGAGATTCTGGTCTAGTCATCCAGAAAAACTTTACCCCTTGTTTAGTGGACTACTTATTCATCTTCCACTAAATGGACTTTTAATATGAAACCAAACCAAGACAGGTAATAGGAGCCAGATCTCATCTCTTCCATAAAATCAAGTAACATAGCAGCCACCTGAGATGAGAGAACCAATTCCATCTGAATAGTATGAATTTACAGTACTTGGAATAGTTTTAGCAGTAGAATTTCAATATTAGCTGCAATAATTTATCAGGAGGTGAGAGGCCTGGATTTGTCTGGGTCATGAGAATCAAATGGCATTTGTCAGTATTTCACGTCAGGTTTTCAAGATCTGAACTATCAGAGGGACTGGAGATGAGGAGAGGAATGACTTAAATGTTTAGCTTCAGAAGAGCTAAATGCTCTCAATGAGCAGAGTCAGGTGTCTTACAGGGTTTGAGATTAGTTTGGCTTTTTAGCTTCTGAAGTCTATTTAGGTATTTTCTCTCTTCACATAATTTTTGAGCCTTCCTGTGAGTCTGACTATCAGGAAAGTGACATAAAGCATAAGTGTTTGTATGTCAGATTCCTCAGGGTATACAGTAGTTGTATATCTATAAAGCTCTGGCCTGAGTATATGCTTGCAAGATCTGTAGGGATCTTTTGGAAATAATAACAGGCTAGAAAAGCTGTTGGCCCTTGTTTTCTTCATGTGATTATAAAAGTTTCCCTCACCTATAGAGGCAGTGATAGCTGAAATTTTATTTTAGAGACGTAGCTTCTAGAAGAAACTTTTTCAGGAGCTTTCTCTTGAGGCATATTGCTTCAACATGGGCTAAACTTTAGGTCTTTGCTCTATTGTGACCTGTATAGATTCAATCTATGGAGATTGTCTTCAGAGGCTTTATAAATCTACATGGGTTGCAATTATTCTTATGACCATGAAATGACAGGCTTAGAGTTTTCCTGATGCATTTTTTTTTCCTTTTCTATGAGAATTAGGAGTGACTATTAAAGAAATAATTATTTTTATTCAAAATTCTGTCCTAGTGAAAAAAAAATCAACCCAGCTAGTTACACTGTGATAATCTGCAGATTTCAATGTAAATGTAAACTGATGTATATAAATCTTTTCCAAGTAATTTTTACCAGTGTTTACCTTAAAAATCATATTTTTAATAGCAAAACTTTCAAATCTGATAAACAAATAGTCAAATAATAAAAATTAATTAAATATAAATGGAATATCATACCTATCATTCATCAAGTTCATTCATCAAGTTCATTAAAAGACAGTCCGTAACTGAAATAGATATATCTGAGATATGTGCTTCTATACAACTCCTTTATTATATTTTTTAGGCTAGCATTTCTGCAACTAAACATTAAATAGTTAAGCAATTTTACATGTCTTAAAAAGAAGTCTTTCCTCAGAAAATATATGTTAGAGTGGAGATACAATCATAAGTTAAGGTTCATCAGGTATGTAAAGTTTTTGCTAGTGCACAGAGAAAGAAAAAAGGTGGAGTGTTTGGTTTTGTTTAGTTTTTTTGTTGTTTGTGAGGGTGTCTTGTTTTTTTTTATTCAGGAGAGAAAATGTATTTTTAAAGTGCTTGAGAAGAGCTAGGCTTGAGATATATTTACTTTTGGGTTTTACTATTACAATGCTGCTATGAAGTTTAGTTGATGTATTTAAGCCATCCTTCTAGGAAAGGATCTATGAAAAAATAATCACCTCTCAGGAAAAAAACCATCTGCACTTTGATTGGCATTTCTATTTTGTCTTAAAAGAGCTTGCAACTCTGCCCTTGAGGGTTATCCTTCACCTTGTCTTCTGAAAAAGATGCTGCTCCAAAATAAGTTCACACTGCAGAGAGTACACAGAGAGTACATGTAGTCTTCAAAATACTTTCAGCTTACATGTTCCCAAAGTAGCTTATAATTGGCTTTTTTTTAATGAACTTTTCTTTTTTTTTTTTTTTTTTTGTAGTTGTGCACTGCTTTTTTGTTGAAAGGGAGGAGGAAGGTCAGAAGGCATTTAATGGTGTTCAGCAAAGTTTGTCTCTGTGACAATTCTAACCTGTTGGTTTCTGTGAGCAAGCCACATGCCTTCCACCTCCCCTTTGCTGTGGTCTGAATGGGCTTTTTTTTGGTTTAAACATAGCTATTTAAGAGGTACTATGGATGCAAAGGAGAATAACCATTTTAGATTTTGTTAGTTTCGTTAGTATGACGTGGAAGGTGAAGATCAGCCAGACTCAGAAATGCTTAGCAGGTTCCTCTGTGTCTGTGCCCCTCACGAGGAGTAAGTGCCTGGCACTCTGAAGAGTGTTGAGGATGATGTTCCCAGTGACGTGGTGGCATGTAGAGTTATATTCAGCCAAAGGCATCAACAGCACGCTTCTTTTTGGTGTTTTCACTTCATTTTTGGGAAGGGGATTGCTTCTGTGTTTTTCAGGACACACAGTGGCTCAACAGCGCTTTAAATTTTTTAAATACTGGAAGCTGTGGAATCATCCTTGGTTCCAGCTATTCTGGAGACATTGGTTACGCTGTGTTTGAGTGAACATGCTTGACGTTGGTATGTTGTGTACATTTTCTTTGACACTGTGGTAGTTTCCCTGGGCTACTAAAGCTTGCATTGCTCAGAAGTAGCCCTTCTNTTTTTTGCTCTTGCTTTTTGCTCTGGCTCTCGCTCTTGCTTCTGCTTTGCTTCTGCTTGCTCTTTAGCTTCTGCTAATTAGCTAGTTTAACTAAACAGTCCAAATTTCTTCCCTGACGGTTTCTCCTTTCCTTTCTTGGACCTACTCGAATCTGCTGTGGACTGGGACCTGGGAACATCGAAAGTCTACAGCAGCTGCCCCAGCGCCAGAGGAATTGATAACAGAGCGACCACCCCTGAGAGAGACTTTCTGAATTTGTCACCGTTTTCAGAGCAGTGAAAGAGTGGTGCCACCTGGTATTGTTCATTTTGTGTATTGGGGGGCGCTGTGTCTGTTAAATAAACAGGTTCTTTCCACTTGTCTCTGAGGAATTCTTCCCGGACCAGTGGGGGAAAAGGGGCCGTGTGGGTTTGCTTTCTGGAGGAGCCCCCTGGGAGAGTCTCTCCCAAATTTGCCCTAAACCAGGACAGGTGTTTTCCAAGTGAACTATTAACAGCAACTTCCTCTTATATTTCTAAACATGAGGTGATATTGGCTATTGACTGCTTAAACCCAGAAGATTTTCATAGATTATGTTTAAATCTGACCACGAGAGGTGTAAGATTGTTAAAAGCCATCCTAGTTCTCCTCGGGTGCGAGGCTTTGGGAAGGGGCTGAGTTGCTTTGTGGTGTGGATAAATGAATGGATGTGCAGGGACAGCACAAGAGCTTAAGGCAGCCTCGGCTCTTGGTGGAGGCAGCAATGATGGGGGAAGTTACATTAAAGCAAAGATGGAAGGAGGCCCCAGCATTACTGACAGTCAAATTGTTCTGGATCCATAGCAAAACCATTCTGTCTAAAGAACCTTGGGCCTTGTCCTCATTTATTAGCATGATAGGTCCTTAGGCCAAACATAAATTGCTTTATAAGGCAGATCATTTTGTTGCGTGGCCACAATAGGATGATTTTAGTTCTTTGAAAACTTTTTGAATCAATGAACACGCCAATTTAAAAATTCTTGATACTACTGCCAGGTAAAAGTCAGATCTTCTAGGTTTTTAAGTGAACTCAAAAAGGAATCTCATGTTTTTAGGTTTTTTCAAGAAAGACCCCAGAGTATGCTTCCTTACAAGTTTATTTGCAACATATATATTAGGACAGTTGCATAAATGTATCTAAAGAGACACTGCAGGAAATAAAAGAAAATTGTCAGAATTTTAAAATTTCAGCATAGAAGTAACTTTTTTATTCTTCTTACTTCTATGGAAAAGATAGGCACAATTAGGATAGCCAGTGCTGTGTGATTCCTCTAGCATACCTTTTAAAAGACAATTGATTTGTGCATGTGCACATCCCTAATCTGATTAGTGATCACCCTAGCCAAATTAATACAGATTGATTATCCATAAAAAGTGGGTTAATTGAATAATAGACATTGATATAAATGGCTAGTAGATATTTTACTACATGTATGATGTGAAGTTGACATATTTTGCTGTTAAATAAAATACAGTAGAAACAAGTATATTGATTCACAATAAAGTTGATTAATTTATTCATTAGTGTAATTTAATTGTCTGTAAAATTAGTTGCTAAACAGTAGGGGAAAAGACTATTATTATAATTGTCTGTTTTACTGTAAAGGAATGATTTTATTGAGTGTTACACAAATAAATCTGAATTTTCCAACTATATGTGTTAGAACAAAGGATGGTGTCATTTGCAATTACAGGAAATACTATGAAATTATAACAAACAGCTATTCACATTATCAGCTTAGTTACTTCTCAGACTCACTGTATTGAGCAGTCCACGGCACAGAGAAGCTTAAAGTGAAAGCCACATAAAAGAATTCATTATCAATAGGAAAAAAGAGGACCTAATTGAGAAATGTCAGCCACTGTTTGCATCTTCAATAGAAGAAAAATGAACTCTATCACGAAATGTCAGCTGTGGCCATGTTCTCCAATTTTCTTTTCAAGGATACGAAGCAGTAGATTGGATTAAAAAGGAACTGCCAAAGCCATTATCTTTAACTTTCAATAAAAGTGCACGGTGTCCAAATGAAAAATGCCAGACATCATCCCTCCTTTCTTGGGGAAAATAGTAGAACCAATTAAAAAAATCCTGGTCTATAAATCTTTTGCATTTTAGGCTTTCGAGGAAAGAGCAACAGAACATAAAGTCACTAAAAATCTGCAGTAGCAAAAGAAAATTCTCAGGAATTGCAAATGAAAAATGAGATAGAAGAAGAGGAAATCAAAACAAAATTAAAGATTGGAAATATGGCCACCCTTTAGGTCTGATGTATATATTTGACTAGGTTTTTTACTCCTCATACATGTGAAATGCTATTTTAGTTCTGGAAGAGAGAACCTTTAAGAAATGTCTGCCTCAAAACCTTAAATAATTATTTTGTTTCATTGAATTTCAAAATAAGAATAGCCATATCCTAAAATTTCATAGACCAAACAAAAATATCTAGTCCTAACATGTGTGGATTACTTGCATTCTCTCAGTTTGAGGAAAAATCACAGATTGAGGATATTTATACTCTTTTTCAGGAAAATCCAGAAGACTTTGCTAACTATAAGTTATAGATGTGACAGTATCCACGTAGGGATGTTTTATCAAAAGTGCTCATCACAGATACTTTCCTTTCAAGGACATTCCTAAAACTAAGCCCTAATATTCTGTTAAAAATTGTGT